>JAVJIF010001478.1:0-406456 GCA_038442645.1 Agave tequilana
TTCCTTCTATGTTGGGACCCAAGCTTGCCAGGAAGCTTATGAAGACATCAAGAGGTACCTCACAAACCTCCAGTCTTAGTGGCCCCTACATTAGGGAAAACCATTCTTGCTTTATGTAAAAGCTCTGACTACTCCTCGGTGCCCTCCTCGCTCAAAAGGATGACACATGGCCATGAGCAGGCCATTTATTATCTGAGCAGAACTCTCATAGGAGCCGAATCCGCTACAATCCTATCGAGAAAGAGTGTTAGCTCTCGTCTTCACTATTAAGAAGACACGACATTATTTGTTGGCCAAACCATACATGTCATCTCCAGGGTGAATCCTTTACGTCTTCTTATGACGAAGCCAGGATCATTGAATTCAAGATTGGCTAAGTGGGCACTTTTATTGTCTCAGTACGACATGATCTTCACGCCTCAGACGGCGGTTAAAGGCCAGGCCCTTGCAGAGTTCTTGGCTGCTTATCCAGTTCCGGAGCATTCAAAACTTCACGAAGATATCCCCGATGAAGTCTTCGAGTCTTATGCAACCTCAGAAGAGGAAGTGTGGCAGATGTTCTTTGATGGAGCATCGCGAATGGGCCTAAAGGCAAGATTATTGCCGGAGTGGGGGTTGTGTTTATCTCCCCACAGAATCATGTCCTGCCAGAGCATTTTCTCTGATAGATCATGCTCCAACAATGTAGCAGAATATAATGCTCTGCTCATCGGTTCTTCCACTCGCTCATAGAATGGGGGTACGCTACCTTGAAGCCTACGACGATTCAAAGCTGATCATTAATCAGGTTAAAGGCGAATATGAGGTCCGCCACGAAGACTTGGTGCCTTATTATCACACGGCCGTTGAATTGGCCAACCTATTTGAAGGCTTTTACATCGGGCATGTGTCTCGATCTCAAATACCAAGGCGGACGCCCTTGCTGCATTAGCAACAACACTAACCTTGCCCAGCCGACACCGAGTATCAGCTCACAGTCGCAACTCGACATCTTGTATGCTCCAAGCACATACTAAGAAACTCGAGAAGTTTATAATGTCTCCACGGACCTTGAGCCGAGAGATTGGCGCTTTCCTCTCATTGTTGGACTACTTTCACGGTCTGCTGCCAGACGATCCTAAAGAAACGCGGCATCTATCAGACGAAGTCTCTCCATTTCTACTACGATCCGACTCTGAAGACCCTTTACTGTCGTTCATATGACGGTCTCCTCCTCCGTTGCCTTTCCAATTCAGAGAGGCACAGGAAGTGCTTAAAGAAGCGCACGACAGCATTGCGGAGCCCATACAGCCGGGCCAAAGCTTAAGGACAGGTTGCATCGGCTTGGATACTACTGGCCAACATGATAGCCGACGCATCCAATATGCATGAAGGTTGTAAAGCGTGTCAAATTCATGCCGGACTTCATACACCAGCCGTCGGAGCTGCTCCACCCGACTGTTGCTTCTATGGCCATTGAAGCATGGGGCATAGACGTCGTAGGGCCAATCAGCCCTTCTTCGACAAGAGGTCACCGGTTTATCCTAGCAAATAACCTACTACTCTCAAAATGGGTAGAGGCCGTACCGTTGGCCGAAGTCAAACCTCCAATATGGTCAATTTTCATCAAACACCATGTCATCCATCGATTTGGTGTCCCTAGGCGGATCATCACGACACACGGTCCCAATTCATAAGCAAGTATTCTATCAGTTCTGCGATAAATACCGAATTCAGAATGTGCTTCAACTGCCTATAATCCTGCTGCCAATGGCTTGGCGGAAGCATTCAACAAATAATTATCAAGCTGCTCAGAAGTTCGTCTCCTCGAATAAGCGAGATTGGGACGAAAAGCTCGGTGAATGTCTCTGGGCTTACCGAACCACAGTCCAGACACCGACAGGCAATACGCCTTTTTCCCTGGTAAATGGGTGCGAAGCGGTTATCCCATTGGAAATCCAGATGCCATCATTGCGGGTAGCCCTGACTACTAGAATGACATCAGAAGACAATGATCGCCTGCGTCTTCAAGAGCTCGAAGCCTAGACGAGAAGCGGCTACAAGCTCAACAACACTTCGAGCCTGTATCAGGCTCGAATGACAAAAGCCTTCAATAAGAAGGTCAAGCAGAGAGTCTTCCAGAAAGGAGACCTGGTCTTAGCCGTCAACGACCGATGATTATGACGCACAAGACCAAAGGCAAAATTCAGCCAAAATGGGAAGGACCGTTTGTAATAGAAACAGTCTATTCAAACGAGCATACCGCCTTATGACTCAGAGGGCGACCTACTCATGATGCCGATCAATGGCAAGTTCTTAAAGAAGTATCATCCTTAATCAAAGATCCTTCTCTTGATCAAGTTACACTATACCTCTGATCAAGACCTCCGTGTCCGAAGCACACACAAAGAGAGCCTCTCTCTTCCTCCAAGTGAGGTCATACAGCCAAAAACCAACAGGAACTGGCCGCGCACCGGTTATCCTAAAGGAGAATCGAGGTTATGCAAACAATAACCTGATAATCCAACATCCTAACGATTAAGGATAGAGGGAAATGTTGGCCTATAAGCCCAACATAAGCCCTCGACAACTCATCATGCTAAGGAGAAATAGCATGGCTAGCCCACTCAAACGGTAGTTGGTAAAGGCATATCAACCCGTTGACAGCTGGGGGTTTGCTAAAAATCCTACGGGACCTGTTCCCATTTGATTCCCTCTCCAAAATCCCTTACCAATTCTCACACCATAGATAATGTAAGACCACAATACATTTCGCTGTTACGTTAACACTAAACCTATGACAGTGATTCCCTCGTTTCTCCCCGTGAGAATGAGACCTCAAAATCGCTTACCAATTCTCACCCATAGAATGGTAGGGCCACAAATACATTTCGCTGTTACGTTAACACTAAACTTATGACAGTGATTCCCTCGTTTCTCCCCCGTGAGAATGAAACCTCCAAATCACTTACCAATTCTCATCCATAGAATGGTAAGACCACAAATACATTTTGTTGTTACGTTAACACTAAACCTATGACAGTGATTCCCTCGTTTCTCCCCGTGAAAACGAGACTTTTCCCAAACTCCATCGCAACCTTGAGCTTGGTGGCGTCTCATTCGTTATGTCATCGCGACCTCTGAACCAGCAGACAGCCAATCCTCAATTTTGAGCTTGTCGACATTTACAAAAGACAAGTCTCAAAGTCCGAGCCCTGTTGACATTTACAAAAGACAGGTCTTGATACTTGTTGACATTTACAAAAGACAAGTATCACCAATTCGGAGGCTTGGTAACGTCTCAACCAGTTATGTCATTGCGACCTCTGAACTGGCAGATAGCCAAGTTTCATCTACCATTGAGCTTAGTAGCGTCTCAATTGGTTATGTCATTGCGACCTCTGAACCGGCAGACAGCTAAGTCTCAATTCCGAGCCCTGTTGACATTTACAAAAGACAGGTCTCGATACTCGTTGACATTTACAAAAGACGTGTATCACCTGTTTTGAAGCTTAGTGGCGTCTCATTCGGTTATGTCATTGCGACCTCTGAACTAGCAGACAGCTAAGTCTCAAGTCCGAGCCCTGTTGACATTTACAAAGACAGGTCTCGATACTTGTTGACATTTATAAAAGACAAGTATCACCAATTCGGAGGCTTGGTAACGTCTCAACCAGTTATGTCATTGCGACCTCTGAACTGTCAGATAGCCAAGTTTCATCTACCTTTGAGCTTGTAGCGTCTCAATCGGTTATGTCATTGCGACCTCTGAACCAGCAGACAGCTAAGTCTCAATTTTGAGCCTGTTGACACTTATAAAAAACAGGACTCACCGATGCTTGCTGACATTTACAAAAGGCAAGTATCTCCCCTTCAGCCCCGCAAAGGGCTAACCTCGAGATTGCTGACGTCTTAATCGTTATGTCATTGCGACCTCTGAACCGACGGATAGCCGCGTCTCAAAGATTACGTCCTCAAGCAAGATTGGAGATTCGACAGAAATCAAAACAAAGGAAAGAATTTCCATTAATTCCAAAGATGGGGATACATGGAGGCACGTGTACAATGACCTACAAGCGTGCAGTATAAGTTCTGAGCCATGCTCCAGCGGAAGCTAGCCTCGTTCTATTGTCATCAGCAGCCTGGGCGAGCGCCTGTGACCTCAGCTCAGCCTCATCAAAGTCCACCGCCTGGGCCAGATGAGCTTCAACTTCCGCCAAAGTTGCCCTCTGTGACAACTCCTCCCGCGCCAGTTCCTCATTCTGAGTTTTGAGCTGCTCAAGGCGCTCAGTCTCTTCAAGACGTACCGGTATGGCCTTGGATAGGAGGAGATTCGCCTTCCTGATCATTTCCTCAGCCTTCTTGATCTTATCCTCAGCGCCAAGAAGAGCACTGGTGGAAGCGTCAATTGCACTTCCAACCTCTGCTTGCCTTGTTTCCAAGGATTTCAAGTCAGAGGAGATAGCCTCAGCAGCCTCTTGAGCAGCAAGCCGGGCCTCGTGCTTTTGGGCAACAAGACAGGCGAGCCGCTCATCAGCTAAAGACGCCGGGTCTGAGCGATACAGACGGCGCCACTCCTCTACAGCCTTCTCAGTTCATCCACCAGGAGTTCTAAAGCAGCAGCCTGATGATACCCTTCAAAGTCCCTAATGCTCTCAATGTCACGGGAGAGGACCACCTTCAGCTTTGAGAATGGTACAGGCGAGCCCTTCAAACCAGGTCGATAGTTCGCTCCAAGCTTCTATAAAAGCTATCGACCAGGTCACCTATGTAATCATTCTCAGCCTCAGCCATTTCTGGTAGGGAGGAAACCTCGGAGTAATCCACCAGCCTAGTCGACACCGTCGCGGAAGAAGCAGCGGGAACACTAACGGCAGCAGGACTAGCCGAAGGCGATATCGGCGGAGTCCTCATCGAAACCAGCACGCCAGCCACCGCGGAGGTAGGACTGGCAACCACCTCTTGAGCAGCGGGCTCGACCACCAGGGTCGGGGAAATAGGGTCTGCGATCACCCTCAGTGCCGCACTCGGCAAAACAGTCGGCACCTCACTCGTTGATGTGATTGGGAGTGAGGATACCTCCAGGACTGCTGCCCTTCAACCTCTGGTCCTTCAGCTGATTTGGGCTGATAAGAGGGCAGATCGCCATACAGCGCGTCCAACACAGCAACATCCGCCGCGGTCGAAGCGCTCGGGTCATCCCTTGACCCCTCGGCGAAATCACCCGGCTCCCTCGAAGCTGATGCATCTTGAGGCCGAACACCTGTAACAAAACTGCGGTCAAGTCGGAACATCGCATGCAGAGAAATTAAGAGATTATGACATACCATAAGATGACGTTGCCTCAAACGTCTCCCCAGCCACATCAGTCTCCAGAGGCTCCATCGAAAATTTTTGGCAGAATCAACACGAATGGCCGGCTCGCTTTCACTTGCTGAGTATCCTGTGGACCACCCGATAGAGCTCGATGCTTAGGACTTCCTTTAGAAGTCCCAACGCCTGAAGGACCAACATGAGCCGCGCCACTCCCAGACTCTTCCGAGTAAGCAGGGGAACCGGCTGCAGCCCCGTAAGTGAATAGGGGATCATAATGTTCCCCTTGCTCTCCAGCCGCCTCGGCTCCTGCAACAAGAAGCAAAGGATGAGTTATTTGGAACACACCAAAGGCGTATTATATGGACAAGGTTAATCTTACCCAGACCTGGAGCGAATTCACCACTAGTCGGTTCAGCAACCGACGGTTCAGCTGCTAATGGGGCAGCAGGAGGAATCGCGGTAGAGGGATAACCCTCTACGATAATCGTAGGAGCTTGGCGACGGGGCTTCTTCGCCAACGATTTCTTACGAGAGCTACCTGCCCACTTTCTTTTGGAGTGGACTTCGGAATCCTCTTCCTCCACTTCTTCTATATAACGAGAGGGAGCCGTCCCCATCACACCAGACCCAGCCGCATGAGTATCAGCTCCAGCCCCCGCCTCGAAGCGAGGACTCCCTGCATCAGAAGCCTCGCTGTCATCCACAGCGATGAACTCCTCTAAACCAGGGACACGAACCCGTTTGCCTTCCTTTTTCTCAGAGGCCTTCCGCTTCAGTCGCTGAAAGATTAACTTCACACCCGAACTGTTGGCGTTAAATCCAAGAGGTGTGAGTTGGAAGCCGCGTACCACTGACAAAAGCACAGAGTCGTCGAGAGGCTGGGATCCTGCAGCGGCGTGCGTAGCCACGCCCCGGTGCCATCCGCAGTAAAGAACCGCCAGGCACGGGCCCCATAAATAAGACTCCCCAGGAAAGCCAGGTCCGAATTGGGGTTGCCCACGTACAGCTGGTCGTACCCGAACTGGCGCGCAAATCGACTCGAGACGTAGGGTTCCAGGTAGCAGGTATCCCCACTCCTGTACAGCAAGTGCGAAGGCCGGATGCTGACCAGCCACTCGAAAATGCCCCGACTCATGGGAGACCGCCCCGACTCCGCGTCTCGGAATTCCTCGTTGTATCCTGCACCCCGAATGCGAGGAAAATAGTGTAACAGGCTATAAGCGTCATGACGACGCACTAACTTACGGGCCTCGGCCACGTAGGTTTTCATCCAAGAACAGCCTTCGAATCGGCGGAGAAGCGCCGTTCGAACACCCTGCGGAGGGTCCTCCCCAGCTCCAATCAAAGTAGGGCAGTGTAAGGCGAACCACGCCATCAAGTAAGTGTATGGCAGACCCACCCTAGGATTGGGTCCATCACAAGGCAGGATAGCACTCTTCCACGCCTCGTCGCCGGTGGCCTGCAGAAAGCCTCCGTTAATGCGCGGAGGCCTCTTTGAATACAGCACACCATGGCCGGGAGAAGACCCAGACGGTGGCCATGGGCCAAGCGAACGGCGGGTAGCAGAACATTCGGGTGGACGATGTCACCCGAGGAAGAAGGCACAACACACTTCTTTAACCAGACGGTTAAGAAACCGGCCAGCAGCACCTTTCGAGACATAGGCCGACGGGCCTGATGGTGAAAGCTCCGAAGGGTATCACCCTTCTCATAGGGACCAGCGTCTTCTGCTACGACGATATCCTTTGGAGACACATCTCCATCCGTTCAGCAATATCGCCATCAGCAACTCCGCGATGAGCTGCTTCAGGAGCATTCTTCATGTCTGGGAACAGGTAACTTCCCCAGCTTTTCAAGCTCTTCGAGCTACCCTTACCACCACCGTGGATGCTGGAACAAATATGCAAGTGGCACATCAACTCCCGATAAGTCTCGAGCAAAGCAGGCTCCTGCTTCTCCAGGAGAGCTAACTCCGCCTCACAGGAAAAGTACTCTTCGTATGGAAGAGACCGAAAGGCAAAGCAGAGATTTCCCACATCTCATGCAAAGCCATGCCCAACTCGCCAACCGGGGTGAAGAAGGTCCCCGAAGCCGGGCAGTACAACTCAAGGATGGCGTAGAAGCACGCCACCTTCATCTCAATACCGTAGCAGGTCGCCCTGACGGCCTCATAGAGGTTTAACCTCTCCAAGTCCTCCTCGAAGTGAGCGAGGATATAGTTGGTCAAGTCCGCCCCACTATGTCTTAGGAGGATGGACCCAACCGGGAGCTCTGAAGTCGGTGGCAGGGTAGTTCCCGTTAACTGCGCAGAACTGGGTGCCAAAGGTCTGCGCCACAGCTGGGTTCTCTCCCACTGAAGTTCCCGCGATACCTTCCCAGGGTATAGGCCCATTATGCTGTGGGGAGGGCCCGCCCTTGAGTAGCCGGATTGAAACGTCAATCTCCCAACGTGGACAGACTCAACACTCCGGCTCACGCCCCATTCCATCTTCCGAGCCTGAGTCACATTCACGAAAGAAGACAAAGGAAAGTGCCGCTTAGTGGACGGAAGGTAAAACTTCTCGCCATCCAATTGAAAGATCCATTGTCCTTCGCCTGCCTGCAACTGGCGATCGGGATCGGGTGTGGCATCCCCGAACATAAAGTCGGGCTTTCTGTAAGTCCGACGGTCAACATCCTCAAGAGGAGCCGTAGTCAAGATACTCCGCGTGGTCTGCGGATGACCGCCTTGGATGAGTGTATCCCGGACAAGGGAGCTCTGTTCACTGAACAAAGAAGCCTGTCCATGGAATTGCAGGCTGATGTTACCATCTGCTCGACTGGTTAGCCCGAACAGACTGTTCAGAAGACCGAAAGTATAATGCACTGCAAAGACAGAAATGAACTATGATTAGTTCAACAATCAAGTGGATACGAAGACATAAAAAATCCACTAAGGCATAGCCTCGCTCAGCGAGCAAGGCCAGCAAGGCGATAGCCTTCGATGAAGCTTGATCTCGCGGATAACACTACATTTTCTGCAGAAAACATCCAAAGTACTAACTTCGCTTAAGCAGGAAGTGGTATAGCCCTAAGGGCTGACGTCACCAAGAGGGCATCATGGTCAAAAGCCACCCTTCGTGGCCATGACTGAATGAACAGACCTATATCATGTTCCTCAACAGGATGGAGACTGCCCGAGCAATGGCTTCGTACGGAAGCCTAAAGAAGAACTGTTCGGTTCTTAATTCCCTTGTGCAAGGAAAATAGGGAGGTTCAGGGAAACGAGTTCCCTAATGAGGACAGATCATATTCGATCGTCCTAATAGCCAAATGTTGACTCCAAAGGAGAGAGACCACGGTCTCTAATTAGAAGGGAGAGTCTCTTACCGGCGACTGGTCGCTCGATGATCGGAGGAGGAGGACCCTCCGTTGCAGAAGTGACTACTTCTTTCCCCGCTCGTCTTTTGGGCGCCATTAAAGAACTGCAAAAGTTCTCAAAGTACTCTGAACAAAGAATGGAGAAGAAGAGGGAAAGACAGAAATTTCTCTGAAAAAGGAGATCCTTTTCTGTTCAGCTCGATCGGCTTTTATAGGCCAATCAGCGCCTGAAATGAGGCCTCAAAAAGGGCCTACGCCGTCGCTTCGAATTAATTCGAAATGCCACCCGAAGCGCCTTCCCGAGAAGCGCTGTTTCGATTCCACTAAGGGTTAACTTCGCCCTAGCTTAAAATGCGGACTTCGCGCAATCCTTCAGGGACTTCGCCGAAAGGCTTATCTTAGCCCCTTAAAAAGGCGCTGTTCGCAGGACATACCAGTTTCGCGAAGTTCATTCAAAGAAGGGACCATGCCCTTAACTCCGCATACAGTTTAGCCCCGCTATGGCCAAACCTTCAACGAAAGTAAGCAAAAATCAGAGGATCAGAAGATGAACTTTCATTGATTTAAAAAGGGTACATCAAAGTTGTGTTTCAGACAACACATTCAGTGGCTCAACAGGATCATTTGCGCAAAAAGCATACAAGCGGTTTTATCTGCTTCTAATTCAGATCGACTGGACACGAAAGGCCTTCCTCCTGCACAAGACCGTAACCAGTTGTGTCACGGAGACACGGCCATTATTCTCCACAAAAATGACAAATTTTGCCACGGGAAAGCGAGATCATTTTTGTTGAAGCCTGGCAATAAAACTTATCGCCGCCAACACGTCAGACCATCTATGATGAGAATTGGCACTGATACCAGTGGTCTGACAGGTGTGATGCCCGCCTCACCGAAGTGGATCAGCCGCGACAGAGGCCACCAAAATTGAAAGTTGGCAATGGTGCCAGTGATCTCATAGGAGACGCCCACTACCCCGAAGCGGATCATCTCCGACAAAGCGGCTACCAGTCTCACCTCAGAACGAATCATCTCGTATAAGAGGCTGCCAATAGCCTCTGGGACACGCACCCGCTGCCCCGAATTGTTCCTCCTACTTAAAAGTAAAGCTTCAACCGGGGAAGCATAAGGCAATTTTATGGTCCCTTCCATCAAGTCACAAGATTGGCGAGCATAGCCCACTGCAAGGCAAAACGGAACAGATTAGCAACTAAGCATAGGAGAGGCTACAAAAAGAACTAAGCCAAATCTTTTGGGCCAAAACGATCCAGTTTCAGTCAAAGCAGAGGATAAGCCTCGCTTGCACAGCACTGATGAGGTGGCTCAGCAAACGCCAAGTCCTAGCCTCGCCTATATGGCTCAGCCAGACTGATCCTATGGGACACAGTCTTAGCCTCGCCTATATGGCAAGACTGGCTCAACCTTGAAGATACCAAGTCCCAAGCTCTGCCTGTGCAGCGGACTTAAACATGCAGTGATCTTTTTCTGATCAAGTCAAGATGATAGCTTCGTTGGAAAGCTATGCCAAAATCCTTCTCTGCAAATCAGTTAAATGGAGAACAAGGGAAGCTAATCCTTGAAGCAGCTGCTGAAGATGAATCAAGGGAGATGAATTTCCTAAAATCGGTGAAGTCGTCGAACGATCAAGACTTACCGGTCCTTGGCCGGGTGATAACCAGAGTGGGCATTCCCACTAGTTCAGAGATCTGAGTATCTCTTTCAAACCAAGAGAAGAGAAGAGAGGCAAAGCACTTCTCTTCAGAGGACTTCAAGTGTCCTATTTATAGGCCCCATGGCCTGAGCGCTGCTGCCTCAAGCGTGGAAGCATGAGCGCATTAAGGCGTTTACTGCGCCTTGAGGAAAGGGACGGTTTCCCTTGGAACCGTGCGAAGGGAGAAAACGTCTCCCTCATAAAAGGCACTTATGACGCCTTGAAGAAAGGGAATATCTTCCCTTGGAAACGTGCAAATCGGAGAAAATCTTCCCCGGTCAGCGCAAGAGAAGGAGAAAATCTTCCTTAAAAATCGACCCATGGCAGTTGGTCTCGGGAAAGCGACATGCACTCCCAAGCGAACATGTCTTCTGAAGCCCAGACGCGAGGCTACCCGCACGCGAAGCCAGTCAGAGGCGCGAACCTGTGCAATTCTTCGGCAAAACTTATCCCAAAGCAGGATTCAAAGCGAAGCTGAACTCAACCATCATGGCGATGTTCATACTCCATTCACCACCGATCAAAGCAGTTCAAAGTATTTCGAAGTCTAAGCTATTGTAGACTTTCGAAAACTTTGAATGGGGTCTTGTTGACACTTAAAAAAGACAAGATTCTTATTGGTCCGAACAATGTCTAAACTTGTTGACATTTACAAAAGACAAGTGACAGACGAGCTGAAGACCATTTTTCACCCATCTCGAGGGACAAGGAAGCAACTTGGACTCCACTGATCCAGCAAGCAGACAGTGAACCCAGATTATTTCTAAACAGACCTCAGCAGGTCTAAGGTGCTAACACTTAGCATCGCATGAGCCCAAGGGGATAGCCTCGCATGAGAGGCTAATATCACTCGACTCCGCCTTGAAGCCATCCCAAAGCCTCGCCAAGAAGCTAACTCGCAACTTCGCCACAGAGGACTTCCAGCTCCGCCAAAGGGTTTCTTTCGGACTTCGCCAAAAGCTACCTCTAGCCCTGCTACGAGCTCAATGCGGACGGCGCCGCTATGAATCTGCTATGGTCAACCTTTGACCAATCAAATCTCCGGATGAGATCGGATCCAATCAGATCAAATCCAATTAAGATCAAATCAGAGATCAAATATGGCAGTTGATTGCCACAATCTCTTGACTCTTCTAAAACGAGTAAGAAGATCAGGGAAAATCCTCCAACGATATGGAAAGAATCAAAACAGATCGAGAAAGTCCACCGACCTGCCAATTCTAGCTTCGCAGAAGCTGATCCTAGCCTCGCAGCAAGGCTACTTTCCAGATTTAAACAGATTTGATTCAATCTGTTTCTATATTTTCAAGGAACGATTATACCCTTGCTCTCCCTATAAATAGCCTACCAGGGGTACAAGGAGAGAGATCGATCGATCAGAGAGAAAAAGAGGACTCCACAAGCAGAGGCTTCTTCATAACGCACCGTGCGTTCTCGAATTCAGAGACCTTTTAGAGAATTGCTTTCTCTATCCAGGGTGTTGATACCCTAACATCGTTCTTCTTCTCAAGGAATTTCTGGAACCAGGCGAGAAGGAATTCCTAATTGAAGGCGATTTTGAGAAGCAGCAGAGGGTTCTACGAACCTTCTATTCTCTGATTCCCAGAACCAGGTGAGAAGGGAATCTCATCGCTCGCATCGTCAAAGGGACAAAGTGGTCGCGCGCTGACCAGACTCCTATCGGCACACTTCTCCAGAATCTCTGAGGAGATCTACTTGTAATCTTTTTAAGAATACTTGTAATTTAGCTCCTCAAACTCTTTTTTTGTAAGTTTTCCCCTTTTGCAAATATAATGGAAAACAAGTATGTCAATCAGAGGTTCTTGAACTATATTCTCATGCAATACATTATTGGTTGGCTCACCGAAATTGAAGATATTCAAATCAAATTTCCCCTTTTTAAAAGGTACTCTAACATTAGGATCTCCGACATATGCCATCTCATCAAGATAATCGCCATCATTGAGTAATTCACTAAGAAACAACGACTCATCTTCTATATCTTCACTTTCTTCAAAACAATTATTTTCAACAAAATTACCTCAAATGTTTGATCTCTTATCTTATGAGGTTATTTTTCAAGGTTGAAGACATTAACCTCTCTAGTCATGTCCCCAAAAGTTAACCTCATGGACCCATTTCTACAATTGATAATGGCATTGGCAGTAGCAAGGAATAGTCGCCCTAGGATAACAAGAGTTTGAGCCCTATGATTGGAGTTGGACACAGGTTGTGTCTCTAGAACTATGAAATCGACAGGGTAAATAAACTCCCCTACCCGGATAAGGACATCATTAATCTCCCCTTTTGGAACTTTACTGAACAGTCAGTCAGTTGGATAGTGACTCGAGTTGGACAAAGATCGCCCAACCCGAGTTGTTGATAAACTTAGAATGGAAGCAAGTTGATACTTGCCCCCAAGTCAAGAAGTGCACGACTAATCTCGGCTTGTCCTATTGTGCAGGCAATGGTTGGACTACCTGGATCCTTGTACTTAACATGGATCGGACCTGATAGTAGCTCACTAATATTAGTGGCTAAGAAGACCTTTTTAGCTACATTAGTCTTTCTCTTCTTGGTGCACATGTCCTTAAGAAACTTAGCATAAGATGGGACTTGTTGGATGGCATCAAGAAGTGGCACATTTATCTTCACTTGATTAAAGATCTCAGTTATCTTATCCATGTGTGAATTTTGCTTGTTTTTTAGCCTATTAGGAAATGGTGCTATAGGCTGGTGCACATGACTGGTTGACTTATCTTTTTCAGATTCATCAAGTTTAGGAGGAGTGGATTTAAATGAGGTGGATGCTGAAGTGTGATTGTGCTGACTAGGATTAGGTGGTGTTGACACTTGGTTATTAACTTTCTTTTCCGACCTCAATGTATGAACAACATTACATTGATTCAGTGATTGATCCTCAACCAAATGAGCTTGTTGTTAATTCCTAAGATTCATAATTCGTTGACTGGGCAAGATACCTTTTTTCCTCTCATGTTGTGGGTTGGCTAACTGGCTCATTTGACCCTCTAACCTCTGTATTGTTTGTCTGAGGGAATCTTGGTTCTTCATGTACCTTTCCATGTTTCTCTCAAAATCAGTCATTCTCCTTTCGAGTTGAGGATTCTGGAAGGAAGATGGCGGAGCTTGGTTGGGAAATTCTTTTTGATAATTTGAAAAATTGTTGGGAGAATTGTGAGGGTGATTGGAAAAGTTGGGTTGATGATTGAAAGAATTATTGGAATGATGGAAGTGACTAGCATGGTTTGACCCTAGGTGGTTATTATTTTGTTGGCTCCATGAGAAATTTGGGTGATTTCTCCAGCTAGGATTGTACGTTGGAGCGTAGGGATCATTGTTCGACCTTGAGAAGGTCGCATTCATCAGTTCAGTAAAATGTTGGTGAGCTTGAAAAATAGGACATTCCTCAAACACATGATTCATGGCCTGACAGTAAGTACAACCCGGAGTTGAAAATTGGTTTGGGCAGACTTGATTGACTGGACTTGGTCCCTTAGTTTCTAGAGCTTCCAGACTTCTTACTATGTTAGCTAACTTAGCCTCGTTAGCTATGGATGATTCAATCGAATGGAGACCTCCTTTTGAAGAGATAGAGTTTGGATTTCTAGAGCTTTCACTAGTAGGTTCCCATTGGATGGTCTTTTCAGCTAAATTCTCATATAAATCCCATCCTTCATGCTCATCCTTCTACATGAATCCCCTTGGCACATGCTTTCTAAGAGGGTCTTTGTTGAGTAGTCTAAACCGTCATAAAGAATTTGACATTGTCGCCATTTCTCTATTCCATGATGAGGACATTAGACAAAGAGGTCTTTGAAGCGTTCAAAGTACCTCCAAAATGCTTCACTAGGTTCTTGCTATTGGCCCAAAGGCCTATCACTCTAGTTTTGATGATGATCAACTCATAAAGTTATTGTACTAATGATCTTGTGTTTAATTAGTGACAGATTTATGATCAAGATCTTAGTAGGTGCATAGCTCAACAAAGGATAAAATGTCAAGATTTGAAGCTAGCACGGTGTGACCCAAGGAGTTTTTGGATCAAGCTTGGACCAAGTCAAGAAGATGAGAAGCCTTCAAGTGAAGACTTCAATAAGATGAAGACTTGTGTCTAGGTATAAGATTTAGTTTGTTTTAGTTAAAATGTAAAGGATAGATAGTTGGTGGATTGCTCAAATATATATTACACACACACTCTTGATAGAACTGCTTTCATAAAAGAATTTTATGTTTAGAAAAGATTTTTCATTATGACAAAATATCAATTTGGTTTCTCGGTATTCAAGTTTATATACTTCAACCAAATTCTTGTTTACATATGTTTAACCAAAACCGTATTTATACTTAATGTCAAAAACATTGATATTTCATCTTAATTGTGTAGTGGATCATATCCATACACACCATGCCTTAAATGAACTTAAATATGTTGTTTTTGTATTTTGTGAAGTTATGAAAAAAACAAGTTTTTGGAAAAACATGTTTTAGAAAAACAGTTTTTATCTTGAGCCAATATTTCCATATTACAAAAATAGCCAAAACATTTATAACATGCCTTGATTTTGTGCAAGCATATTTGTTTATCAAAGTATATTGGTAAAACTATTTTCGTAGAATTTCTATATACTTATGGGATTTTTTGTGAACCAAGAGACTTAGTTTTAAAACCCAGAAAATCTGTTTTCAGGCTTCAGCTAGTCGACTTACTACCTTTATAGTCGACTAACTCTGAAGTCGGTCGACCGGTTGGGTCGACCGACATGCACAGACGTGCACGCGTTTGTGCACTAGAGGACGGCCGACCGACGGTCGACCGCTCCAGAGAGCTCTGCTCTATGGAAATTTCAGCCGACCATACAGGTCGACCGATAGAGAGTTCTCCTCTCTGCTCCAGTTGCTCGATCGACCTGGCGGGTCGACCGTGGCTCCAACGGTCGGATTTTTGACCGTTGGCGGTCGACCGATCGGTCGACCGGTAGGTCTGACAGACTCCAACGGCTATATTTTTCTGGCCTATATAAATGGGGGTTTGGTCATTGTTTTGAGATAAGATTTTGGAGACTCTTAGAGCCAGTTTGTCTTATTCATTTCAGAGTTTTTCTCCACAAAATTTGAGAGCAAATATTTCCAATCAAAAGGAAAGTTTTATCAAGAGTGTAAAAATGAATTTCTTGAGTTTTTCACCATAGCTTCTTTCCTTGTTTTCTCACACCACACTTGAGCTATCCATTACTATATCTTCCTATAGGAGTGTTGTAGTGAGATTGTCTTTAGGTGATCAAAGTGTTGTGATCACCAAAGATCTTTTCTTTGTACTTTGAGAAGGCGGGCAAGTGTGCTCGCGGTGGTTTAGAGTTCTTGTGTGAACTCGGTGGTTTGAGGTGTGACCTCGGCAAGCTAGTGTGCTTGCGTGTGTACGGACTAAGGAGTCCGAGAGTTGTAGGTGTTGCGGCACCAAGGAGTGATCCATTTGGATCAAGCATAGTGGAAATCCTTCGTGTGTCGAAGGCGGGGATGTAGAGCAAGAGTGCTTGAACCTCGAAACAAACCCTTTGTGTTTGCGATTGCCATTTCTCTCTTTCTCTCTTGTTTATATCTTGCATTCAATTATTGTCTATCTTTATATGCTTGATATATTCATTTGTGCTCATATTGATATACTTTCTTGGGCTTGTTTGCTAACACTTGTATTCAACCAAGAGAGCCAACGCGGCACCTCAACCCATTCAAGGGGAATCTAGAGGAGTTAGTCCAGAGCCCTTCACGGGAAATTCGGCTACACTCTTGTGTTATACATAGTGTTTAGTGTAATAATTTTGTTTAGGTCATAATAGTTTTTAATTCCGCATTATTTGTCATTAAGTGACCATTAGATTAGCCAACACCTATTCACCCCCCCCCCTCTAGGTGTTTTTCAACTGGTATCAGAGCCAAGTGCTCTTGATTTGGGTCTTACAACCTAGAGTTAAAGATCCTCCATTTTTAGGCTAATCACAATATTTGTCCACACACCATGGACTTCATGTCACCACCCACCTTTGACGTTCTTAACATCCAAATTTGGAAGGTTAAGATGCCTATGTACCTCAAGGCCTTAGGCATTTATGTTTATCTTGCTACTACTAATGATTCATATGTTAATAATAGCAAGAACTTTGAGGCTAATGCAAAAGCCCTAAATGCTTTGAAAAGTACCCTAAATGATGATTATTTATCTATGGTTGCTAACATTGATTCGGCTTTTGTAGCTTGGAACATCATCACCTCTGTAACGCCCCGATTCTAAAGATACGGGGACGTTATGGCGACGTACATACACGAGGTGAATACACGCTCACGCGTACGTTAAGCCACAGTACAGAAAATAATCTCTATCAATACCTGAGTTCCAGCATGAAATAAATACAAGAATACCTGCAGAAAGAGGTCAGCTATCACAACAGATATGAAAAATAGGGACAAAAATAAATTACTAAGATACCTTATGAATAGACCAGATGAGGAATCTCCTATGTCACGCCAAGGCACTCTCTGCTACTCCGAGAACTCGGACCTCCAATCTGGGCACGCAAACCCAGGGTCGTCAGAAAGCGACCTAGTGAGTGGTAAAATGAAGGAGGCAGTAATATATACATAATAATACAAGCACGATACTAATATATAATACATGATGTGGTACAAGTGATATTATATCATAAGCATATAGGAAGCAGTAGAAATATATAAACATGTCATCTTTTGGTACCATCACTACCTAGCCGGTTATCATCAGGTCATGACTCTAATCATATCTAGTTTATATACTAAATAATGTTATCTAGCGGTGACATAATAGCAATGAACATGGTAGTGATGTAAATGAACATGCAGGTGGGTATATGCAATATGAACATGCTCCTGTGTTGTGTCTAGATAGCATATAGGCAATGCAAAACAGAATATATGTGATGCAAGGTGTACATGTGCATGAGTAGTATGCCACCATAGGTATCAGGTAGTGTAGCAAAGTCTACAGGTAACATGATAGCGGATACAATAACATGAACAGGAACAGTAACAAGTAAGCAAGATCACAGTGAACATGATAGCAGACAAAATAACAGGAACAGTAACAAGTTAGTATACATGTATCAGGCAAGTCATATGACTGATACAATAGTAGAAATCAGTACCACCTGGTATTTTAATCAATCTCTTCTAGTGTCCCATACCACTGGCAGTTCATACTGGAGCCCGCACTCTAGTCGAACCCATCCGGACATGGCCTACGGGTACCATTATCCAAATGAGAGCGTGATCAAATAACAAGTGTTCCCGACGTCACTATTGTGTATACTGTTTTATTATGTTAACTGGAAACCCATGGTCGAGGAGTTCTTATCGGGTGGGTGTATCCCGTACATACCCGGGACAACGGCCTTATCAGACCCCTGGCTGCTGAGACCAGGACCAGCCCGCTAGAGCTGTAACATGTAACGGGAATCTCAATGAGCTAAAACAATAACGGGATGCTCATGAGTAACAGACGGTAGCCAACACTACCTCGTCCCTGCAGTAGGACAAACAATGGATCCAGACATCCACCCGATATGATCTAGTCAATCGTCAAGTCTCCCCCATACCCAAGTTATCTTTATGATCTGATATATCAAGTATACAATGTAACAAGAATAGATACAGTACATGATACGGGTAACATGATAACTGGATCTGAGCTCTGTTGATAGATAGAACAAGATAACGGGAAACGGGAACAATATAACGGGAAACGGGAACAAGAGATGTGGGATTTCCACATATCGCATATCAACAGCTCTCATGTCCAGTAACGGGAATGTCCATATCAGTAACAGGAAACAATCATATAACCTGAATATGGTAACATGGCACAATAATACATGTAATGTGAACGGGAATCCATATGACAAGAGTAAAGAAACTATACATGCATGTGTAACAGTGATATGTAAACGTGACATGCAGGTGTAACAGTGATATGTAAACATGACATGCACGTGTAGCAGTGATATGTAAACATGACATGCATGTGTAACCGTGATAGGTAAACATGACATGTACGTGTAACAGTGATATGTAAACATGACATAATTGTAATAATAATATAAAATGTGGTTGTCCGTGTATTAGTTTATCCGTATACCAGTGGGACATCCATGTGTAGCAATAATCCGTGCAATATATCTGAGTAGTACTCGTACATGTTATATCAGGGGTCAGTGTATTGAAATACAGTATTCGTGTAATGTGGAAACTAGTGTGTGTGAAGGTGTTTAGCATGCATGTCGAGTAACAGCGTAGTGTCACCGAGTATCGGTGAGTCAGAATGACAATATAACGAGGAACGTGGGATTACAATATCTAGTGTACATGTACATGTAGTACCGGTGTTTCGTGTGAGGCAGGTACCGGTAATCATACTGATTGGAGTATCAGACATTCCTGTTTGTCCCGACGGTCAATTGTTATTCTAATCGAGCATGTTTACACTGTTCTTCTATCAATGACTATTTATGAATCGGTATTTATAGTTTTACAGTGATTGACCGGTAATCATGTTTTATTTACATAAAACAACAAAGAGCAATAAATATACGAAAAAGACAATTAATAAAATAAAAACACTTACAAACTGGCCATAGGACTGTAGCTCTCTTTCTCACGATCGCAACGGATCCAGAATCACCTCAATCGGAGTCCGGATGCTCATGATATCGCCCGAATACCCAAAACTGAGAGAAAAGGTTAGTTACGTAATAACAGAAATTATTCAGGGGGCTATTGGTAATTTTATAGGGGCCTAAAAGTAATTAATAATTTTACAGGGGCTAAAATGCAATGTTACCTTAACGGGTCGGGTTTGGGTGTAAACGGGTTGGGTTTGGGTTTCACCCAAAACCCAAACCCTATTGGGTTTCTTCCTCAACAGAGCAACAGCAGCAGCAGCTTGTGCTGCTACTGCCGCCGCCCGCGCCCGCCGCCTGCGCGCGCCTGCCGCCCGACGCGGTACCTCACCGGCGCCGTTCCGGCGCGCTCCGGCGCCTAGGGCCGCCGGTCCTCACTGAGAGAGATAAAATGAGAGGGTGGGGGCTGGGCCGATGGTGGCCCAGGCCGGCGCCGCCTCGCCGGCGGTCGTCTGGGGACGCGCGGGGCCGGGAACTGAGCGGGAGAGAGAGAGAGTCAAGGAGGAGGAAAGATAGAGAATAGGGGGAGAAGGAGGAGGGCCGGGGCTGGCGACGGCCAGCCCCGCCGGCGCCGCGCCACCGCCGGCGGCTCCGCCCCGCCGGCGGTGCGGATGAGAGAGAGGGAGAGAGATGGGAGGAGAGAGAAGGAGTGGGTTTTTAAAAGAGAGGGGAGGTGGTTGCTACAGTAAGGCGGTGGAGAGGCTTCGGAAGAAGAAAAAGAAAAGAAAAGAAAAGAAAGAGAGAAAGAAAGAAAGAAATAATATTTAATTAATATTATATTAGCCTAAAATTCGACCAGCTCCGAACGGCGCCCAAAAATTACAGAAAATAAAGAATAATATCCTGAGACGTAATATGAAAACGGTTTGAAGAAATTTAATCCGGTTTGCCAATTAAAAATCCCGGAGTGTCTCACCGATACGGGCGACACCGGTTTGGCCGGATTTTCGATAAATTCAGAAAAATCCCCAAAAATACCCAAATGTAGCTCATGTGATTCTAAGACATACAGTGAAAGCAGATTCCCAAAATCCAACTCCGTTAGTGAGATAAAAATCATAAAGCAGATTATCGGTATCGGTCGATACCGACTATGGAGATTTTCCAAAATAATCCAGAAAATTTCTAGAAAATCCTGAAAAATCTACAATATTAGAAAATAATTTTTGAAGCTAAAATCAGTGCAATCAGACTACCACGGAGGTCAAATCAATTTTGTACGTCGTATCGCTACAGATACGGTAATACGTACACCGGGGATCAGGGGGTTACATTTCTCCCCACCTTACAAAAAATTGCGTCCTCGCAATTTCAATCAGGTGTGAGAACAATATTTCCCACCCCAAAGCTGAAAGGGTACGGGTCCACGACACTTCCGCTGCGCACTCTGATATCTAGAAGGAACCCGGGATGGAGAAGTATGGTAATGAACTAATCCGAACAGATGGGAAGCAGGACGATGCAAGGAAAGCGAGAAGGAAATCGGATGTTCTGGTTGACAACTGGAAGGAAGGAAGGAATATAAGCGAGTCAAGGAATGAATCGTCAAGATCATGGTATTCTTGTACTCGTTGGTGGAATCCCCAAATTCAGATATAGATCAGTTAATCTGAACTTGGTTGTACTGTTGGTAAGAGCCCGAGGATTTACCCAGGTGGTTACCCACACCAGGTGTGAACCTAGGCTCTGATACCACTATATAACGTCCCCATATCTTTAGAATCGGGGCGTTACAACCTCCCTTGGCGAAAAGGATCTATACTATGCCGGGAGCGATTCGGACGTTGGAAGCAACACCTCCAACGTGTGCTACATGGTCCAAGGGGATAACCCCCTTGATGTAAACACCGAATCAGAGCTAGATGATGAAGACATGTCATATGATGAGCTCACTACTTTTTGCAAATTATTGCTTGAGAAATATGACATGCTTAAGAAAGAAAATAAGAAAATTAAAAAGAAATGTGATTGCATGCATGTAGAAAATGATTCTTTTAGAAATAAAATTGCATGTTTAGAAAAAGAGAATGAAGATTTGAAAAATAAAATGTTTCCTTGATTTCAAAATTGAATGATCTTTGTGACGGGAACACATCTTTGAAAAATGATATTGCTTTGGTGAAAAAACAAAAAGAAGTTGTATTTCAAGAAAACAAATCTTTAAAAAGAAAATTTTGTGAAAAAGAAAAAGAAAATGTTTTTCTAAAGAAAAAGAAAAATGATTCTTTATCTCATCATGCTTTACATGCCACAACTAATGAGATTAAGAATTTGAAAAATAAAATGGATAATTTGAGTTCAACTTTGAACTCTTGTGCATTTAATCATACTAGATTGGAATCCTTGTTTCAAAAGAAACAAGTTCCACATGTTCATGCACATTCTCATGCTTGTGTCGCACACCATGATCATACTCCCACACATAAGCATATTAAGGTGTACACATGTACACATTGTGGTCGCAAAGGCCATTTAGCAAAATTTTGTTATGATAGGTTAGATCATTTTAATTTTGCTAAGAATAAAAATTTTTGGGTTCCTTACAAGACTAACCCCAAAGGACCCAAGAAAATATGGGTACCAAAACCCCCACCTTGTGTATTTGATGTAGGTGAGGGCTCTCACACGACGTGAGAGGATTGGTGCCTTGGTAGTGGATGCAATGGACTTGATGGACACACTTTTGACGCATCACTATCAAGGAAGCTTGGTGGGACAACCACCATATTTGGAGCTTTAGAGTTGGTAACAATCTCTAAACTCCTACTTTTATGTACATACTTGTTTCATTCATAATGGCATTTAGTATGTTCATGATTTATGTATTTTTGTGCTTCATGTGGTATTTACATGCTTAGATGTAGAATATATCAAAACTTGTATTATACATGTACAAATAGTGAGCTACAATTGATTAATATATATTTGCACTTCATGCTCATTTGTACCCACTATATGCACATGTATAGACTAATTGTGATGATTCTCATTTATACATGCCTTGCCAATTTTTATGCTTTACTTCATGTATATGTATTTTGAATTCAAATCTAATAAATATACATGTATAACCGTGAGTCTCTTGCTTTCATGCAAATACATTTGATAGACTCTTTTATATTTGGGATATGTATGCATATTGTTAGCTTTGGATATACCATACATATACCTTGAAGTTATTTTCATATAAAGGAAAATGAATTTTCATGTTTTAATAAAAATTTGATATTTATGTTTGTATTGAGCTCCATTGCCTACTTTCATAAAAATCTTATTTACATGATCTTTTAACACTCCATTTTTATACATGATTTTGCTTCATGATAATTTTGAGCATTATAGACCATGAGTGCTTAA
Source organism: Agave tequilana (assembly GCA_038442645.1). Classification (NCBI taxonomy): domain Eukaryota; kingdom Viridiplantae; phylum Streptophyta; class Magnoliopsida; order Asparagales; family Asparagaceae; genus Agave; species Agave tequilana. The sequence goes on from JAVJIF010001478.1 coordinate 22,447, forward strand.
ACCTTTGTGTATCTAGTTATGATTTATGAAAAACATATGACTTTATACTTTTGAAGGTTCTTTAACTAGTTTTTCAAAATCAATTTATACTAGTTATTTATTCTTCAATTAGTATATTCACATGATCTTACTATTCTTCAATCATAAATTCTTTTGTATTCTCAAAATTTATTTGATGCTTCATGATTTGAATATTAGTTTAAATGTTAGCTTTGTCAACACTAGGATTTATACTTGTACATATTGTGGGCCACAAATAAATCTATTTATATTTGTGCTTGAATGCTTATTTGAACCCATTAGATGTGCTTGTATTGCTTAGTTTTGATGATGCATACATATTTAAACTTGTATTCCCATTTTGGATGTGATTTATGATCATGTGTTTACATTTCATGTATATGTTTATTTTGCCAAACTTTAAGATATACATGTATACCTCTTGAGTCATTTGCCTTTAATGCAAATCTATTTATATGGACTCAGTTGTGTTTAGAGATATGTATGTATACTTATTGTGTTGTCAAAACATACATATACCTTGAAATATAAATTAATTTTAATAAAAAAAATTTGTGATGATTTTCATGTCTTCATGATTTAAAGGAATATTGAGATTAATTGTCATTTTTGTTGTATTCCTTACTTGAAGGATTCCGTACTAGTTCTAAATCATTTTCATATTAACTAGTTTGAATTCTTCTTATGGTAGATAATATGATGTATACACTTAAGCTTACTTTTCAATTGGTATCATTGGATATTTTCAATTTGTATCAATATAACTCTTTTTGTATATATTCATATTTTGATTGTATGTATGTATGCCTTCAAATTTAAATGATATCAATTTCTATTTGTATTATCTTTTCATACATATATGTGATCTATTTGTGCTTGAATTACAATTGTTTCACATTCTTAAAGCACAATGTATATGCTAAGCTTAATTCAATTTTTCAATTGGTAATTCTTAAAAGCTTATGCAATATGATTTCAAAATTGATATCAAAATAAAAAAATTATGTTTATTTGATATCTTAAAATGTGTTTTATTAAGAAAGTTCAAAATTTTATTTTAATAAAGAAAAACTCAAAAATTTTGATTTATATTGTCTATATGCAAGGAGAGCTTAACATCTCTTCCATATATAGATTCATGTTGAGTGTATTGTGTATTGAGGAGCTTAACATCTCTTCTTTATATGGTACACGTGTATAGGGGGAGCTTCACATCTCCTCTTATGCATTACATAATATGTGTTATGTGAATTGGGGCTTATCATCCCTCCTTCATGTAATGCATATGTCTAGGGAAGTTAACTTAGCGTCTTCCGCTTCATGAATGTATATCGCATATAATTTCTATTGATCGATTTGATTTTACCCCTTCTTGATCTCTTTGTTTTTGACAAAAAGGGGGAGAAGATTTGTTTGATTTATTTTACTTTGAACCCTTTGTTGATGATTGACAAAAAGGGGGAGAAGTATTTAAGTTTATATGCATGTTTTCATTGCTTAAGGGGGAGAAGTATTTGTCTACCTTGTTAGTTATGCATACATGTTTTGTGTTTTGCAAATAGGAGAAAAAGATTTGTGTTGTTTTAACTCCATACATTTGCATACATATTTATCTGTTTCATTGTCATATCTTCATCATTTAATGTTATGCATGAGTTAAGGGGGAGCTTCTTTGAAGCTTTACTTTAATCCATGCATATATAACTTTATGAGTTTTGTCATCATCAAAAAGGGGGAGATTGTTGGCCCAAAGGCCTATGACTCTAGTTTTGATGATGATCAACTCATAAAGTTATTGTACTAATGATCTTGTGTTTAATTAGTGACAGCTTTATGATCAAGATCTTAGTAGGTGCATAGCTCAACAAAGGATAAAATGTCAAGATTTGGAGCTAGCACGGTGTGACCCAAGGAGTTTTTGGATCAAGCTTGGACCAAGTCAAGAAGATGAGAAGCCTTCAAGTGAAGACTTCAAGAAGATGAAGACTTGTGTCTAGGTATAAGATTTAGTTTGTTTTAGTTAAAATGTAAAGGATAGATAGTTGGTGGATTGCTCAAATATATATTACACACACACTCTTGATAGAACTGCTTTCATAAACGAATTTTATGTTTAGAAAAGATTTTTCATTATGACAAAATATCAATTTGGTTTCTCGGTATTCAAGTTTATATACTTCAACCAAATTCTTGTTTACATATGTTTAACCAAAACCGTATTTATGCTTAATGTCAAAAACATAGATATTTCATCTTGATTGTGTAGTGGATCATATCCATACACACCATGCCTTAAATGAACTTAAATATCTTGTTTTTGTATTTTGTGAAGTTACGAAAAAAACAAGTTTTTGGAAAAACATGTTTTAGAAAAATAGTTTTTATCTTGAGCCAATATTTCCATATTACAAAAATTGCCAAAATATTTATAACATGCCTTGATTTTGTGCAGGCATGTTTGTTTATCAAAGTATATTGGTAAAACTATTTTCGTAGAATTTCTATATACTTATGGGATTTTATGTGAACCAAGAGACTTAGTTTTAAAACCCAGAAAATCTGTTTTCAGGCTTCAGCTAGTCGACTTACTACCTTTACAGTCGACTAACTCTGAAGTCGGTCGACCGGTTGGGTCGACCGACGTGCACAGACGTGCACGCCTTTGTGCACTAGAGGACGGTCGACCGCTCCAGAGAGCTCTGCTCTCTGGAAATTTCGGTCGACCGTACAGGTCGACCGACAGAGAGTTCTCCTCTCTGCTCCAGTTGCTCGGTCGACCTGGCGGGTCGACCGTGGCTCCAACGGTCGGATTTTTGACCGTTGGTGGTCGACCGACCGGTCGACCGGTAGGTCTGACAGACCCCAACGGCTATATTTTTCTGGCCTATATAAATGGGGGTTTGGTCATTGTTTTGAGATAAGATTTTGGAGACTCTTAGAGCCAGCTTTTCTTATTCATTTCAGAGTTTTTCTCCACAAAATTTGAGAGCAAATATTTCCAATCAAAAGGAAAGTTTATCAAGAGTGTAAAAATGAATTTCTTGAGTTTTTCACCATAGCTTCTTTCCTTGTTTTCTCACACCACACTTGAGCTATCCATTGCTATATCTTCTTATAGGAGTGTTGTAGTGCGATTGTCTTTAGGTGATCAAAGCGTTGTGATCACCAAAGATCTTTTCTTTGTACTTTGAGAAGGCGGGCAAGTGTGCTCGCGGTGGTTTAGAGTTCTTGTGTGAACTCGGTGGTTTGAGGTGCGGCCTCAGCAAGCTAGTATGCTTGCGTGTGTACGGACTAAGGAGTCCGAGAGTTGTAGGTGTTGCGGCACCAAGGAGTGATCCATTGGGATCAAGCATAGTGGAAATCCTTCGTGTGTCGAAGGCGGGGATGTAGAGCAAGGGTGCTCGAACCTCGAAACAAACCCTTTGTGTTTGCGATTGCCATTTCTCTCTTTCTCTCTTATTTATATCTTGCATTCAATTATTGTCTATCTTTATATGCTTGATATATTCATTTGTGCTCATATTGATATACTTGCTTGGGCTTATTTGCTAACACTTGTATTCAACCAAGAGAGCCAACGCGGCACCTCAACCCATTCAAGGGGAATCTAGAGGAGTTAGTCCAGAGCCCTTTACGGGGAATTCAGCTACACTCTTGTGTTATACAAAGTGTTTAGTGTAATAATTTTGTTTAGGTCATAATAGTTTTTAATTCCACATTATTTGTCATTAAGTGACCATTAGATTAGCCAACACCTATTCACCCCCCCTCTAGGTGTTTTTCACTTGCTTGAACTGCATGATGTTTTTCCTAACGAGAGCGGTCTTCTAGATTGGATAGAATTTCTTCAAGAAGACCTTGATGAAACCATCCCAAGATGTGAAAGAGCCGACCGCTAAGTTGTAGAGCCATTTATTGGCTAAGTCCTTAAGAGCGAATGGGACAAATCTCAACCTAATAGCATCATCTGCAAGGTGTGGGATTTTTATCATTAAGTATACTTCTTCAAATTCTCTTATGAAGAAATAAGCATATTCGGACTCTAAGCCATGAAACTTAGGGAGTGTATTGATGACCTGTGGCTTAAGCTCAAAGTTGTGCTTACCAACCGATGGAAGTTGGATGCAGGAAGGAAGTGATGTTCTAATGGGATAAAACCTATCCTGAAAAGATGTCGATCGATCCATAACCGAATCTAGTCTTGTTTCGAACTTGGGTGGTGATGTGTTTCTAGTTAACCTAGATGAATTAGGGTCTCTTGACCACACTAGCATACACAAACACAATCACAGACAAGTTCACCAATAGTCAAGAAGAGAAAACAACCAAGCCTAGTCTAAGGTAACCTTGACCTAGACAACTCCTAACAAGTTGATTGTCCATTGGAGGTATAATGTAGACTTTGACCACAAGTTAATCAGCCAGGTCAGGGCAAGATTGGTTGGAGGTTATCCGTCAAAGACGTTCCTTAATTAAGTAACCACCAACCTTCAGGCTTTCGGCTCTTAATCCCTTTCCTAGACACTGATTTGGCAGGAGTCAAATTCCAACACTTTTTCCCCTTAGGATAATCTCCTAATGAGTTCGAGCTGTCCCTAAGGACAATGTCTATCAGATTTTACTTAGACTTAGGTTGTGCGTGCTTGGAGATGGTTTGTGGGCTAAGGAAGGGTAATGACTTCCCCACCTTATCTTGACTTGGATTTTGCCCTTAGAATTGATTTGTACAAAGTGTGCAAGATATAGAAAAGTAGCATTCAAAAGCAAATATCACCCAAGAATGTTTCCTAAACTATATGCTATGCATACATACCTTGTCTCCAGCTATCTTCAACATTAATTGTAAAATAAATGTAATTAGACAAATGCCTAAAATGCAAGTCTAAACATTTTTTAAGCAATTAACAATCACTCAAATTACTGTTGGATTAAAGCAGGCATGGTGGATAACAGATATAGCAAGAATATAACATACAAAAACTTAATTTTTTGCGAGCAATATGTCCCGCAAAAAAGAGTTTTAGTAGTCCAATAAAATCTTCAACTTTTGCAACGCAATTTCTTGAAATTCTGTTTCCTACTTTCGAGAGTAGGGGCACAAAATTTACAAGTCTTCCCTTGCAAAGCTTGAATGCTAGATGTGAATCTTCAAGTCCCTGAAATAACACACAAAACTTGTTAAAAAACAAATACACCGTTCCCTCCCCGGCAACGGCACCAAAAATTGATTGCTAAAATGAAGGAACAATCAAAGAGTTAAGAATTTACCGTGTGCTTGTGGCTAAGGGGTCAAGTCCACGAGGAGGAATGCGATGGAAGCTTTCAGTGATTTGTTTAAAAACAAAGAATTGTGTTCATTTTTTAATGGAAAAGAGAATGAAAGAAGGAGATGATTAAAAGAGAAATTGCAACTTTTAGAGAAGGCTTTGGAGAAGGTGATTTAAAAAACTCAAAAATTGTTTTGTTGATTATAATAAGGAAGAAAATCTGGGCTCACTATCTCAATACTCAACAGTTTATTCTTCTATTAAAATCCTAAGTACCTCAAATTGATCATAGGCAAAACTTAAATTTGATTTTTAGAAAATTTGAAGTAAAGCACATAAGATGGTTGGAAGAGTTCACTCTTTTCTTTGAAAAATCGTTTAGAATCGAATGTTAAATCATCAGGCGTGAAGAAGCAAGAATGAAGTAAAAATAGTTCAAGAAACGTTCATGAAAGAAGTAAGAGTTTAACAATCCAAACCCATCCTCATTTGCCTTCAAGAACACTTTCAAGAAGAAAGGCTTTAAGTAAGGCATGCAAATGATTCATTGGGTCTTTTTCTTTAAAACCAGAAGAGAATAAGAACTGAGAGAGGCACAATAGTGAGCCCAGAAAAACCGATTTAGCTACTCATGAAAAACAAAGAATAAAGCAAATAAATAATGCAAGACATACCGTAATACGAGTGGAAGAAAAAGCAGCTCGATTCTTGTATTGATGTCACTTCAATCTTCAAGTACAAGCACTCAATTCCTCCCTCTCACTAGTATGTGTACTGAACTACAAACTGAAAAACAAGAATGCAAATTTTGTACTATTTAACAAAGCTCCTAAATCCTTAGAATATAAACACAAATTCTAATCCTAGTCTTCGCTCCAAATTCCTCTGTTGAAATTGGTATTTATAGGGAAAAACCAGAGGGGGGAGATCCCGAGAAGATTAGGGGAGCAAACGCTCCCCCTAAAGGCTCCAACAAGCCGCGAAAATGTGGCTAGGGCCGCGTTTTCGCGGTCTTGGTGTGGCCAGATGGCCACACCCAGTTGGCTGGCTCTCCTGGTTTGGTGAATCGCCTGTATCTTCTTCTGGTTTTCTTATTTCTGCTCTAAATGTTGACGAAACAGCCTTTGATTGTTTGGCTTCAACTGCTTGATTCAGGGAGGATTCTTCTCAACCTCTTGATATGCCAAGATTTTGCCCTGATTCCTTAATTTCGAATTTATTCTGAATTAAGTCAAATTTTGGTGGGCTTTTGGGCTTGTTTCTCTTTCCTTTCTCTTAGCAATTGGGCCTACATTTAACAAAGAAAAAAAAGACTTATTAATAGGATTTATTAGCTAAAAAGTATGGTAAGGTGACAATGTATATGCAACATATGTGACTAATCACACCCCCACACTTATCTTTTGCTCGCCCTCGAGCAAAACATCAGACTAATTCTAATCAATTATTAGACCACTTTCGCAGGTCACTCGATTGCACTGAGCATATGCAACAAGCCGTTAAATCTCTAAGTTATCCCTAGAGAATGATTGTTATCTCGTGAGGGTTTTCAGTGGATTGCACCTACAAATCCATAAAAAAAGAAGAAAAAAAGTTAGTATTTTCGAAAAGCATTTTGAAAAGAGAAAATATTTGAAGTATATTTGTAAGGCTTTAAGTAATCTATAAGTTATAGGAATATCAAATTTTTCATTCCGAAACTCATTCTTTATTCAAAAACATGTCATCAATTAAAGTAAGGAGTCAAATTATACTTCTCATCTAGTCTATTAATTTACCGTGAGTCGTATGCACCATCGTGACTGTGAAGTTTACTAAGGGTTTTTTAACATTAACTCCTATGCCTTATTTGTATTTATTTTTGGTGGAATTTATTCCTCGATTTCATTAGGCTTTCTAATCTGCCCATGTAACGAGCCTTTAGTCGGTGACATCCAAACCGGACTGTTTTAGGGCACCAGGTGAGAAAACACCCCTAAGGACTTAAACACTCGAGCAGATAAGGCCACGAAACCAAGGTTTTTATTTATAAGATGTACCCTTTTTAAGCGTGAATACTTATGCTTCATGAGGCATAAATACCCAGCTTAATTAGAGGATTTTTTTTTCAAACTTATCTAATTATCTTTTGCATAAATACCAAGGCTTCCTTAGGCCAAAGCACTTAGCTAATTAATAATTAAATTTGTTTATATTTTTTATTTTTCATAATATTTTTTAATAAGGCATAAGAGTCTGTTTTTAAACCCTAAGTGTGTAAGTGTATTTAGTGTACATATTTCATCAAGGTAAATATCAAGGCTAAATTACTTTCACAAATTTTCTTCCTAACCCTAAACATCAAACAAGTTATCTGACTTTTCCCAAGTATAAGAAATCCTAATTATGATTTTCCTATTCCTTAAAATTGACTTAATTTCTTACAAAAAATATATCAAAATATTGTTCTAACCTTTTAAAAAGTTTTTTATTATATATATATATATATATATATATATATATATATATATATATATATATATATATATATATATATATATATACAAAAAAAATTTTCAAGTTATAGTAGTCATCATGTTAGAACCCTCCCCCACACTTATCTCATGCATTGTCCCCAATGTATGAAAGAAATATATACATGCATGAAATAAAATGTAAAAGAGGTGCATATATTATACAGAAATATGTACAACATCAAGTTTCTTTCACACCTAGATCTTTTTTGGTCTTATCCCTCTAGCTCTCTTCCCATCATTTCAATGGGTCCTCTTTATAGGGCACAGTGGGGAGGCTAATTGTTTTGTCATTTTAGCTTCATGCCTCCCCAATCTCACCTTCTTTAGGTGTTTCTTCCTCATATTGCTACAATCACTAATCAAAAATTTATCACCACCACTCTTCTCAGTTGAAACTTCCTCATTATGAATGCCTAGGAATTCTAACCCAGTTCCATAGATCTCCTCAAAGCTTAAGTCAACACTTTCCCTTAAAAATGTATAATTAACCAAATGATCCCTAGTTGGTTCATCCAAACACATGAGTTCTTCTTCGAAAAGATTTTCAAAGAGTATGTCAATCAGAGGTTCTTGAACTATATTCTCATGTGATACATTATTTGTTGACTCATTGAAAGTGAAGATATTCAAATCAAAATTTTCCTTTTTAAAGGTACTCTAACATTAGGATCTCCGACATATGCCTTCTCATCAAGATAATCGCCTTCATTGAGTAATTCACTAAGAAACAGCGGATTATCTTCTCTTCACTTTCTTCATTACAATTATTTTTAATAAAATTTACCTCAAATCTTTGATCTCTTATCTTACGAGGTTATTATTTAAGGTTGAAGACATTGACCTCTCTAGTCATGTCCCCAAAAGTTAACCTCATGGACCCATTCCTACAATTGATGATGGCATTGGCAGTAACGAGGAATGGTCGCCCTAGGATAACAGGAGTTTGAGCCCTATGATTGGAGTTGGACACAGGTTGTGTCTCTAAAACTATGAAATCGACAGGGTAAATAAACTCCCCTACCCAGATAAGGACATCATTAATCTCCCTTTTTAGAATTTTTACTGAACGGTCAGCCAGTTGTATAGTGACTCGAGTTGGACTAAGATCGCCCAACCCGAGTTGTTGATAAACTGAGAATGGAAGCAAGTTGATACTTGCCCCCAAGTCAAGAAGTGCACGACTAATCTCGGCTTGTCCTATTGTGCAGGCAATGGTTGGACTACCTGGATCCTTGTACTTAACATGGATCAGACCTGATAGTAGCTCACTAATGTTAGTGGCTAAGAAGACCTTTTTAGGTACATTAGTCTTTCTCTTCTTGGTGCACATGTACTTAAGAAACTTAGCATAAGATGGGACTTATTTGATGGCATCAAGAAGTGCCACACTTATCTTCACTTGATTAAAGATCTCAATTATCTTATCCATGTGTGGATTTTGCTTGTTTTTCAGCCTATTAGGAAATGTTGCTATAGGCTGGTGCACATGACTAGTTGACTTATCTTTTTCAGATTCATCAAGTTTAGGAGGAGTGGGATTAAATGAGGTGGATGCTGAAGTGTGATTATGCTGACTAGGATTAGGTGGTGTTGACACTTGGTTATCAACTTTCTTTCCCGACCTTAATGTATGAACAGCATTACATTGATTCAGTGATTGATCCTCAACCAAATGAGCTTGTTGTTAATTCCTCGAATTCATAATTGGTTGACTGGGCAAGGTATTACCTCTCATGTTGTGGGTTGGCTAACTGGCTCATTTGACCCTCTAACCTCTGTATTGTTTGCATGAGCGAATCTTAGTTCTTCATGTACCTTTCCATGTTTCTCTCAAAATCAGTCATTCTCTTTTCGAGTTAAGGATTCTGGAAGGAAGATGGTGGAGCTTTGTTGGGAAATTTTTTTTGATAATTTGAAAATTTTTTGGGAGAATTGTGAGGGTGATTGGAAATGTTGGGTTGATGATTGAAAAAATTATTGGAATGATGGAAGTGACTTGCATGGTTTGACCGTAGGTGGTCATTATTTTGTTGGCTTCATGAGAAATTTGGGTGATTTCTCCAGCCCGGATTGTATGTTGGAGCGTAAGGATCATTGTTCGGCCTTGAGAAGGCCGCATTCATCGGTTCAGGAAAATGTTGGTGAGCTTGAAATACAGGACACTCCTCAAACACATGATTCATGGCTGACAGTAAGTACAACCCGGAGTTGGACATTGGTTTGAGCTGACTTGATTGATTGGACTTGGTTCCTTAGTTTCTAGAGCTTCCAGTCTTCTCGTTAGGTTCGCTAACTTAGCCTCGTTAGCTATGGATGATTCAATCGAATGGAGACCCCCTTTCGAAGAGATAGAGTTTGGATTTCTAGAGCTTTCACTAGTAGGTTCCCATTGGATGGTCTTTCAGCTAGATTCTCGTATAAATCCCATCCTTCATGCTCATCCTTCTGTAAGAATCCCCTTGGCACATGCTTTCTAAGAGGGTCTTGGTCGAGTAGTATAAACTGTCATAAAGAATTTGGCATTGTCGCCATTTCTCTATTCCATGATGAGGACATTGGACAAGGAGGTCTTTGAAGCGTTCAAAGTACCTCCAAATTGCTTCACTAGGTTCTTGCTTGAACTGCATGATGTTTTTCCCAACAAGAGCGGTCTTGTAGATTGGATAGAATTTCTTCAAGAAGACCTTGATGAAACCATCCCAAGATGTGATAGAGCCGGCCACTAAGCTGTAGAGCCATTTCTTGGCTAAGTCCTTAAGAGCGAATGAGACAAATCTCAACCTAATAGCATCATCTGCAAGGTGTGGGATTTTTATCATTAAGTATACTTCTTCAAATTCTCTTATGAAGAAATAAGCATCTTCAGACTCTAAGCCATGAAACTTAGGGAGTGTATTGATGAACTGTGGCTTAAGCTCAAAGTTGTGTTCACCAACCGATGAAAGTTGGATGCAGGAAGGAAGTGATGTTCTAATGGGATAAAACCTATCCTGCAAAGATGTCGGTCGATCCATAATCGAATCTAGTCTTGTTTCGAACATGGGTGGTGATGTGTTTCTACTTAACCTAGATGAATTAGGGTCTCTTGACCACACTTGCATACACAAATACAATCACAAATAAGTTCACCAATAGTCAAAAAGAGAAAATAACCAAGCCTAGTCTAAGGTAACCTTGACCTAGACAACTCCTAACTGGTTGATTGTCCACTGGAGGTGGTAATGTAGACTTTGACCACAAGCTAATCAGCCAGGTCAAGGCAAGATTGGTGGGAGGTTATCCGTCAAAGACGTTCCTTAATTAAGTAACCACCAACCTTCGGGCTTTCGGCCCTTAATCCCTTTCCTAGACACTGATTTGGCAGGAGTCAAATTCCAACACTTTTCCCCTTAGGATAATCTCCTAATGAGTTCGAGATGTCCCCAAGGCCAATGTCTATCAGATTTTACTTAGGCTTAGGTTGTGCGTGCTTGGAGATGGTTTGTGGGCTAAGGAAGGGTAATGACTTCCCCACCTTATCTTAACTTGGATTTTGCCCTTAGAATTGATTTGTGCAAAGTGTGCAAGATATAGAAAAGTAGCATTCAAAAGCAAATATCACCCAAGAATGTTTCCTAAACTATATGATATGCATACATACCTTGTCTCCAGCTATCTTCAACAGTAATTGTAAAATAAACGTAATTAGACAAATGCCTAAAATGCAAGTCTAAACGTTTTTTAAGCAATTAACAATCACTCAAATTACTGTTGGATTAAAACAGAGATGGTGGATAACAGATATAGCAAGAATATAACATACAAAAACTTAATTTTTTGCGAGCAATATGTCCTGCAAAAAAGAGTTTTAGTAGTCCAATAAAATCTACAATTTTTGCAACGCAATTTCTTGAAATTCTGTTTCCTACTTTCGAGAGTAGGGGCACAGAATTTGCAAGTCTTCTCTTGCAAAGCTTGAATGCTAGATGTGAATCTTCAAGTCCCTGAAACAACACACAAAACTTGTTAAAAAATAAATACACCGTCCCCTCCCCGGCAACGGCGCCAAAAATTGATTGCTAAAATGAAGGAACAATCAAAGAGTTAAGAATTTACCGTGTGCTTGTGGCTAACGGGTCGTGTCCATGAGGAGGAATGCGATGGAAGCTTTTCAGTGATTCGTTTAAAAATAAAGAATTGTGTTCATTTTTTAATGGACAAGAGAATGGAAAGAAGGAGATGATTAAAAGAAAATTTGCAACTTTTAGAGAAGGCTTTAGAGAAGGTGATTTAAAAAACTCGAAAATTGTTTTATTAATTATAATAAGGAAGAAAATCTTGGCTCACTATCTCACTACTTAACAGTTTATTCTTCTATTAAAATCCTAAGTAACTCTAATTGATCATAGGAAAAACTTAAAGTTGATTTTTAGAAAGTTTAAAGTAAAGCACATAAGATGGTTGTAAGAGTTCACTCTTTTCTTTGAAAAACCGTTTAGAATCGAATGTAAATCATCAAGCGCGAAGAAGCAAGAATGAAGTAAAAACAGTTCAAGAAACGTTCATGAAAGAAGTAAGAGTTTAATAATCCAAACCCATCCTCATGTGCCTTTAAGAACACTTTCAAGAAGAAAGGCTTTAAGTAAGGCATGCAAATGATTCATTGGGTCTTTTTCTTTAAAACTAGAATAGAAGAAGAACTGAGAGAGGTACAATAGTGAGCCCAAAAAAACCGATTTAGCTACTCATGGAAAATAAAGAATAAAGCAAATAAATAATGCAAGACATACCGTAATATGAGTGAAAGAAAAAGCAGCTCGATTCTTATATTGATGTCACTTCAATTTTCAAGTACAAGCGCTCAATTCCTCTCTCTCGCAAGTATGTGTACTGAACTACAAATTGAAAAATAAGAATACAACTTTTGCACTATCTAACAAAGAGCCTAAATCCTTAAAAAATAAACATAAATTCTAAACCTAGTCTTCGCTCCAAATTCCTCTGTTGAAACTGGTATTTATAGGGAACAACCAGAGGAGGGAGTCCCGGGGATTGGGGGATCAAACACTCCCCTAACAGACTCCAACAAGCCACGAAAACGCGGCTAGGACCGCGTTTTCGCGGTCCTGTTGTGGCCAGATGGCCACACCCAGTTGGCTGGCTCTCCTGGTTTGGTGAATCGCCTGTACCTTCTTCTAGTTTTCTTATTTCTGCTCTAAATGTTGACGAAACAGCCTTTGATTGTTTGGCTTCAACAGCTTGATTCAGGGAGGATTCTTCTCAACCTCTTGATATGCCAAGATTTTGCCCTGATTCCTTGATTTTGAATTTATTCTGAATTAAGTCAGAATTTGGTGGGCTTTTGGGCTTGTTTCTCTTTCCTTTCTCTTAGCAATTGGGCCTACATTTAATAGAGAAAAAGAAGACTTATTAATAGGATTTATTAGCTAAAAAGTATGGTAAGGTGACAATGTATATGCAACATATGTGACTAATCAGTTAGTTACAGGCAGCAAATAGAGAATGGACATCTTCTTTTAGCCATAATTAGTCGACTATAGTTGGTGATAACTCGACTAGTATTTAGAGTAGTCAACTATATAAGATAGGGTTGTCGACTAAAATTGTTATAAGTAACAAAGAGAGAGTACACATCTCTTTGGTTAAGACTTAGTCGATTATAGATGGCTTATTAGTCGACTAGTACCTAGAGTAGTCGACTATGCAAGTTAGGGTAGTCGACTAGGTAAGTCACAGGCAACCAACAAAGAGTGAATATCTATTTGGACAGCGCCCAGTCGACTATAGCTTCAAGGTAAGTCGACTAATAGTAGGATTAGTCGACTATAGGAATGGGTAAGTCGACTAATAACACCAATTTCTGTGTTTTGGATAGGACTTCAGCTAATATCCAAAAATGTGCAAAAATAGTATAAATTATAATTGTTAACTTTATGATAAATTCCAAATAGATATACATAATTGTCATGCATATAATTACTATTTTACTCACTGAGCTATAAAGCTCACTCTGTTTTATTAATCACCTTCAAGTTTGGATAAAGGCAAGGGACCCGCTTAATGGCAATATATGGGAGAGGTGATAGCGGGAGATATTTTTACCCTTTTTGCATGTTCTTTTGATATGTATATATTGTTTAAGAAAAACTATGTAAAACTTCTATGTTGATACTTGCCATGAACTTTTATAGAATATTGAAATGCTTGTATTATTAGGTGCTTGACTCGAATCTTGTGTAATATTGTGGAGTTTTATGAAATAATAATGTATAGGCTATATTCCTACCGGATTGTCAGATCAATGTTTGAAAAAATGATAAATCATGCTGAGATCACGTATGCATTTTGAGGGAAATATATTTGTGAAATCTTAAGTAGGCTGACGTTAGCTGAAATTAAAGTGTTGTAACTTGATGGGTCCCACACTTGGGTTAAGGATAACCATGATGATTGTGATAACTGAAAATATAAAGATTGGGACCGTTACAGTTGGTATCACAGCTAAGGGTTGTAGGCAGAAGGAGAAGATTAAGTCGGAGGCAGGAGGAAATAGAAAATTAATAGGCTTAATATGTGTGGATATGTGATTATAGTTAGATAGTGAGTTTTATGTGACGGATTAACCGAGAGTCAAGCGGTAATTGATTATTTCCTCGCATCAGAATTGGGGTGCCCGCATATTCCGATTCGGGTGAGTTCACTGAGAGTGCGAGCTGTCAGTAACAACTACTAGTAGTATGGGACACTAAGACGAGGGAATGCATTGAATTATATATTGAACCTAAGTTATTCTGAATCATGAAACTTATGGGTAGACTAAGGATAAGTGTAAGTGTAAGAATGTGTGTGTATATATATATTTGCTTCTTTCTTATTGTATGGCAGTATGTCGAGACTATTTTTATGGGTTGAGATTGATATGACTCCTTGTTTACATGTAGATGGGAGACTCTGACAAATATTGGCCAGTCTCTAGCTCGGATAGTTCGAGTGCGAGTTGGATGGCAGGTTCCATGGATTAGGATTATAAGTCTGATGAGACTGACCCAGAGGTCATATTTGTAGGCCCAGACCACATAGAGCATGAGGAGGTCGAGTCTCAGGCGTCTAATGAGCCTAAACTGACCATTATCGATACGAAGAGTTTGGTTGGGGATTCACTTGATGTAGAAGAGATCGGGATACAAGTGCAATAAAAGAAGAGACCCGAAGAGGATTCACTTATGGGGATGTCTTTTGGGATGAAAAATGGGAAGACGATATGGATCTATATGATGATCTGGATGACTGGTGCTGCACAGGAGACGAATTACCAGGGAAAGACTCTGAGGAAGGCACAGATGATAGCGAGGATAGTAGCAGTACTAGTAGGAAGTCGAGTGGGAAGACTCTACCCTATAAGGGATAAATCTATAAGAAATTACTTTTGATATGTATATATATATGTGTAAGCTCAGCGTACTAATCGATGGATATCTTAGGAGTTTTGTTGTATATGCCCTGGCACATCTTTTATGCATGCACATGGGTTAGTTCGGATATCCAAAGGGTAGATATATTAGTGTAATATTCTTGTATCCATTTTGGGGTGTATATAAATATATATAGCAAGTTGCTTATTTGCAAGTGATTCTGAGTATAAGTGATTGCTTGAAATTAAAAATTTTATCTAAAATTTATTTTCATATATGTAAAGTATGTTGACTAGACGTCCTTATCTTATTGGAAGGACGCATGGATCTAAATCAACTACCACTCAACAAGTCATTATCGCTCGGTATGTCACATTATAGTGTGATGGAAAGTGCACACCCCATGAAAATAATGAAGATTTAGAAGTACAGATAGAAGGAGGTCATGGAACTCCATGGGTGATGCCGGAGTGGCTCACTCAGTTAATGACAAGAGCAAATGATAACAATTCTCATCGAGCATTGGAACAGTTTTAGAAGATGAAACCACCAGTATGTGAAGGGGAGGTGGATTCCTTACAAGCTAAGGCATGGCTTTTCCAGATAGAAAAGATTCTGGATGTGATGAATTATACCGATGAACAGAGAGTATTTTTCTCTTCCTTTATGTTTCAAAAGGAAGCAGAACACTGATGGAGGGCAGTGAAAAGTAGTGTGAAAAGCACAAAAGAACTAATCACCTGAGAATTCTTAGTAAATAAATTTACTGAAAAGTATATTTCAGAGACGGCCAGAGATAAGATGGCATCAGAATTTATGGAATTATGACAAAGTCAGATGAATGTGTCCTAATACGACCCGAGATTTACCCATTTATCCAGGTATGCTGATGCCTTGGTGAAGAGTGAGGCAGAAAGAACAACGAGGCTCGTGAAGGGCCTGAAATTAGAAATTCGAGGCAGATTGATTCCTCTACAATTAAAGAATTATCTCCAAGCTGTGGAAAGAGCCTTGGAGGTAGAAATGGATATGCAAGAAAGTCATAATGACTGGGCGAAGGAATTTTCCAGCTCAAAGCGTCCCCGATATCAAGGACCATCAGTGTCGGTGGCACCGGGAACCACCAGTAGTAAAGGATTTGGGTTTAACACCACTCTTCAAAAAGGAAGATGGGCCAGAAGTAGAGGAACATGGTTGTGGAACAGAGACACTTTTTCAAAAACACAGGCTACCTCTGCGTCTCACCCTAGAATCTCGGAGGCCCCTTGGTGCCAGAAGTGTAAGATAAACTATTTTGAAAACTGCATCCAAGAAAGGGCTTGCTATAATTGTGGAGGAGTGGGGCATTTAAAGAAAAATTGTCCAACGAAGCATGAAACCAAGGCTAGAGTACGGGAAGTGGGAGGCCAGCTATGAGAGTGAACCCTCCCAAGGGGCCAACCAGTAATTTTATGTCGCCCAGTAATGTTTCACGACCTTCTGCAACTTAATCATCTGTACAACAACCAAGGGCTCAAGGGAGAACTTTTGCATTGACCCATCGAAAAGTAATGGCCTCGAATGCAGTAGTAGAAGGTATGATCTCCATATCAGGACATATTACTCATGCATTGTTTGATCCTGGAGCTACTCATTCATTCATATCTAGTGCTTTTGCTTATAAACTAAATTAAGTATCAGAACCACTAGGATTTCAGTTGGTGGTATCTATAGCTAGCACTAAATATGTGAAATGTGAAGTGATGATTGGAGAGATGGAAACATCCATTGATTTGATTAAACTAGGGGAGATGGAGTTTGATGCAATATTAGAAATGAACTGGTTGTCCGCTTATGGTGCACATGTGGATTGTAATAGGTAGATGATCATCTTTACAATGGAAGGAGTTCTGGAGTTTATTTTTGATGGGGTAAAAGTTAGTCATGATATAGATCGGCCTATCTCATCTTTCTAGTTTGACGTTCTGGACAGCATCAAGCATCTATTCAGCTGAAAAAGTTACCCCACATATTGGCCGTTAAATCCACCAAGTTAATGAGGCAGGGATGTCAAGAATTTCTGACTTCAGCTTTGGATACCACTAGAACTGATATGAAAATTAAGACTATTCCAGTAGTGAATGAGTTTCTTGATGTATTCTTGGAAGATTTACCAGTATATCCCCAGATCGGGATGTAGAATTTGCAATAGATGTGATGCCCGGTACTGCTCCAATTTTGAAAGCACCATATCGTATGGCCCCTGCAGAAATGAATGAACTTAAAACTCAACTATAAGAATTTTTAGATAAAGGTTTCATCCGACCGAGTGTATCGCCCTAGGGGCACCAGTACTATTTGTTAAGAAGAAGGCTGAAAGTATGAGATTATGTGTCGACTATCGGTAATTGAATAAGGTCACTATTAAAAATAGATAACCGCTTCCTCAGATTGATGACTTATTTGATCAACTATAAGGGTCTTGTGTATTTTCTAAGATATACCTTAGGTCAGGATATCATCAGTTAAAGGTCAAGCCAGAAGATGTGTCTAAATCAGTTTTTAGGACAAGATATGGACATTTTGAATTCCTAGTCATGCCTTTTGGACTCACTAATGCCCCAACAGCATTTATGGACCTAATAAATCGAGTGTTCTAACCATATCTTGATCAGTTTATGGTGGTATTTATCGATAATATTTTGATCTATTCAAAGAATAGGGAAGATCATAAAAATCATCTTAAAACTGTCCTCCAAATCTTGAGGGAGAAGCAACTTTACAATAAATTGAAGAAATGTGAATTATGATTGGAACAAGTAGGGTTTCTTGGCCATATTATATCCAAGGAAGGAATATCAGTAGATCTAATGAAAATTGAAGCAATCAAAGACTGGCCTAGACCCACAACTGTTACTGAAGTTCGAAGTTTCTTGGGGTTAGCTGGATACCACAGAAGATTTGTAGAAAGATTCTATCTGATGGTGGCACCATTGAAACAATTAACTAGAAAGAATAAGAAGTTTGTATGGGGAGAAGAACAAGATAAGAGCTTTCTTGAAGTTAAAACGAAGCTAACATCTGCTCCTGTTCTAACTGTACCTTCGGGAACTGAAGGATTTGCCATCTATAGTGATGCGTCAAAATTAGGACTGGGTTATGTGTTAATGCAACATGGGAGAGTTATTACCTGTGCGTCCCGACAATTGAGAATTCATGACAGAAATTACCCCACTCATGATCTGGAATTAGCTGCTGTGATTTTTGCTTTGAAGATCTGATGACATTACTTATATGGAGTGTCTTGTGAAATCTTTACTGATCATAAAAGTTTGAAGTACATTTTCACACAAAAAGAACTGAATATGAGGTAGAGGAGATGGCTAGAACTAATGAAAGATCATGATGTTACTATCCAATACCACCCGGGAAAGGCCAATGTGGTGGTTGATGCCTTGAGTCAGAAATCAGGAGGAGGAGTTGCTGGTTTGATAACTCGCCAAACAAGATTATTAAGAGATCTAGAAGAGATGCAAGTAAAGGTGCGAGTCATTGATCCGTCTAATGATAAGTACCAATTGAATCAAGTAAGTCTTCAATTTGATTTATATGACAAAATCAAAGAGGCCCAACAAAGAGATGCTCAAATAAGAAAACTTATGAAGAAAGTACAAGAAGGAGAACTCAAGGAGTTTCAAATTGAAGATGATGTACTGAGATTCAGACGCTAATTATGTGTATCGAATGTAGTAGAAATTAAGGAAGGAATAATCCAGGAAGCTCATTGTACCCCGTATATAGCTCATCCGGGAAGCACAAAAATGTATCAGGATCTGCGTCATAACTTCTGGTAGGATGGAATGAAAATGAATATTTCTAAGTTTGTCACAAGTGTTTAGTCGTCAGCAAGTGAAAGCGGAACATAAGAAGCCCCCAGGATTGCTGGTACCATTACCAATTCCTGAATGGAAGTGGTGTCACATTGCCATGGATTTTATTACTGGACTTCCTCGGACGTCCCAAGGACTAGATACAGTCTGGGTAATGGTAGATAGCTTACTAATTCTGCCCATTTTCTACCTATCCGAATCAATTACTCTATGGAGAGGCTGGCTCAAGTATATATCCGAGAAATAGTTAAACTGCATGGATTACCCAAGTCCATTGTATCAGATCGGAATCCTAGATTTCAGTTTAGATTTTGAAGAAGCCTATCCGAAACTATGGGCACTAAGTTGCAACTCAATATAGTGGCACACCCCTAAACAGATGGACAGTCAGAGAGGACCATTCAAATTTTGGAAGATATACTGAGGACTTGTGTATTAGATTTTGGAGGAAGTTAGGACAACTATTTATCTTTAGTAGAGTTTGCTTATAATAATAGTTATCAGTCCACCATTGGTATGCCTCCTCTTGAAGCATTATATGGTAAAAAATATAGATCACCGATCTGTTGGAAGGAAGCTGGGGATAGAAGGATATTCGGCCCTGACATAATTCAAGAAGCCACTTATAAGATTAAGTTAATTAAGGTGAGGATGAAGTCAGCCCAGAGCAGGTAGAAAGCTTATGCAGATAATCGCCGCAGACCACTAGAATTTGAGATAGGAGATAAAGTTTTCTTAAAGGTATCTCCAAAGAAGGGAGTGAGACGCGCCGGCAATAAGAACAAATTTGCTCCTAGATATATTGGACCATTTGAAATATTGGATAGAATTGGACCGGTTGCTTATCGTTTAGCCTTACCTCCTATTTTGAAGAGGATGCACAATATATTCCATGTCTGTCAGTTAAGGAAGTACGTTCCTTGATCCTGACCATATAATCTCCTATAGACCTCTGTAAATACAAAAAGACATGTCATACACAGAAGAGCCAGTACATGTCTTAGATCGCAAGCAGAAATAATTGAGAAGCAAAATTATTTCTTTGGTCAAGGTTTTATGGAGGAATCAACATATAGATGAAGCAACTTATGAGCTGGAAGAGGAGATGCGGAAGAACTATCTACATTTGTTCCAAGGTACGTTGAGTTTCGAGGGCAAAACTTCTATAAGGAGGGTAGAATGTAACACTTGCCTTAACTAATCACCTTTTTCGTAACACTTGAATGCTTTAGGGAGGTGATGTGGACACAAGTACCCATGTAAGATACTTATACTATACATTATACCATACATATTAGTATGTATATATTAGTATGTATGTATATGGATTTAAATACACGCACATGCATGTTGACTTCTTTACCATACCCCCACCATACTTGTTGGTACAAGTACTTCATGAAGAGGGGAGGGATGGGAACCTTACTTATAGGAGTAAGGTGTAGGTGTTGGGAGATGGTGTTAGGGGGGCACTTGGCATGATATCATTGAAGGGAATGAATTATATATAGGGGAAATGAGGAGAAAACTCTAATTTAGCAACACTCCTTCTCTTCATTTCCAACTCCAAACTCCCTTCTTCTCTTTGACATCCGACCAAGGCCAATAGCCAACAGCCCATGTTTTTCCCCTCCATTTCTCCATTCATTCACTCTCTCTCCCCCTCTCGTTCTCTTACAAATCTTTCCCTTAGTTCCTTTATATAAAAAAAAGGCTTCCTTTACCTATTTTATCTCCTCCAAAGGACTAATAGAACATGAAAAAGTGGTGATCTAATATCACGTTAGAAGAAATTCTTTAAGAACAAAGTTGGCTTAGGTTATCAAGTTAGGAGGGTGATATTGATTGAAGAAGGTAAGTAAATCCTTAAGACTACTACCCCTCTTATACTCTTTTAACTAAAAACTAATTATGACATTATTATGGTCTTGTAGACTCTATTATAGCCGGTGACCAAGTTTGATAAGGGGATATTCTCTTCAAGGGTGAGTAGAAGATCCAAACCCTAAAATAATAGTAAGTAATGTAAAGTTTGAAATAATATAGATAATTACTAAGTCATAAGTGGACGTGAAATTGAATGATAATGCATGTGTATAGTTTATAGACTTTTTGTGTGCATTATATCCTATGGTAACATGTTATTTTCATGTATGCTTACCATTGTGCATAATCGATATGTTATTGTATGTATACATGATAGTCAAACACATGCGTCTTAAGAAGAAATAGTTCTATGAATAAGCATCATACTTGATTTTATGCATATATATGGCTACGCACATATTGGGATGATATAATATGTTGGTTATCTTGAAAAGGCTTGCATGTTGTTAATTTACTAAGTGGTTACTTATACATGTTAGTGACTTCCATAATGTTGGCATCATGTAAAGTAGAAATCATGAGAATCATTTATGTTGACATTTAATTATGAATCCTTGCATGTTGTTATTACATGAAGGATATGATTATTGCATATTTGGAGGAAGGGACTGGGTTGAACCGGAGGTGACCAAAGGGAAGAATATTATGATAATGTATAGGAGGAAGGGACCCGGTTGAACTGTATGTGATCGAAGGGGAAAATATTTCGTTG
Source organism: Agave tequilana (assembly GCA_038442645.1). Taxonomy (NCBI): domain Eukaryota; kingdom Viridiplantae; phylum Streptophyta; class Magnoliopsida; order Asparagales; family Asparagaceae; genus Agave; species Agave tequilana. The sequence continues at coordinate 44,131 of JAVJIF010001478.1, forward strand.
AATAACGTATAAGAGGAAGGGACTGTTGGGTCCCTCTCTTATACCAAATGTAGGATCTATAATCAAATCAACACAAACACTAGATAGGAAGGATTAATTGTTAAGCAAATAAGTAAACTTGTAATAAGGAAAACAAATCTCAGAAATTGACAAACGCAAACAAAGAGATTTATCCTGGTTCGGTCCTTGTGACCTACATCCAGTCCCCAAGCCACCCGCTTGAGATTTTCCTTTATCCTTGATCTGGCCACCCAAAATCAATACAACATGTACACCACTTGTCGAATCCCCTTCTCCAAATGTTTACACCTTCTCTTCCACCAAGAGAATACCTTTACCTTTGTACAACTGCCTCTTCAACCAAGAAGCCTCCCGTGTACAAATAAACACTTTGAGAATTACAATACTTTTCCTATAGCCTTGATACTGAATGTGTATGTGGACAAGGTACAGTATAGGAAAGATGAACTTCAGAGAACTTCACTAATGGAATTGTCTTTTGGTGAAGAACAGAAGTTAGGAAATCAGTTTTCAGGTTTTTCTGAAATTTGGCTTTGGAAAACTGAATGAAAATCTTGTTTGTCTTAACCTTTGGCCTTAGGAATAACTTCCCTATTTATAGCTGTAGACTAGGGTTAATTAGGGTAGTTATAGGACCAATTCAGATGATATAGACGTTGGAAAACGTTGCCAAAAGGATCAGATAAAGAAAACTGTTCAACAGTCAGAAACTGCCTATAGTCGACTTGAGATATGAGTTAGTCGACTAAGTTGGGCAATTTATACTGGGTTAGTCGACTAATATTGGGTATAAGTCGACTACAACATCTATTAGTCGACTATATAAACTGTTAAGTCGACTAACAGTGACAAACAGAGAGTTGGGATCTTTCAGGACAAAAGATAGTCGACTAGGAAAATCTATAAGTCGACTATACCATGTATTAGTCGACTAGGGAAATATATAAGTCGACTAATAATATTATTAGTCGACTAATCATTTTTATAAGTCGACTAATCACCCTATTAGTCTACTAATAGGCAGGGTCAAGTCTACTAATAGGAAGGGTCAAGTCTACTAATAGGCTATGATATATGTGTGTGCATCAAGGCTTTTACATGCTATTTCATCTTTACAAACCACACTCTATCAACTCTCCTTGGCACATCTTGATCATGTAGAACTCTTGATTCTTCATTTGTTTAGAGCTCCAAATGTCATGCATCGCAAACGTCTTCATCGAAACATGTACCAACATTCTCCCCCTTTTTGATGACGACGCTTTGTGTGCACAAGTCCTCCCCCTGCAGAAGATATGTTATCTTTTCCTCCCCCTGCAAAAATGGGTTATAACAGATAGAAAAAATATTTTGTTCTCCCCTTGCAACAAATATATTAGTACATATATACGTAATTGATCTTTATCAATTTTTTATATGGTACCTGCAAGATAATCGTTAGTTGGTACCAAATATAAAAGATCATATCTAACCTTTAGGACTCCAAATCCATTTAGAATTTGGTTTCCACCTGTTAGTATATACATAATTGCAAGAATCACATATATCATGCATGTATGAAGCAATATATGTATTTTTATCATAAAAGCTTAAATTCTTTGGAATCCATATAAACTTACTTTTCTTAGTCTTACTTTTTACAAAATGACTATATGGATTACTGTAACATGAAGATTTTGCAATATAACCAATACCATGTTTATCATGTGACAATTTCTGAAAAGATAATAGATCATTTAATTTTTCTTTTCCTTTATTAAACTTAGTCACATTTTGCAAAAGATCTTCATATTTATTTCTGAAAACTATCATGTTTTTATCCAATATAGAAATCCTATCATTCAAAGACTTAGTTTCCTTTTTCAGAAAAATGTTTTCTTTTATAAACTTCTCATTTTCAGTTTTCAAAGATGATATGACATTTTCAGTTTCATCTTGTTGAGAATTTATAGAAGAACATTGTAATGCATAAACAGAATTTTCCTGTAAAAGTTTCTCATTTTCTTTTAACAAAAATCTGTTTTTCAGTTTTTCATTTTTCAGATCAAGAAATAATTCATTAAATGCATCAGATAGTTCAGAAAATGATACCTCTTCATCTTCTATGGCCATGTAACATAAGTTAACATGTTCAGTGGATTCTTCTTCATCGGAAGATGAGGAATCACTATGTTCTGAAGATGCCTCGTAGTTCTTCTTCTTTTTGAACTTCTTACTCTTGTACTTTTCTTTCTTCTTGAGCAAAGGACAATCCATCTTCATATGTCCTGGTTTATCACAATTAAAACATTTGAATTTACCTTGCTTAAGAAATTTTCTGAACTTCTTTGAGAGCATTGCCATCTCCTCTTCGTCATTATTGTCCGTGTCGGAAGATGCATGGAAGGCGAGTTCTTTCTTCTTTGAACGGTGTTGTCGTTCGTCCTTCTTCCTTTCTTCTAACTGCACTTCATATGCCATTAGATTACCGATTAGGTTTTCTAATGTCATAGTTGAGAGATCATTCGCCTCTTCAATGGCGGTTGTCTTCTTCTCCCATTCTGGTGTAAGTGCACGAAGGATCTTTCGAACTCTTTCGACTTGGGTGTAGTCCTTTCCAAGGGATGCAAGAGTATTGGTGATGTCGGTGAATCTTGTAACCATTTCGGATATGGTTTCATTCTCCTCCATTTTGAATAACTCAAACCTGTGGACAAGAACAGAAATTTTAGACTCCTTAACTTTATTAGTGCCTTCATGTGTTACCTGAAGAGTATGCCAAATTTGATGTGCAGAAGTCGCTGTTGACACTCGGTTGAACTCTTCTTTGGTAAGGGCACAGAATAGAGCATTCATTGCTTTTGCATCAAGGTTCGCGTTCTTCTTTTGATCTTCACTCCAAGCGTTGTAGTTGGTTGTAGGCTTGGTGTATGTTGCTTCTACGATGTTCCAAAGGTCGTAGTTGAGTGACTGCAAGTAGATCTTCATTCTACACTTCCAATAGTTGTAGTTGGTTCCATCAAATAGCGGTGGACGTTGTGTAGAATGTCCTTCCTTGTATTGGGATGATGAGAACTCCGTTGCCATCTTTGTTGTTGACTTGTACCCGATCTTGTACGCTGGTTCAGGGTATGCAGGGCTCTGATACCAATTGTTGGGTCCCTCTCTTATACCAAATGTAGGATCTATAATCAAATCAACACAAACACTAGATAGGAAGGATTAATTGTTAAGCAAATAAGTAAACTTGCAATAAGGAAAACAAATCTCAGAAATTGACAAACGCAAACAGAGAGATTTATCCTGGTTCGGTCCTTGTGACCTACATCCAGTCTCCAAGCCACCCGCTTGAGATTTTCCTTTATCCTTGATCTTGCCACCCAAAATCAATACAACATGTACACCACTTGTCGAATCCCCTTCTCCAAATGTGTACACCTTCTCTTCCACCAAGAGAATACCTTTACCTTTGTACAACTGCCTCTTCAACCAAGAAGCCTCCCGTGTACAAATAAACACTTTGAGAATTATAATACTTTTCCTATAGCCTTGATACTGAATGTGTATGTGGACAAGGTACAGTATAGGAAAGATGAACTTCAGAGAACTTCACTAATGGAATTGTCTTTTGGTGAAGAACAGAAGTTAGGAAATCAGTTTTCAGGTTTTTCTGGAATTTGGCTTTGGAAAACTGAATGAAAATCTTGTTTGTCTTAACCTTTGGCCTTAGGAATAACTTACCTATTTATAGCTGTAGACTAGGGTTAGTTAGGGTAGTTATAGGACCAATTCAGATGATATAGACGTTGGAAAATGTTGCCAAAAGGATCAGATAAAGAAAACTGTCCAACAGTCAGAAACTGCCTATAGTCGACTTGAGATATGAGTTAGTCGACTAAGTTGGGCAATTTATACTGGGTTAGTCGACTAATATTGGGTATAAGTCGACTACAACATCTATTAGTCGACTATATAAACTGTTAAGTCGACTAACAGTGACAAACAGAGAGTTGGGATCTTTCAGCACAAAAGATAGTCGACTAGGGAAATTTATAAGTCGACTATACCATGTATTAGTCGACTAGGGAAATATATAAGTCGACTAATAATATTATTAGTCGACTAATCATTTTTATAAGTCGACTAATCACCCTATTAGTCTACTAATAGGCAGGGTCAAGTCTACTAATAGGAAGGGTCAAGTCTACTAATAGGCTATGATATATGTGTGTGCATCAAGGCTTTTACATGCTATTTCATCTTTACAAACCACACTCTATCAACTCTCCTTGGCACATCTTGATCATGTAGAACTCTTGATTCTTCATTTGTTTAGAGCTCCAAATGTCATGCATCGCAAACGTCTTCATCGAAACATGTACCAACAGGGACCGGGTTTATCCGGAGGTGACCGAAGGGGGAGTCTAATTTTATGTTTAACAAGTGTGTTAATATAGTTAACATGAAAATTGCATGTTAAAACTATATAATACTTTTAACTTTAGGCTCTGCGATGAGTCGACTGATATAGGTAAATTCCAACAATTTAAGTCGACTAACCCTCGGACCAAGTCGATATGGATGTGAGATTCTGTTACATAAGTCACTGGAAACAACCCCTAGTCGACTAACCTAGATAGGTTAGTCGACTAGCTTTAGTTACAGGCAGCAAACAGAGAGTGAACATTTTCTTTTTGCCATAATTAGTCGACTATAGATGGTGATAAGTCGACTAGTATCTAGAGTAGTCGACTCTATAAGATAGGGTAGTCGACTGAAATTGTTACAAGCAACAAACAGAGAGTACACATCTCTTTGGTCAAGACTTAGTCGACTATAGATGGCTTATTATTTGACTAGTACCTAAAGTAGTCGATTATACAAGTTAGGGTAGTCGACTAGGTAAGTCACATGCAACCAACAGAGAGTGAATATCTTTTTAGACAGCGTCCAGTCGACTATCGCTTCAAGGTAAGTCGACTAATAGTAGTATTAGTCGACTAATAACACCAATTTCTGTGTTTTAGATAGGACTTCAGCAAATACCCAAAAATTTGCAAAAATAGTATAAATTACAATTGTTAACCTTATGATAAATCCCAAATAGACATACATAATGGTCATGCATGTAATTAGTATTTTACTCACTGAGCTGTCGAGCTCACTCTATTTTATTAATCACCTTCATGTTTGGATAAAGGCAAGGGACCCGCTTAATGGCAATATATCAGATAGGTGACAGTAGGAGATATTTTCACCCTTTTGACATGTTCTTTTGATATCTATATATTGTTTTAGAAAAACTATATAAAACTTCTATGTTGATACTAGCCATGAAATTTTGTAAAATATTGAATGCTTATATTATTACGTGCCTGACTCGAATCTTGTGTAATATTGTGGAGTTTTATGGAATAGTAATGTGTAGGCTATATTCCTACCGGATTGTCAGATCAATGTTTGAAAAAATGATAAATCATGCTGAGATCACATATGCATTTTGAGCGAAATATATTGTGAAGCTTTATAGGCTGACATTAGCCGAAATTGAAGTGTTGTATCTTGATGGGTCCCCCGCTTGGGTTAAGGATAACCATGATGATTGTGATAACTAGAAATATAAAGACTGGGACCGTTACACTTGACCTATCATCGACCGTTCGATCGACCGAGGTAAGAACTAGAGAGCTGGTCTCTCTGGTCAGTCGACCGGGGTCAGATCCAGAGAGCAAACTCTCTGGATTGGTCGACTGTCTGGTCACCCTCAAGTTAGGGCTTTGTGCACATTCTGTGCACAGCAGTCGACCGCTCGGTCGACCAAGCTCTGCTTCAGTCAATCGCCAGAAGTCAGATTAGGGTTTTAAGGATTAGAAATTCTAACTTGTAAAACCCTAAAATTTTATTTAAAACCTATAAAATTTCACAAAAATAAGTTCATTGAAATACTTTGAAGTACAATTATATGTGATCAAAAATTAACACATATTACAAACATATTGAATTATTTTTGTGATATGGAAGTTAGAGCTTAAACTGAAAACAGTATTTCTCAAAATCAATTTTCAAATTAAAAATGATTTTTTCAAAACATGTTTAAATACAAAAACAAATTATTAAAACTCATTTGATGCATAGTGTGTATGGAAATGATCCAATACACATATAAGATGAGCTATTCTTGTTTTTGACAATATGCTCTAAATAAAATTTTATAAATACAAAACTTAAACACATGATATAGAAACATCAAATAAGTTTTCTCTAAACATTAGCAACAATGTGTATGGATGAAATCCAATACATACATAAACCATGTAGACTCATTTTGATGAAATCTAATAATAAAACATAAAGATGTATACTTTGAAGCTCAAAATCAAAACGGTATTTTTCAAAAACTAAAACTATTTAACATGAAATATTTTGAATTTTTTTTTTTGTGTGTATATGAGCTTGAGCAATCTACATCTAATCTATCCTTTACATTTTATCTATATAAAAAAATCTTAAGACTTACAAACCTAGATTTAAGTCTTAAAAATTTTCTTCTTCATCTTGACTTGGTCCAAATTTTGATCCAAAGAGGTAGACTTTTCTTGAGTATTCTTGAGTACTTAATGCGATCTTGAAGCGCTAACTCTTGAATCAACACGTGCTAGCTTCAAAACTTGACTTCGAATCTTTTATTGAAGCTAAACACCGATTAAAATCTTGGTAAAATATTTGAAACTAAATGAGTATAAGATCGTTAGTATTATAACTATATGAGTTAATCATTATCAAAACTAGAGTGATGGGCCCTTGAGCCAACATGGGAGAAGGGAGGGGAGGCCTGGGGGGAATAGAAAGAAATATTTTAGACTTTTCATCAAGAGTGGAAATATCAAAAAAAGTTAATGGCGCACTTGTAATAATTTGTGGGGTGCCTTCCTCATTTTTTTTAGGTGGCAACATCCGTTCCCATAATAAAATAGACAACATAATTAATTACGAAGAGAGCAAGCACAATCACCAAAATGTATGTAAAACACTCTCGAGAGAGAAAATACACGGGGCAAATAAAAAAACCAGTAACCTACAAGTACAATATTCGTTTCAAATCTCTTACCCAATGACTTAAGGAATAACTCCAGTTAGATAAAAAAGTACTACAAATTACCTCTGAAGGGAATCTCCTCCAACGTCTAAATTATCTTTTAATTTTGTGTCAAAAAAAAGTTGGTTGTTTTAGATAACTCTAACTGCTACAAAGATCAAATATGTGATACGATCACATAAATCCACCGAAAAGTTTTTTCTTCTTAGCCTCCAAGAGAGAAGAAACCCAAGCCCTACATTTTCTTATTTTCTTTTCTTTTTCTTTCACATGTTTATTTCATGACTTCAAAGTTTAGTCGTTTTATTTTACTTTTCTGTTACCCAAAACTATAAAGCAACAAAAAAGTAAAATTATAGTAATAAAAACAGAGTGATTTATAACATAATAATTATCACCATGATCATTTGGAGAAGTGTAATTTATCTAAATTAAGGAAACTAACACTTGGAATTATTCTTGTGTCGATCTCCACCGAAGAAGATGAGTGAAGCAATCTGCAGGTTAATCAAAGCCAATTATAGATGGTGGTGATCCATTTTGAAAACGACTGCAATTACACCACAGCTTCGTCAAAACGTTGGTGAAGGAACTAAGTACTCGTCGAGGCTAGATTCTCACCAATCTTCTGGCTACAATAATGCAATAATTAATTTCCATCTGAGGCATTCTCTGAGTCATTTGAAACATTTCTGGGATCCGATGCTTCAACAATGCAATAGACCATATAATTGGTAGGACCTGATGCTTACACCAGGCCCCTCAAAATCGCAATAATTAGTTAAAATTCTCTCTTTTGTAATGTATTCATCAAAGCATGTGCAGCTCAAAACTATTGTTTGCTTGGTTGCATAATACCGAGTGACATTATTTCATCTGAATTATATCAATACGGCGTCTGGCTATGCAAGCACATCTCGTCTATCTCATTCTCACAAAGAAAAAGATTTATAAAAAATAAAAATGGCTTTTACGTGCCCTTGTACTTTATTTCTTCTCTTGCTTCTTGCAGGTGGGTGTCCTTATAAAGCATCTGCTTTTAGTACTCTCTACTTTGAAATGGCATGGAGGCATGGGCTTTGCATGGCAAAGCATCATCGAATCTATAAGAATGAGGCTTAGAAACCACGGCGATTCGAGATATTCAAGAAGAATTTCAAATATATTAAAGATTTCAATAGTGCCAGAGGGCACAGATACACTCTAGATTAAGGTCTGTTTACTGATCTCACCACTGAAGAATTCTTGGCTATATATACTAGTGGACTCTAGGTCCTGAAAATACAAGTTGATTCACCAAAGTCTCTCGAGTATGAGACGATGGAACCAAACTATACTTCTCTTTCTACTAGTATTGATTGGAGGGCCAAGGGTGTTGTTACCTCCATAATGATCAAGTAACTGATTGCGGTAAGAAAAGTTTTTCTTCTAAGATATCGTTTTGTTTTGTTAAACTTTACTGGTTTTCCTGTATATGAAAATACTTCTAACATGATAAATATATATCAAAAATTACAGGCAGCTGTTGAACATTTGCTTTAGCGGCGGCAGTAGAAGCCATTACCAAGATCAAGAAAGGTGTACTCTATGAATTATCGCCACAACAACTGATTGATTGTGTCATGGGTAATGACGGGTGCACATCTGGTTACATATATAAAGCTTTCGAATACATCCAAACGTAACAGAGGCATTACAACTTGGGCGAATTATCTGTATAAAACAATCGATGGAACTTGTGATGCACTGAAGGCAGCCGAGACCGTAACAACCATTAACGGTTATGGGAAAGTAATTTCAAATAGTGAGCATGCGCTTATGGTGGCAGTGGCGCGACAGCCGATAGCCGTCGCAATTGATGTTTCAGATGATTTTCAACATTACTCAGCGGGTGTCTTTCATGGTTCTTGTGGGATTGACACCAATGTTCATGCTGTTTTAGTTGTTGGTTAAGATGATACAGATGCATCAGATAAGTATTGGATTGTGAAGAACTCATGGGGGACTGAATGGGGTGAAGCTGGATATATTAGGATGGAAAAAGATGCTGCTGCACTCGAAGGATTATGTGGTATTACTTCATCGCCATATTATCCAAAAATGTGAGAGTATATATATGATGATGTATAGTGTGTGCATGCATCCGTTATGTTTGATCATGTGTCAACTTTGGTATAAGTGTGACTTTATGTAATGTTTGTCTTGATGAGGAGGAACATTTATTGATCTCATCTTAAATAACGGAGTTTCATCATGTTCCAGTTGCCATATGCTTAAATCTTCCTTAATTACTTTACACTACGGATCATCCTTGTCTAACAAATAGTTTTCCTCAAAGCATCCAAAGAGGTACACTGCAATAATTCTATTTAATAAAATATAACCATAAATTGTATAATTCTGACTCGAGGCTAATGAACTTTAGCCATGTAATTTCACGGATATCAGTAGGGGCGAGCAATGGTTGGTTTGGATTGGTTTCTGTCAAACATTTTTGCAGACCAAACCAAACCATTATGCCTACAAGTCAAACCGAGCCGAATTACCAAAATAAGTTCAAACCAACTTGGAACCAAACTGATTTGTTCGTTTTTGATTGGTTTTAACATGTCTTATATATGTGTGTGTGTATTAAAAATTAAGTATGATTCCATTAAAATCCAAAAACAAGAGTACAATATATTCCATTAATATCAAAAAACAAGAATACAATATGGTAGGCTAGGTTACTCAAGTTACTATTTTTAGATTACTAAAGAGAGGGGAGAGGACCATACCCATCACCCTGTACTATCTAAATCCAAGTAACTTAGATTAACCCAGAGCTGAGGAATGAAAAATAGTACCCTCTCACACCATTTACACCAATCTAGCATTGAATGGCCTAAATCAGTATTCATACATGCTAACATCATACATGTTACTGGAGATTCCAGTTGGACAGAACTATTTGCATTGTCTATTGCCTGTCAGTTTTTCAATGACATGTTCACAAAAACAGTCTAATATCCTCATAAAGCCTCCTAAACACCATTTTCTTGTGCTGCTCCTAGAGAACTCTTTGGTTTCTCTCTTTCTATATATGCTACAGTGTAGCTGCTAGAGCTTGCTTAGTGATTGCAAAATTAGAAGTATCGTGTAACTTAAGGCTAACGGGTTGTATCCACAGGAGAGACGCAATGCAAAAGTTTTGATATTTTGAGAAAAATAAGTTTTAGTATTGGTGTTTTTTACTTGAAAAGAAGATGGAGAGTAAAGAAGTGATTTAAAAAAAATTGAAAAATTTAGAAATGATTTTGAAAAGATGAATTTTTTTTTTAAGAAACTCTAGAGTGATGTTGTCTGTATTTAATAAAAGAGATGATCCGGACTCACTATCTTATTACTTAACGGTATATTCTTCCTTGAAAATCTCAGTGCCTCAAGTCGATCATAAGCAAAAGCTTAAGCTTGAATTTCAAAAGTTTAAGTAAATCAAATAAGATGTTTGTTTGAAAAAGTTAACTCCTTTTTAAAAATTCCTCTTGAACTGAATGTTAAATCATCAAGTTTATTTTCCAAGTATGAAGTAAAAATAAATTTAAGTATTGTTTTCAACATAAAATTTCAAAAATCTAGGCCTATCCTCATGTGCCTTCAAGAACACTTGCAAAAGAAGCAAGGCTTAGTTTAAGGTAATCATATAATTCCACTAGGTTCTTTGCACAAAAATCGTTCAAAAAAAAGAAGGATCAAAGAGAGATGATAGTAAGCCAAGAAAACAAGTTTAGCTACTTATTATCGATGTGAAACAAGACATTGGATTGAAATGCAACATACTCGTAAGTTGGAGAAGAAAGAAGTTCTGAATCTTTATTGATGTCACTTCAATATCAGATTACAATCACTCTTTCTCTCTCTCACTTGTAGCTAGACTAGACTAGAACAAGAACAAAAGAAATTACAAAATCAATTGCAACTATCTAACATAAATTCTAGCCTTAAGAATGAAAATTTTAGATCCTAGTCTTCGTCCCATTCTTCATAAAATTTTCAGTATTTATAGGGAAAAAGCAGAGGGGAGAGACGTGAGCAGATAGTGGGAGAAAAAGCTCCTCCTTAGTTTTCTTTTATTTAATTTTTCATTTTTTTATTTAACTAAGAGGAGAGGAAAGTTTCATGGAGGAATAGGAGTGAAGCTTGTACTAAGGGTGACACCAGTGTAAGTTCTTCTTTTCTTCAATTTTTATTTGAGTCGAATCAAAGTTATTGTTTTTATATTCTTCATCTTCTCTTACTCTTCTTCTACTAGCTTTTAATGATAATCCAAATAAAACTTATAGCATCGAACATGCCTTGCCATGGAAAGTGCCTTTGATGGTTATGGTGATGGATAGTCGTTTCCACTTATTTTCTACTTTCATTTAAGTTCATAATTTAAGTCTGGGAACAGGGATGATCCTATATATCATGCTTTGCTCAGATTCAAGACGAGAGAAGTCTTTATCAAGGATTCAAGATAACCATCAAATGGAAGAGGTATGTAAGTACTTTTAGGTTTTCTTTCTTTTCTTTTAATCTTTAGTTTAGATCAACTCCATCACTAAATCTCTACTATTTTTCATTTTTTGGTACAAAATCATTTTCTATTTTTCTCTACCCTCTTAATCTACCACTTTCTTCTCAAATTAACATAGTTTTTTTCCTTTTCTTTCTAAAGAACAAAGAAGACTTTTAACCATCTTTGGTGAACTAAAAGAGATCTTACTAAAAGCTTTCATCGCTAGTCCTTCCTTGTGGATTAGGACTCGCATAGCCATTTGCTATCGTAGTAGTATTAAGAACCTTGTACTTTCTGTTCTTTAGTTTTGAAATTCAATATTTTCTGTGCAGGTCTAAACTCAATCACCAAGCATTAAGATATCCACTGTCAAAAGTGAAGGACACGTCTTTAGCTAAAAGGTTAGTTAAGGATCTAACAATTTTGCTAAAGTTCTTAATGAACTGATCAATCACATATATTGCATATACATCGTCACATTATCACACTTTTCATCTAATAAATCCTATTAAAAAGTCTTATTCTTCTTTGTTAAATGTAGGCCCATTGCTAAGAGAAAGGAAAGAAAAACAAGTCCAAAAGCCCATCAAATTCTGATTTAATTAAGAATAAATTCAAAATTAAGGAATCAGTGCAAATCTTGGCACATCAGAGAGGTCAAAAATCAGTTGAAATGAATCTTCCAAAATCAAGCGGTTAAAGCCAACAATCAAAGGCTGTTTTATCAAATCTTGGAGCTGAAACGAGAATACCAGCAGAAGATATAGGCGAATCACTAAAGAGGGGAGTTCCACTACTTGGGTATGGCCATCTGGCCACCCAAGGAGCATTTGCTCCCCCAATCTTTCTATGACCTCTCCACTCTGATTTTTCCCTATAAATACCATTTTCAACAGAGAAGAAAGGAGCAAAGACTAGGATTAGAATTTTTGTTTATATTTTAAGGTTTAGGCTCTTTGTTAGATAGTACAAAAATTGTATTTTTATTTTGCAATTGGTAGTTCAGTACAAATATCTGTGAGAGAGAGAGGAATTGAGTGCTTGTAACCTGAAGATTGAAGTGACATCAATACAAGAATCAAGCTACATTTTCTTCCACTCATTTTACGGTATGTCTTACTTTATTTACTTACATTGTTCTTTGTCTTCCATGAGTAGCTAAATTGACTTTCTGGGCTCACTATTACTCCTCTCTCTGATTAATCTTCTTTTTAATGGTTTTCATGAAAAAGACTCAATGAATCATTTGAAAGCCTAAACTAAAGCCTTTCTTCTTTGAAAGTGTTCTTGAAGGCACATGAGGATGGGTTTGAATTTTTAAACTTCTATTTCTTTTAAAAATGTCTCTTGAACTTGTTTTTATCTCATATTTGAATCTCTTGATGATTTAACATTCAATTCAAGATGATTTCTTAAAGAAAAGAATTAACTTTTCCAAACATCTTATATGCTTTGCTTAAACCTTTCTAAAAGCAATCTTAAGTTTTCACCTATGATCAAGTTGAGGCACTAATGATTTCAATAGAAGAACATATCATTGAGTAGTGAGATAGTGAGCCCAGATTCTCTTCTTAATTAAAAAAACAAGAAATCACTTTTCCAGCTTTATACAAAATTCACTTTTTCTAAAGCCTTTTCCAAATTTGCAATTTCTCTTTTAATCACTTCCCTTCTCTCCATTCTTCTTTTCAACTAAAAAACGAGCACAATTCTTTGTTACTAAACAAAACGCCGAAAAACTTTCATCGCATTCCTCCTCGTGGACACGACCCGTTAGCCTGAAGCTACATGGTAATTTTCCTTGCTCTTTCATATCTCAATCAAAATTTTAGCGCCGTTGCCGGGGAGGGACAGTAAGTAATTCTCATTAAAGTTTACAATTTTTGGCTAACCTTCTTCTTAATTTTCGGTGCACAGATTTAACAACAAGGAACTTTTGCTGCAGTGGACATATAAGTGGCCTTGGACTCTGCTCAAGAAAGCAGAGCCAAGAAGCCCTCAGATTTTCTACATTCCTGTGACAATCTGAGTGAACTACAGACCTGTATTTTCTGCAGGTTAGCTGAATTACAAAATTTAATATCTGTAGCTATTAATTTTCTTATTTGTCTCACTGTACTTCCTTTCTAACCTCAACAGTAAAATAATGTTTGTTAAATGCTAAAAACAGTTCAGACTTTGCATTTAGGCACGTGTATAATTCATTTACATTTTGCATTACTGTTGAAGAGTGCTGGAGTAAAGGGTACGTTTGCATGGCATATAGTTTAGGAAACATTCTTGAGTGATTATTTGCTTGTTGAATGTTACTTTTCTTTATCCTGCACACTTTGTACAATCAATCTTAAAGGCTTGTCCTATAAACAAGATAAGGTGGGGAAGTCATTGCCCTCCCTTAGCCTATAAACAATCTTCTCACTCACTAACCCAAACCTAACTAAATCTGAGTAGACGTTGGCCCTACGGACATTTCGAACTTAATTAGGAGATTATCCTAAGGGAGAAGGTGTTAGAATTTGACTTTTGCCAAATCAGTGTCTAAGGAAAGGGATTGAGGGGCGAAACCCCGAAGGCTGGTGGTTTGGCTTAATTAGGCCCGTCGTTTTTGCGCGGATACCTCCCACCAATCTTGCCCTGACCTGGCTGATTAGCTTGTGGTCAAAGTCTGCATTATATCTCCCATGGACAGTCTAACCAGTTAGGAGTCATCTAGGTCAAAGGTCTACCCTAACTTAGTTTAGATTTTTTTCTTTCTTCTTATTTATTTGCTTATTTGTTTGTTTTTTCTTTGTTTGTGCTGACATTTCCTATGTGATATGGTTTATAACAATAATTTTTTCAATTTTAATGGTAATCCATATTACACCCCGACCTCTTTTTCGAATATTACCACCCCGGCATATCATAACTTTAACCAACCTAGTGTGCCAGATTGGTCTTATCCGATTCATTACATGTCCCAGTCCCAATACTTTGAACAAGACTGGAAAAATCATCACTACTCTCACAGAGTCAACGGGGATGCAATTCTCCTGAGTCATATTATCAACTACCCTACCAACATCCAACTTCATATACTCCTTCCCCGAACAACCATTAGAAGAATCAATTGACTGAAAAAAGAGGATGGAAGCCTTAGATGAGCTTGAGCGATGAATTCAAATTTTAGAAGACTCAAAATCCTGTAAAAATTTTCAAGTCACAAATCCTTACTCTATTTTTCAAGAAGAACATGCCAACTTAAAAAAGAGTATGGAAACCATGATTCAATGTTAAAATGATCCACTCAATATGATAGAAGCAAGAATTAGTAGATTGGAGAACATGCGTAAGAATAAGGAAGCTCTCCCTATTCAATCTTTGACTATTCCTAACACTTCTAACCATATTGATGAAAACCAAGAATCATGGTATCTTGAAGACTTTGACCAAGATTCAGTTTCACCACAAAGCCTTGAACTTCACCTATATCAACCCATTGACGAATTGGCAAGTTTTCATTTTAATGAGATTGAACTTGATCATGAATGTGAACCCGATCCCCAACTTTGTGATTCAGTTTCCATCTTCGAATCTATGTTGACTCCAGTATTCTTACCCAATTTGGACTAATTTTCTGAGCCAACATTTATTCCCGTACCCATAGATTTTGAAATTGAATCACCAATTTTAGATAGTCACATTTCATTGATGGGAAAAGAATGTGAATATCAATTATTGGACTTAGACTCAACGCTTGAACTAAAACTAACTCTCGAATCCCAAGTCGATTTTTCCTAGTTTGTATTGGTTTCTGAACCTATCATTCTGGAGTCCAAGTCAACCATTTCACCAAGTCACGTTCTTTTGTTGGACATAGGTATGGACCATGATGACTCTGTGATGATTTTTCAGGACTGGTCATGTAAAGGAAATAAGTTTCATGATAGGATCTTTCATGATCTTCTTCATACAGGGGACTGTAAATATGTAAATAGAAAAGAGGTCAATAAAGATAGATTCCATGAACTACCACATTATCATGATTGGGTAGCAACGCGTGGACCAATCAGACCACCATCAGAACCACCACCTTAAGGTAATATTTTCCTTCCATTTCTTCTTTTTCATGCATCTATGCATTAATTCATACATTGAGGACAATGCATGAGATAGGTGTGGGGGAGGGTCTAACATAACTTATGTTTTTTTCTTTTTATAAAAAAAAGAAAATAAAAAATTATTAACATTTTCTTTACTCTTAAAAACTTTTTGAAAATATATTTTGACATATTTTTGTAAGAAATTAAGTTAATTTTAAGGAAGAGGAGAATCATAATTAGAATTTATTATACTTGGTCAAAATAAGATTATTTGTTTGATTTCTAAGGAAAGGAAGAAAATTTGTGAAAGTAATTTAGTCTTGATCTTTACCTTGAAGAAATATGCACACCTTATATACTTACACATTTAGGGTTCAAAAACAAAGATTCTTATGCCTTATAAAAAAAAGAAAAGAAAAAAGAGAAAAATATATCTATAAAAAATGAACAAATCTAATTATTGATTAGCTAGGTGCTTTGGCCTAAGTAAGCCTTAGTATTTATGTAAAAGATGATTAGATAAGTTTGAGAAATATATATATATATATATATATATATATATATATATATATATATATATATATATATATAATTCTCATATTAAGCTGGGTATTTGTGCCTAATAAAGCATAAGTATTCACGCATAAAAGTAGTTCATATAATAAAATCCTTAGTTTTGTGGACTTGTTTGCTCGAGTCATTAAGTCCTTGCGGTGTTTTCTTACCCAGTGCCCTAAGACCATTTGGTTTGGGAGTCATCGATTAAAGGCTCGTTACATGGGCAGATTAGAAAGCCTAATAGAACTAGGGAATAATAACACCAATATATATATATATATATATATATATATATACATATATATATGTATATATATACATATATATACATATATATATACATATATATACATATATATATACATATATATACATATATACATATATATATATATACATATATACATATATATATATATACATATATATATAAGGCATAAGAATTAGAGTTAAAGAACCCTTAGTCAAAATTTTCACGGTCACAAGGGACATATGACTTAGGGTAAAGTAATAGACTAGATGAGAAATACAATTTGACTCCTTACTTTGATTGATGACATGTTTTTGAATAGAGACTAAGTTTAGGAATGAAAAAATTTGATATTCCTATAACTTATTGATTACTTAAACTGTCACAAATATACTTCAAATATTTTCTCTTTTCAAAATGCTTTCCAAAAATACTAACTTTCTTCTTTTTCTTTATGGATTTTGTGAGTGCAATCCACTGAAAGCCTTTATGAGACAAAACTCATCCTCTGAGGGTAACCTATAGGTTTAATGGCCTGTTGCACATGCTCAGTGCAATCGAGTGACCTGCTAAAGAGGTCTAATAATAGATTAGGATTAGTTTTGATATTTTGCTCGAGGGTGAGCATAAGATAAGTGTGTGGGTATGATCAGTCACATATATTGCATATACATTGTCACATTATCACACTTTTTATCTAATAAATCCTATTAATAAGTCTTATTCTTCTTTGTTAAATGTAGGCCCATTGCTAAAAGAAACGAAAGAGAAACAAGCACAAAAGCCCATCAAATTCTGATTTAATTTAGAATAAATTCAAAATCATGGAATCAGGGCAAAAATTGTTATATCAGAGAGGTTGAAAACTGGTTGAAATGAATCTTCTAAAATCAAGCGATTGAAGCCACCAATCAAAGGCTGTTTTGTCAAATACTAGAGCTGAAACGAGAATACCAGCAGAAGATATGGGCGAATCACTAAAGAGGGGAGTTCCACCACTTGGGTGTGGCCATCTGGCCACACCAGGACCGCAAAAATGCGGCCCTAGCCACGTTTCTGCGGCTTTGTTGAAGCCGTTGGGGGAGCATTTGCTCCCCCAATCTTTCTATGACCTCCCCCCTCTGGTTTTTCCCTATAAATACTATTTTCAACAAAGAAGAAAGGAGCAAAGGCTAGGATTAGAATTTTTATTTATACTTTAAGGTTTAGGCTCTTTGTTAGATAGTACAAAAGTTGTATTTTTGTTTTGCAATTGGTAGTTCAGAACAAATACCTGTGAGAGAGAGGAATTGAGTGATTGTAGCCTGAAGATTGAAGTGACATCAATACAAGAATCAAGCTACATTTTCTTCCACTCATTTTACGGTATGTCTTGCTTTATTTACTTGCATTATTCTTTGTCTTCCATGAGTAGCTAAATCAGCTTCTGGGCTCACTATTACTCCTCTCTCTGATCCATCTTCTTTTTGAATGGTTTTCATGAAAAAGACCTAATGAATCATTTGAATGCCTAAACTAAAGCCTTTCTTCTTTGAAAGTGTTCTTGAAGGCACATGAGGATGAGTTTGGATTTTTAAACTTCTACTTCTTTTAAAAACGTCTCTTGAACTTGTTTTTTTCTCATGCTTAAACCTCTTGATGATTTAACATTCAATTCAAGACGATTTCTTAAAGAAAAAAATTAACTTTTCCAAACATCTTATGTTCTTTGCTTAAACCTTTCTAAAAGCAATCTTAAGTTTTTGCCAATGATCAAGTTGAGGCACTAATGATTTCAATAGAAGAACATATCATTGAGTAGTGAGATAGTGCCAGATTCTCTTTTTAATTAAAAAAACAACAAATCATTTTTCCAGCTTTATACAAAATTCACTTTTTTCAAAGCCTTTTCTAAATTTGCAATTTCTCTTTTAATCACTTCCCTTCTCTCCATTCTTCTTTTCAACTAAAAAATAAGCACAATTCTTTGTTACTAAACAAAATCCTGAAAAACTTTCATCGCATTCCTCCTCGTGGACACGACCCGTTAGCCTGAAGCTACATGGTAATTCTCCTTGTTCTTTCATTTCTTAATCATGAACCTACGATAAAAACTGGCATGCCTTAAAAAAGATTAGATATCTTTAACACACATCGGCACCGGGAGCTTAGCTATGACCTCAATTTTCACTTCAATTTCATTTTTAAGACTTCAATTTCATTTTTAAAAATTTCTTGACCCAAGACAATCCATGTCTTACCATGAAGTGGCATTTCTCCCAATTAACTGTCAAATTTTTCTTGGCATAACATTGGAGGATGAGTTTGAGATGGGGAAGATATTGGTCAAATGAGTCTCCATAAATGGATAAATCATCCATGAACATTTTCAAAAATTGTTTCACCATATCAGAGAAAAGACTCAACATGCAACATTGGAGCATTGTTGGGGCATTACACAAGCCGAAAGGCATTCGATGATAAGCAAATGTCCCAAATGGATATGTGAATGTAGTCTTTTCTTGGTCCTCCGGTGCAATGGGGATCTGATTATACCCCGAGTAACTATCTAAGAAACAGTAATACTCATGGTTAGCCAAACATTCAAGCATTTAGTCAATGAAGGGAAGCGAAAAATGGTCCTAACGAGTTGCTGCATATAGCTTCCTATAGTCGATACAAACTCAAATCTTTGTGGGAAGTCGAGTTTTGACCAACTTTTTCTTCTCGTTTTCCACCACGATGAAAGCAGATTTCTTCGGAGCTGCATGGACAAGACTAAACCATTGGCTATCAGAAATGGGATAGATTATCCCATTGTTTAAGAGTTTTATGATTTCAGCATGAACACTCTCTTGCATTATAGGGTTTAACCTACGCTACGGGTCTCTCTTCGGTATCGCTCTTCATAGAGATGAATGCAATGTCGAATTATGACTAAACTCAATCCCTTGATATCAGTCATAGTCCAACCAATAGCTTCTTTATGTCTCCTAAGAATTATTTTAAGATTCTCTCTTGGCCGTCATTTAATGGGATGCAATTATGACGGGGAAAGTCACTTATTTACCTAGATAGATGTACTTGAGATGTGTAGGTAAAGCTTTCAATTTTAAAGAAGGGAAAGGCTCACTGGAAGGAGGAGTAAAATTTATTGGCTCCACATTTGGTGAAATTTGTTTTGATGCTCAATTCATAGTAAACTCGACAATCAGATCGAGGTTAAAGTTTTCAGACTCAAACATGAAGTCACAATCAATTTCTAATTCTAATTATTGTTCTATGCTCGCTAGTCAAGTTCTCAATGAGGTTAACTTCAAATGTTTGATCCTTAACATCATGGGTTTGCTTTCCTAGGTTTAAAACATTGACTTCTCTAGTCATGTCTTCAAAAGTTAACCTCATAGACCCATTCTTACAGTTGATAATAGCATTGACAGTAGCAAGGAATGAGGGCCCTAGGGTAACAAGAGTTTGAGCTATAGGATTGGAAATAGATTATATCTCAAGAACTATAAAATCAATAGGGTAGATAAACTCCTCGACCTGGATAAGGACGTCATTAATTTTTTTTCTTTGGAACTTTCACTGACCGGTCAGCCAGTTAGATGGTAACTCGAGTTAGATTAAGATCGCCCAAATTGTGTTGTTGATAAACTGAGAAAGGGAGTAAGTTGATACTTGCTCCCAAGTAAAGAAGTGCACGACTAATCTCGGCTTGTCCTATAGTTTAATCAATGGTGGGATAACTTGGATCCTTATACTTGACATGGATAGGCCCCGACAGTAGCTCACTAATGTTAATAGCTAAGAAGACTTTCTTGGACACATTAATTTTTCTCTTATTAGTGCTCATGTCCTTAAGAAATTTTACATAAGATGGGACTTGTTGGATGGCATCAAAAAGTGACACATTTATCTTCACTTGATTGAATATTTTACTTATTTTATTCATGTTTGGATTTTGCTTGTTGTTCTCTAGCATATTTGAAAATGGTACTATAGGCTTGTGCACCTAATTAGTTGACTTATCTTTTTCAAACTCATCAGATTAGGATAGATTAGAACTAGATGAAGTGGATGCTTGTGTGTTGTTATGTTGAATGGGATCGGGTGGCATAGAAACTTGATTATCAACTTTCTTTTCCAACCACAATGTATGAATACCATTACATTGATTTATTAGATCCTCCATATGAGCTTGACTAGAGTTCCTATGGTTAGTAACTGATTAACTAGGCAAAGTCTTTTTGGGCCTTTCACTTATAAAACTGCCTAACTGACTCATTTGGCCCTTTAACCTAGATATGGCTTGTCCAATATTCTACATGAAAGATGCTAAAATTTCACCAATTCGGTCAATTTCTTGTCAGCAAGGGGACCTTGGAAGGAAGGTTATGAAGCTTGGTTGGAAAAGTTGTGTTAATAATTATAAAAGTTGGATTGATTGGAAGAATTGTGATAGTATAAACAACATGACTAAATAAACAACATGCAAAATTATCTCTGATCTTGATCTTCGACCCCATCACCATACCAATAATTACATTAATATTCCCTAAAAGTTACGAACACCAAAGTCTCAAAAAATAAAATAAAAAATTTAAATAAGAAAAAGAGGCAACATAAAAAGAGGAAACAAGGAAATAAAAAAATTAAATAAAAAAGTTTTCCAAAGACAATTTTCACAACAGGTAAAAGGGGTTTGTAAAAGGGATTCAAAGATAATTTCCCCAAAAATTTATCGGCCTTCAGATGGACATAAACTAAAAAAGAGTGGGAAAAAAGCCTCCAAGCCGGCCTAGCGACTAGTGTGTGACAAGAATCAAATGCCCATCATGCGAGCCACTCAAATCAACTCAGACAATACATCTAATCAAGGACAATATGAGCAATATAGGACTTTTTGGCAGGACAAATGTTTTTTCACTTTAAATCTTGGTCAAGTGGCTTATTAACATGGTTTTAAACTTCAGAGATTTTTTTTTTCACGTGGCCATCTTTTCACAGGGATTGATACATCTTCCCAAAAGTATAAACAAGTTTGAACATGAAAAGGTCTAATTTTCAGCTAGTAATTCAGACATATATTACTCAAGATATGAAAGCAAGGGCAAGCATGTAACAACAATACCGGTCAAGAATTGAAGGTCCTGCCAATGCTCGCAAGACCCTCATCAAAGGTTTTAACATTGTGGATTGTGTAGTATTAATGATAACATGTAAATATGTATATACTACGTGGGCGCCGGTATGTGTCATGCATCCTAAAAATTGATAGTTGTAGGAGAAGGAAATCTGAATATTTTCCTTTTGCTTGATCCATAGACAAGAAAAACCCAAACCACTTGATCTTGATTCCACATGTGTTTTATGATGTTTATGCTACAACCAACTATTTTGATCAAGAAGTTTTTTCTTCGTATAATTACTTGCAATTTTTTTTCAATAAATTGAGGTAAAGATCATAGGGCTTAGATAATTTTTGTAGACTTACCATTCTATGGAAGGTAATTGGTAAGGGATTTTGGTGGGATTGGCGGGATTATGTCCTTTAGAACTTTTAGCAAATCCTCTGCTATTAAAAGATTTGGTTTGCCTTTACCAACTACCATTTGTGTTGGCCTAGCCATGTTATTCCCCTCAGCATGATGAATTGTCGAGAATTTTTCATTGAGCTTAAAAGTTAACTTTTTCCTCTACCTTAGTCGTCGGCGGCATTTGATTGTTATGTTACATTAAGTAATATGGTGTACCTTCTGGATTTTCACTCCACAAGTGACCTCTAAAATCTCATTGGAGAGTAAAAAAGTGAATATAAACTCCATGAGAATTTTGTCTAGAGATTATCGTTCCTCGTGGAATTCTCTCTGAATCTCATTCGATCGCCACACTTTGATATGAATGTGGAAAGGTTCTGCAAAATCGCATCATGAGTCTTCTTCAATGAGTTTGGCTTGATAAGCTATTAGATAAACTCATTCAATCAGTTTATCTGAATGTTTGGATGTCATACAGTGGAATCAAGCTTCAATCGATCGAATAGGAGGAGGGAGACATGCCACCATTACATATCGAAAAGTCAGGCTAGATAAGCTATCTTTCTGAATAGAGAGAAATGATCAAGAAGAAGAGTACCTAAAACTGTTGCTTAGACATGCTCGACTTTAAAATATGATCTATTCTTCAAAATTGAGGGTACATGCAGGTCTATGTATTAGGGAAGAGTGACAAGACTAAAACTGATAATTTGCCTTTATATTGTCTTTAATGTTTACATCATGCATCATTAGATACTGGTGTTCGATCTGCTCGATCTCAGCAATGAAGAAGAGTGATAAGGTTAAAACTAGTAATTTGCCTTTTGTCATGTCTTCGATGTTGACATCACACATCATTGCCTCCCGATGTTTTGTCGGCTCGATGTCATTAATGAAGAAGAGAAGTAATGACTTTCCCACTTTTTTAGTCGTTATCAATTTCCTTACAAAGATAATTCTTTAGTGATTTTAGTAAAGCGAGTAAATATTTCATCCAACCTTATTGTCAAGCATATAGAAGTTCTTATATTGAGAACGAAGTAAGTCTATCTTAGATCTCAAGATTTGAGAGGTACCCTCATGGGTTATTATCAAGTCATTTCATACATCGAAAGCGAACTTTTAATTTATAACATGTGAATGATCATCATTCAATGCTTGTGTTAATGCATGTTATGTCTTAGCATTGACCTCATAGTCTTTAGCGGTGACCTCAGACCATATATCCTCATCATCGTGAGGTTCTATAAATTTCTTAGTGATGGCTTTTGCAACTCTAAATCCTAGAGACTTAAGGAATAAGGGCATCTTTACTTTTCAAATAGGAAAGCTCAACCCAATAAATTTGGGTGGAGACTTAATGCTAGAGAAATCATATGATGCCAAGAAAGTAAGCAAATGTATATAGATGAAAAATGCAAATAGGTATTTAGCCAAATAAGAATCAGTCTATAGTAGTTAAACTAAAAACTAGAGTATTAGGCTAAGATACTAATCGAAATCACCTAGAGGGGAGGTGAATAAGTGATGGCTAAAGAACTATGGCAAATTATGCGGAATTAAAAACAACTAAAGTTATCAAGCAAAACAATGAATGAAAGAGACAATCCCAAGCAATCAATACAATATAGCATAAGAGTATCTAGCATTAGAAGATAAAGTAATATATAAGCATGCTAGACATTAAGGAGTGAGTTGAGTAGAGCGAAAAAGAGAGAAGACAATCACGAACATAAGAAAATGTTTCGATGTTCGAGCCACTGCTCTATGTCCCCGCCTTCATCGTAATGATGGATTTCAACTATGTTTTGATCCTGGGAAATTACCAACTCTACACGTTGCCTAAGAACGATCAGACCCACAAGTCCTCTCACTCGTTGCCACAACACCTACAATCACGAACCCGTAAGCTCGTTTGAGGTTGCAACCTCTACAACACTTTGAATACAAGAAGTGAAGTGATTTCTCCTAAATTACCAAATGGCTCACAACACAATCCTATAATCAAGGTAGGAATTTGAAGCTTGGAGAATGGATGTGAGTAAAACTTTGATGTATGTGGAGTGAAGAGGCAAAGCTTTGAAAAACTTGTATTGGATTTTTGGCTTAAAATGGTTTTCTTTTAAAAATCTTCTCTAAAATACTTGAAAATATTAAGCAAAAGTGTTAGCAAAAATTCTTAGGGCTTTCAAATAGCACCCCTATTTATAAAGGACCAGAACTGATAAATTAAACTCATAATAGCCATTATAAATTAATTTAGAAAAGATAGATTTAAAATATAGCTGTTTAAGGTTAATCAGGCTTCAAACAACCTATCGATCGACCGCCAATAGTCAAATTTTTGATTGTTGGGATAGCGATCAACTGGCCGATCGACTGAACTACCTAACAGAGAGCAAAGGCTCTCATCGGTCGATCCGTCGGTAGTTCAAGCACAAATAAAGAGCAGACTTTTAGACTTTCACACGTGATCGATCGGGCGGTCGACTGACGCACACAAGTTCCACTTGTATAAGCCTATGCAAAACTGGTCGACTGCTCGATCAACTGACAGAGTAAATAGTTCTGCTAGTCGGTCAACCGGATGATCGACCAGCCAAAGGGCCAAAATTGAAGTAAAGGGATGTTTTAGAATACTCTTTGATTTTTCATCAAAGCATTTTGAATTCTCAATAAAAAAACAAAATTCATGTATATATAAGAGGCTCAAATATTTATGAGTCTAGATCGGCTCAAAAGGTAAAGAATATAACTTGTTTTTTGCAAAGAAAAAAATTCCTTTTAAAAAATATACTTTTCAAAAATCATAAATCAAAATACTATTTTGAAAGTATAATATAGAATATTAAAGTACTTTTCAATAATTTAGAAACGAAACATGATAAATGACTTGAGCGTGTGTGAATCTCTTGAGCTATCAAATCTCTAAACTTGGTTTTAATAAATTTTAATCTTATACTGATAAATAAAGAAAAAATAAATCTTCTTGATTGTTTAATATTGCAACTTTCTCGATCTCTTGAGCTTGACTTCAAACTTGAATGCTATCTTTGATCTTAATGCTTGAGCTTGTGGATCACTTTTTAGTTAGCTTCAAAACTTGTGAGTCTTTTGGAGAAGCTAAACACATGACTAAAATACTCTTTATAAACCTCTAACTTATATAAATAAAAATTAATTAGTATTAATAACTTCATGAGATTTTCATCATTAAAACTAGGGTGAAGGGCCTTTGGACCAACAGATCAAAAGCTTAATTTGATGACCGTTGTTCTTCACGGCGATCCTATTGTTGATGATGTCCATTTGACTCAGTGTAGTGGGCGCTGCAAAGAAGAAATTTGGTTGAGCTCGGTGGAGCTCATTTGGATGAACTATAAGAGGCTTGATCTATTGGGCAGGGGGTATATAGGCAGTTGTAATGACATAACACGTTTGGTGGTGCATCCTGTATGAAGGAATTTGAGCCCTCGAGAATTGGTAGTGGTTAGCTGCAATTTGGACTTCACATAAGTGAAGCATGTGATGCCGATGAACATTTGATCTTTCGATGTGCAAGTTAGTTGAGCTTGTAAACGGTGGAATGCATTTAATTTGCTGAGCTGATTTTGGTTATTTAGAGTGCTCTACTCAGATTTGTTTGAGACTTCTTGAAAATATTTGGATTAGTGTTTCAGTCAGTTGTTGAGTCACTGTTAGCTCATTTTGGGTTCTTCTTGACGTCATTTGGATTGGTGTTCCAGTTAGTTGCTGATTTGAAGACATGTTCATTTATCATCACATGTTGTGTTGTTTCTCTTCGATAAAGTATTGGAAAGACTCCGTAATGGTGCAGTCAGTTGGCTAAGTTGAAAATTTTTAACATTACAATTGATATTGGAGTTTTTTTACGCCCTGCTTCTCAAAATACGCTGAAGCGGGGACGCGACGAGAGTCGGCAACGCATATACGCAACGAAAATACCTCACGTATACGCGCTAAGTCTTAAGTAACCCGAACAAGTTATAAAATCTACCATGATAAATTAATATCACTACAATATGACATATAAGTATCTAACACAATGATAGCAGATGAATAAAGGAAAGAAATGACAACTGGATGCGATAAAGATAGAACTAGAAAATAACAAGAATAAAAGAGTAAGAATACATATAATCAAGAAAAGAGAGACTCTAGACTCTCGTAACGCGTACGATCACGCGAATACCTGAACAATATAGGAAGGTGTCCAAAAAAAATCCTGGACATGCGAATCCAGGATCGTCGAAGCGACCTAATGAGTGTGTGTGTAAAGAAAAAGGTGTTCCTGTATAACAACATAAGCAATAACAACATCATACTGAAATAAAACATAACAGAATAATCAATGTGAAGAACAAAGATATGAACGATATATAACTAGTATCTTGACCACTAATGTCAAAATGTGTAACCTAGCATATGTCACTAGTCTGGTATACAATCAGGCCATGTGTACAATCATATGTCAATCATAATCATATATACGTACAGTCGGGTGATCACCGTCAGTCACAATACATTAACAGTTTATCATTATTAATTATGTTAGGAACACCAATTGCCACATGTAATAGACACATCTAATACTACGCCTACTACACGCGCCAATCAAGGTCCTCAGTTATTGAAACTGATCTGTTGGAGACATTATCTGTATTTTAGGTGGGTCTCGTGCATACCCGGGACCATGGCCCAAACCCCCGGCGCTGAACCATGACCTACCGCAAGATAGTCAGGAACATGTATAACATGTATAATAGGAACAGGAATAGGACGGGGTGCCAGTCACCCCACGGGAACTCTGCAGTGGAACCCTCTTTCGGCTGCGCAACCGATATCCTAGGTCCATCCAAAATACAGACGTTGTCTCCTCCATCAATTTTCTCAATCCTAGTGTAAGTTGTTTAATATCAGGTTATTTAGATTATCAAGATTATTTAATGTACATGTTACCTACACCACTAGGATAACTCGGTGGGCAACAACGTCAACATGTGTAATCAGGATGCCAGTATAACAGGATATATAATGTCAGTGAACAGGACACCGGTATAACATGATATATAATAAGTATAACATGAGGGTGTTGTTACCGTGTAACAATATTTTCCCAGTAGTTAAGTAACATGAACAATAGTATCAGGTAGATATCATGTATAATCAATCAAGTTTCCTAGGCAAATCATGATATTCAGGGTGAGTAATGACCTGCTGTCATGAATAGAATAATTCGACAAAGTATATAATCAACTCAGGTCCTCAAAGTCATCGGCATATTTATCTTTAAGTCACTGATATATCTGAACCTCAATAACGGAAATAAATACAAGTTCTGATACATCTAATCAAATCCTCATATTTCAATTTGATCAAGATCATCACATACTCTCACTCTACCCAGGTTAATCACAAGATCTTAAAACTCATGTAACATATTAACTGTGTGTGTGTGTGTGTGTATGTGTGTATATATATGTCTAAAATCCACTAGATCAAGTCAACCCAATCATCGTCTATCCCTCGACCCCCCAAGTCAACTCCAATTTAATTGAGTCTATTTGACAAGTCCAAGATTCCGTCCCTTTAATAAGAACCTCCTATTTAATCAATCATCAATGTTTGACTTAACTATCATATATTTTACCATCAATAAGAATAATCAGATATGCTGATAATATCAACCAGATATCCACTCATATAAATACCATCATGAACTAGTCAAATTCAAGATTTAAATCTGATTAGACGCTAAGTTACATCATCAATAATTTCAATCCAAATCAAGATCATAACTAAGGAGTGGGACATCCTCAAGCTCATGAAATCTAGATAGTATCTATACTCAAATCTCGATATCAATAAACATCATTACTCAGATGATTTATCAGTGAATATATCTAAATAAAATACTTGCAACTATTAATCTAAAATCTGTATTATATGATAGATCAAAAATCAGGGTAAGGTATTCTCCCATATGATCAGAATTTAAATATTATTGATCTCATCTAAATATAATCAAGATCCCATGTAAATCTCAAGTTGAACTCTAAGTCCATATATAAATCCAAGCATCAAGATAACTCAACCTTAAGGTAACATCTTATTTAATGCATATTTATTGTCTAAATGAATTCTCATCTGTAATATCATCAAATAAATGTCCGATAATAACTCAACTAAATCAACAAATATGAATAAGGCCAATCTCAAGATCAATCCAAGTCACAGTCTAAGATGTACAACAATTAGTCTATGATCAAAAGTAAATAATCCTCAACACATGCAATGATACGGACAAAACTCATATGAACTATAGGATCATCATTCACCGAGGTCTTATGAAGGAATATAAGTAAGTGATCACAAAAAATGATATAGGTACTCATACAGGTAAAACAAAGCATACAGTCATATGAAATAAAGCAAGTAGCATATATATATATATATATATATATATATATATATATATATATATATATATATATATATATATATATATATATATATATATATATATATATATATATATATATATATATATATATATATATATATATATATATATATATATATATATATATATATATATATATATATATCTATATATGTATATATATATATATATATATATATATATATATGTATATGTATGTATATATATATGTGTGTATATATATATATGTATATGTATATATATATGTATATGTATATGTATATATATATGTATATATATATATATTATATATATATGTATGTATATATATATATATGTATATATATATGTATATATATATATATGTATATATATGTATATATATGTATATATATATATATGTATGTATATATATATATATATATATATATATATATATATCAAATCATTTATCCCAAAATTCTTATTAAATTGAAGGGGGAAAGAACACTCACAACAAAATTAAATAATACTAAAATACTTAATAAGAAGACAAAGAACACTCACAATAAAATTAAATAATACTAAAATATTCAATGAGAAGACAAAGAACACTCATAAAATAGAATTATAAAAGGAAAAGAAAACACTCACATGAAATGACGCGATTTTGGAACCGAATTTCCGTCTGGCCTTCACTGCACGAACCGGTACTGATCTACGAATCATCTCATGGATTGGTCTTCGAATTACCTGCGTGTCGGGTCTACAACAAGCACGAATCTGGATGGAGTCCGAATCTCCTATAGCTGGGTTCGGATCTCACCGAACTGGTACGAAACACTATAGCACACAACCAACACATACATATAAACATAAATACACGTTAAAACCCACATGTGCATACAGATACAACTCACACACATACATATACAAGTATACACATACATACGCCTTATATACATGCATATATACATATATACAAGTTAATAATCATGCATACACATACATATATACGCTTATATACACACATACTTCTATACATACCTATATATACATGTGTGCATACACTTACATGAACTAAAACTCCTACACATGTACACATCCATTCATAAATACATGCAATTGTAAGTTCACCTAGAGGGGGGGGTGAATAGGTGATGGCTAATCTAATGGTCACTTATGAACAAATAATGCGGAAATAAAACTAAGATGACCAAATAAAACTTATTTTATTTAAACACTTATGTATAACACAAGAGTGTTGCCGAATTCCCCTTGCGAGGCTCTGGACAAGCTCCTCTAGATTCCCCTTGAATGGGTTGAGGTGCCGCGTTGGCTCTCTTGGTTGAATACTAGTGTTAACAACAATCCCAAGCAAGTATAGCAATTATGAGCACAAGGGTATATCATGCATATAAGAGATAAAGACTATAAAGTAATGCAAGATATAAGAGACAAAGAGAGAAAGAGAGATAGAGTAAGCAATCGCAAACACAAAGGATTTGTTTCGAGGTTCGAGCACACTTGCTCTACATCCCCGCCTTCGACACACGAAGGATTTCCACTATGCAAGATCCCAATGGATCTCTCCTCGGTGCCGCAACACCTACAAGCCCTCGGTCTCCCAAGTCCCGT
Source organism: Agave tequilana (assembly GCA_038442645.1). NCBI lineage: Eukaryota > Viridiplantae > Streptophyta > Magnoliopsida > Asparagales > Asparagaceae > Agave > Agave tequilana. Next base: position 74,256 of record JAVJIF010001478.1, read on the forward strand.
ACACACCCAAGCTCCCACAAGCTTGCTGAGGCCGCACCTCGAACCAACGAGTTCACACACGAACTCAAACCACCGCGAGCACACTTGCCCGCCTCCTCAAAGTACAAAGAAAAGATCTTTGGTGATCACAACACTTTGATCACCTTACACAAACTCTCACTACAACACACCTATAGGATAATATAGCAATGGATAGCTCAAGTGTGGTGTGAGAAAGCAAGGAAAAGAACTATGGTAAAAAACACAAAGAATCACTTTTACACTCTTAATAAAATCTTCCCTTTTGATTGGAAGTATTTGCACTTAAATCTTATGGAGAAAACTCTCTGAAAAGACTAGGAAAAACTGGCTCTAAGAGTCTCTAAAATCTTGGCTTCAAATAATGACAAGAACCCCAATTTATAGGCTGCCAGAAAACTAGCCGTTGGGATCTGTCAGTACTGCCAGTCGACCGGCCGGTCGACCGCCAACGGTCAGAAATCCGACTGTTGGAGCCTCCGGTCGATCGGTCGGTCGACCGAAACAAACAAAGAGCAGAACTCTCTGCAGCGGTCGACCGTACGGTCGACCGGACCACTGTGCTGACAACGTGCACAAGGCTGTGCACGTCGGTCGACTGGACGGTCGACCCGACCTAGCTGCGGTCGACCGCCCGGTCGACCGACTTGGCCTGTCAGCCAGTCCTCAGTCTGCACAGTTAAGGGATTTGGAAATAGGTCTTTTAACTTAATAAAAATCCCATAAATTCTCAGTAAATCCACAAAAATAATTTCAATCAAAATAAAAACTGTTTTTCTAAAAATATGTTTTTCTAAAACTTGTTTTTCCATAACTTCACAAAATACAAAAACAAGATATTTTGAACTTATAAAGCATAGTGTGTATGGATATGATCCACTACACAATAGAGATGAAATATCTATGTTTTTGACTTAATCATAAATCTTGGTTTGGTTAAGATGTATATGAGAAATACCAAAAACCAAAGTAGATATTTTCCAAAATGAAAAATCTTTTCTAAACATAAAATTCTTTTATGAAAGCAATTTTATCAAGAGTGTGTGTGTGATATGAACTTGAGCAATCCACCAATCTATTCTATCCTTTACATTTTAACTAAAAACAAAAATTAAAATCTTATACCTAGACACAAGTCTTCAACTTCTTGAAGTCTTCCCTTGAAGGCTTCTCATCTTCTTGACTTGGTCCAAGCTTGATCCAAAGCTCCTTGGATCACCCCGTGCTAGCTCCAAATCTTGACATTTAATCCTTTGTTGAGCTTTGCACCTACTAAGATCTTGATAAAGAATCTGTCACTAATTAAACAAGATCATTAGCAAATATAACTTCATGAGTTGATCATCATCAAAACTAGAGTGATGGGCCTTTGGGCCAACAATCTCCCCCTTTCTGATGATGACAAAACTCATGAAGTTATATATGCATGGATTAAAGTAAAGCTTCAAGGAAGCTCCCCCTTAACTCATGCATACCAAATAAATAAATAAATATGCAATGTATGCTCATAAATATGTATGCAAATGGAGATAAAACAAATCAAATCCTTTGCTCCTAATTGCAAGACAATACATATATGCATAAATACAAATCTTAAAAACTTCTCTCCCTTAAGTAAGGAAATCATGCATATGTCACAAATACTTCACAAATACTTCTCCCCCTTTTTGTCAATCATCAACAAAGGGTTCAAAGTAAAAACAAATCATCAAATTTTTCTCCCCCTTTTTGTCATAAGCAAAAAGATCAATAAGGGGTTAAATCAAATCAATCAATAAAAATTTATATGCGATATACATTCATGAAGAGGAAGATGCTAAGTTAACTTCCCTACACATATGCATTACATGAAGAAGGGATGATAAGCCCCAATTCACATAACACATATTATGTAATGCATAAGAGGAGATGTGAAGCTCCCCCTACACACGTGTACCATATAAAGAAGAGATGTTAAGCTCCTCAATACACAATACACTCAACATGAATCTATATGTAGAAGAGATGTTAAGCTCTCCTTGCATATAGGCAATACAAATTAAAAATTTTGAACTTTTCTTATGAAAACAAAATTTTGAAATATCTTAAAATACACAATTTTCTTTTAAGGTACCAAATGTAGAACAATCAAATTTTGAATTTTGATACCAATTTTGAAATACAATGCATAAGCTTGAAAATAAATAAGATTTGAAGTAAGCTTAGCATTAACAACTATTGTGCTTTAAAATATAAATCCATTTTAATACAAGCACACAACAATCATATATATGTATGAAAAGAGTATACCAATTTAAGTAGATACATACATATATGAAAGAACAAAATATGAGTATACACAATAAGAGGTCATATTGATACCAATTGAAAATATCCAATGATACCAATTGTAAATTAAGCTTAAGTGTATACATCATATAATCTACCACATGAGGAATTCGAACTAGTTAAATGAAAATGTTTAACAACTAGTACGGAATCCTTCAATCAAAGAATAAATCAAAAGTTTTTCATGAAATATCAATGAAACACAAGGCACTAAAAACACTCTAGTATCCATAAAGTCCATATCAAAAAGAAGTGAGTGTACTAGTGTTATGGGGAACATGGCATCATGAAAATGGCAATAAAGCTCAATATTTCTTTAAATCATCAAGTCATGAAAATCATCACACAATTTTTTTTTAAAATTTATATTTCAAGGTATATGTATGTTTTGACAACACAATAAGTATACATACATATCTCTTAAACACAATTGAGTCCATATAAATAGATTTGCATTAAAGGCAAATGACTCAAGAGTTATACATGTATATCTTAAAGTTTGACAAAATACACATATACATGAAATGAAAAGCACATGATCATAAATCAAATCCAAAATGAGAATATAAGTTTAAAGATGTATGAATCATCAAAACTAAGCAATACAAGCACATTTCATGGGTTCAAATAAGCATTCAAGCACAAATATAAATAGATTTATTTGTGGCCCATGATATGTACAAGTATAAATCCTAGTGTTGATAAAACGAACATATAAACTAATATTCAATACATGAAGCATCAAATTTTGAGAAAAATAGAATCATGTGTAAATCCCAAAAACTATTTGAAGAATAAATAACTAGTATAAATTTGTTTTCGAAAAACTAGTTAAAGATCCTTCAAATATATCAAATCATATGTTTTTCATAAAACATAACTAGATACACAAAAATTTAAGCACTCATGGTCTATAAAGCTCAAAATAATTTTTTTTTTTAACAAAAGTGTGAGTGTTAAATGATCATGTAAATAGCATTTTTATGAAAATAGTCAATGAAGCTCAGAAAGATCATAAGACACATTTTTAACAAAAGCACGAAAAATCATTTTTCATCAAAAAACACTAATCTTCATGGTATATGTATGATTAATCTAATCCTAACAATATACATACATATCCCAAATATAAAAGAGTCTATCAAATGTATTTGCATGAAGGCAAGAGACTCACGGGTATACATGTATATTTATTAGATTTGAATTTAAAATACATATACATGAAGTAAAGCATAAAAATAGGGCAAGACATGTATAAAAGAGAATCATCAAAACTAGCCTATACATATGCATAAAGTGGATACAAATGAGCATGAAGTTCAATCATATATGAATCAATTGTAATTCACTATTTGTATATGTATAAATGCAAGTTTGACACATTCTACATCTATGCATGTAAATACCACATGAAGCACATACAACACAAAACATGAACATGCTATATGATATATGAAATTAAAAGGCATGTACATAAAAATAAGAGTTTAGAGATTGTTACCAACTCCAAAGCTCCTAACATGGTGGTTGTCCCACCAAAGCTCCTTGATAGTGATGCATCCAAATGTATGTCCATCAAGTCCATTGCATCCACTACCAAGGCACCAATCCTCTCACGTCTTGTGAGAGCCCTCACCTACATCAAAAGCAAATGGTGGGGGTTTTGGTACCCATACTTTCTTGGGTCCTTTGGGGTTAGCTTTATTGTAAGGATCCCAAAATCTTTTATACTTAGCAAAATATAAATGAGGTTTCTTATCAAAACAATATTTTGCTAAATGGCCTTTGCGGCCACAATGTGCACATGTGTACACCTTAGTATGATGCTTATGTGTAGGAGTGTGATCATGTTGTGCAACATAAGCATGAGCATGATGTGTATGTGCATGAGCATGTGGAACTTGTTTCTTTTGAAACAAAGATTCCAATCTAGTATGATTGAATGCACACGAGTTCAAAGTTGAACTCAAATTATCCATTTTATTTTTTAAATTCTTAATCTCATTAGTGGTGGCATGTAAAGCATGATGAGATAAAGAATCATTTTTCTTTTTCTTTTGAAAAACATTATCCTTTTCTTTATCAACAAATTTTCTTTTTAAAGATTTATTTTCTTGTAAAATACTTTCTTTTTGTTTTTCCACCAAAGCGATATCATTTTTCAAAGATGTGTTTCCTTCACAAAGATCATTCAATTTTGAAATCAAGGAAATATTTTCATTTTTCAAATCTTCATTTTCTTTTTCTAAACATTGAAGTTTATTTCTAAGAGAATCATTTTCTACATGCATGCAATCAAATTTCTTTTTCAAACTTTTATTATCCTTTTCTAAGCATGCAATGTTATCTCTAAATGAGTCATGTTCTTTATGCATGCAAGCAATGTTCTTTTTCAAATTTTTAATTTCTTTCTTTTTCATGTCATATTTCTCAAGCAATAATTGGCAAAATGTATTAAGCTCATCATATGACATAATATCATCTTCCTCGGATTCGGAAGTTACCTCAAGGGGGTCATCCCCTTGGACCATAAAGCAAGCGTTGGAGGTGTCGCTTCCAACGTCCGAATCGCTCCCCGTATAGTATAAATCTTTTTCTCCGAGGGAGGTGATGATGTTCCATGCTACAAAAGTCGAATCAACATTAGAAACCCTAGATAAATAATCATCATTTAGGGTTGATTTAAGAGCATGAAGGGCTTTTGCATTAGCCTCAAAATTCTTACCATGTAAACAATAATCATTATTATTAGTGGCAAGATATACACTAAATCCTAAGGCTTTGAGGTACAAAGACATCTTAACCTTCCAAATTTGGATGTTAAGAATATCAAAGGTGGGTGGTGACATAAAGTCCATGGTATGTGTGCAAAAATAGTGATTAGCCTAAAATGAGGATCTTTAACTCTTAGGTTGTTAGACCCAAATCAAGAGCACTGGCTCTGATACCAATTGTAAGTTCACCTAGAGGGGGGGTGAATAGGTGATGGCTAATCTAATGGTCACTTATGAACAAATAATGCGGAAATAAAACTAAGATGACCAAATAAAACTTATTTTATTTAAACACTTATGTATAACACAAGAGTGTTGCCGAATTCCCCTTGCGAGGCTCTGGACAAGCTCCTCTAGATTCCCCTTGAATGGGTTGAGGTGCCGCGTTGGCTCTCTTGGTTGAATACTAGTGTTAACAACAATCCCAAGTAAGTATAGCAATTATAAGCACAAGGGTATATCATGCATATAAGAGATAAAGACTATAAAGTAATGCAAGATATAAGAGACAAAGAGAGAAAGAGAGATAGAGTAAGCAATCGCAAACACAAAGGATTTGTTTCGAGGTTCGAGCACACTTGCTCTACATCCCCGCCTTCGACACACGAAGGATTTCCACTATGCAAGATCCCAATGGATCTCTCCTCGGTGCCGCAACACCTACAAGCCCTCGGACTCCCAAGTCCCGTACACACCCAAGCTCCCACAAGCTTGCCGAGGCCGCACCTCGAACCAACGAGTTCACACACGAACTCAAACCACCGCGAGCACACTTGCCCGCCTCCTCAAAGTACAAAGAAAAGATCTTTGGTGATCACAACACTTTGATCACCTTACACAAACTCTCACTACAACACACCTATAGGATAATATAGCAATGGATAGCTCAAGTGTGGTGTGAGAAAGCAAGGAAAAGAACTATGGTGAAAAACACAAAGAATCACTTTTACACTCTTAATAAAATCTTCCCTTTTGATTGGAAGTATTTGCACTTAAATCTTATGGAGAAAACTCTCTGAAAAGACTAGGAAAAACTGGCTCTAAGAGTCTCTAAAATCTTGGCTTCAAATAATGACAAGAACCCCAATTTATAGGCTGCCAGAAAACTAGCCGTTGGGATCTGTCAGTACTGCCGGTCGACCGCCAACGGTCAGAAATCTGACCGTTGGAGCCTCCGGTCGACCGGTCGGTCGACCGAAACAAACAGAGAGCAGAACTCTCTGCAGCGGTCGACCGTACGGTCGACCGGACCACTGTGCTGACAACGTGCACAAGGCTGTGCACGTCAGTCGACTGGACGGTCGACCCGACCTAGCTGCGGTCGACCGCCCGGTCGACCGACTTGGCCTGTCAGCCAGTCCTCAGTCTGCACAGTTAAGGGATTTGGAAATAGGTCTTTTAACTTAATAAAAATCCCATAAATTCTCAGTAAATCCACAAAAATAGTTTCAATCAAAATAAAAACTGTTTTTCTAAAAATATGTTTTTCTAAAACTTGTTTTTCCATAACTTCACAAAATACAAAAATAAGATATTTTGAACTTATAAAGCATAGTGTGTATGGATATGATCCACTACACAATAGAGATGAAATATCTATGTTTTTGACTTAATCATAAATCTTGGTTTTGGTTAAGATGTATATGAGAAATACCAAAAACCAAAGTAGATATTTTCCAAAATGAAAAATCTTTTCTAAACATAAAATTCTTTTATGAAAGTAATTTTATCAAGAGTGTGTGTGTGATATGAACTTGAGCAATCCACCAATCTATTCTATCCTTTACATTTTAACTAAAAACAAAAACTAAAATCTTATACCTAGACATAAGTCTTCAACTTCTTGAAGTCTTCCCTTGAAGGCTTCTCATCTTCTTGACTTGGTCCAAGCTTGATCCAAAGCTCCTTGGATCACCCCGTGCTAGCTCCAAATCTTGACATTTAATCCTTTATTGAGCTTTGCACCTACTAAGATCTTGATAAAGAATCTGTCACTAATTAAACAAGATCATTAGCAAATATAACTTCATGAGTTGATCATCATCAAAACTAGAGTGATGGGCCTTTGGGCCAACAGCAATGTATGCATAACTCCCATACACAAACTAACAAACTTCTATATTATTACACTTTTACCCCCCACACATAAACATGCACTAACCTCGGGATGATTTGCGGCGCGCCGACGGAGGCTCTGGCGGAGGCGTTGGGCCACGGAAGATGTCGATAGACATAGGAACTCGTCGGGAAGGGCGCGGTGCGTTCGCACTTACCGACGGCGATCAATGGCGACTTACGGAGAGACAGAAGATGGCTCAAAGGATGGTGTGGGTGGAGAGGGCTCTCAGCTTGAATGGGAGGTGTGGTCATGGCCATGAGGTGATGATGTTGGCAGCAAGGTTCGCTAGAATCAGATAGAGTATCAATTTTTGAATAAATTTCAAATCCAAGATGCTGTAAGCATAGATATTATAACCACAACTATATTAATTTATCTTAATTTTTTTTACACCACAAACAACAGACCTGAAAGTAAATTTTCCAATGCATGAAGCCTGGTGACATCCCAAAGCTTTACTTGTTCGGTGTGTATTGCGGATTCTCACCACCACCGACAAGAGACAAGATACTGGTGCGAGGGAGAAGGGACTGCTGTTGTTGGGGACTCGGCCTGGACAATGCGTGCGCGAGTGTGCTACTGCAGTGGAGGAGTAGGCCAGGGGCATTGGGGACAAAGGCCAGGTCTGCGGATGAGATACCCGCGCTCCAACGATGGTCGGGACGAGAAGGAGGTGTACGCCAAGGGGGTGTGCCGCCATTGGTTCTGTTGTTAAGCCAGGCCTTGGATGGAGACCTCGGCGCTGGTTGCCGCGGGTCGTTGGTGGTGGAAGCCCGGGTGATGGAGATGGCACGGCATACCCATGGGAGTGGGTGTGTTCGGAGGTTGATGTTGGGGAAGGCGGCATGGCAAGCTTGCGGGGGTTGCTCAGCCGATGATGGTGGTGTCAGCAGATCCAAGGAGGAGGGATTAAAGACGGATTAGTTTAGGGTTAGGTTTGATGATAATAAGGATATATATATAGGAAAAGAGTCATAATGGGTATGGGTTGAGTTAAATGAGTTATTCGGTATTGGGTATGGGTTAACGGGCTTGGGTAATGGGTATAAGTTTGAATTAATGGGTTACAGGATGATGAGATTATGTAGTAGGCTAAATGGGTAAAAGCAATAAAATAAAATAAAAAAGAAAAATGGAGATGAAAGGGAAGAGAGAGGGTAGACTAAATATGATACACATACCAAAATAATAAATAGAGATGTTAATAAATAAGCAATCATAATACTAACAATATCAATGTTAACAATAATAATATTTATATATGTGAATAACAATACTTACTAATAATATTATCAACAATAATATTAATGATCAATCAAAACTCCTACTATAAACAAGTAGTTAAAGAGATTCTTAAATCAAGTTAATAAATAAGATGATAAGTCAAATCAGATAAAATATTTAAAAATAATAATATGGTATTATGAATTAGGAGATATTACAAGTTTGGAGAGAGTTGCCTGAGGGGATGACAAACTTAATTTGTATTGATCTGGAATCAATTTTTGGATCATTGTGATTGTTTGAAATTAACTGTAACTTTGCATTTGTGATTCGTTTGAATCATGTGGTGAATCTGTGTTTGGTCTATTCGGCAGATATCGCGTGTCAATCTCGTGGTAAAGATTTAGTGTTAATAGCGAAGATCGCGTGTAGATCACGGAGCAACGTTGGATTCATTGGTATTCAGCTCAGATTTGAAAAAATTTTACCAAGGTGGAGAATTGTGATTAGACGGGAAAGGTGTTGTATTGTGGAGTATAATTTGCACACAAAATATATTCAATAAAAAGAGAGAAGGTTTAGAATCAACCTCAAGTACTTTGATTACTCCACAATGTATTTATATGATTAATGTATCCTTTCCAATCTCCGTTATAGCATGGGCTATACTGAGTCGATTCTCAGGGAGAGCTTGCGATGGAAGCGTTACGGTTGGTAGTGAAGAAAAGAAAATGAAGATTCTTCTTTGTCTTAAAAGAATGAAAAAGAATTGGAACAAGAAGTAAAAGAATTGGTGGATGTGTGCATGATGGAAATAAAATAAAAAGCAATCAAGAAGAAGATTTGCTTGGAAACAAAACTAAAAGAAAGAGAACTTTGTAGAAGACTTTAAAGAAGGAGAAAACCATGACTAGCTATTACAAGAAAAGAAAAGCAAAGCATGAATAAAATTGCAAGGAAAGTAAAGCTTGAATTAAAGAAAGCAAGTAAAGTACTAGAAATTGCTCAAGTAGAGAAAGGAGAATGGATGAATCCTTGCTTCACAAGTTATGTCACCTCCTTGATGTACACAAGCTTTCTCTCTCTCACAATCTCTCTTTTTGCAGAATTTCTAGGGTTGAAGAAGACTAAGAGAAGTAAAGCCTAGAGAAAAATCAAAATACAATATCTAATCTATTCTCTTCTCTCTTCAACAACCTTTTGCGAAGACCCTGGTCCTGTATTTATAGCCTCAGAGAGAAGGATCTAGAGCCCTACTCGTTGGAGAGAATCCCGGGCTCTAACAGACTCTTAACTGCCGCAATTTGGCGGCAAAATCCAGGATTTGGCGGCAAGATCTTGGCCGTTCAGGCCAGATTTTCTGGTACAGGTTTGTTATGAGTTGTTATCCACGTGGCCTTCTGGAAGATTGAGTTGGCGCGAGGATCTCTCCTGATTCTGAATTCAAACTTGGGCTCTCTTTTGGGCTTTTGAATTAATCTCTTTAATTATTGCTAATTAAAGTGATTTTGGGCTTTTTCTCATTTCAGATGTGGACCTGCAAAAATAGAGAGAATATGAGTAAAAATCATATTTTTATTTGTAATATGCATGGGAATAATGTGGTAAAATATGCAGAATTGAATACCAATCACACCCCCACACTTATTCTTTTGCTCGTCCCGAGCAAAACAAAGAAAAGAAAAACTATACTACCAATTTATTACACCACTTTCGCAGGTGACGCGATTGCACTGAGCGCGTGCAACAAGCCGTTAAACCTCTAGGTTACCCTAGAGGAGGAGTTTTGTCTCCTGAGGGTTTTCAGCGGATTGCACCCACAAAATCCATAAAGAAAGAAGACAAATGTTAGTGTTTTGAAAATTCATTTTGAAAGAGAGACATGTTTTCGAACTATTTTTGCAAAAATATAAGTGATCTAAGGTCATAAGTCCACCTATAATCATTCTCCCTTAAACTTTAGTCTCTATGCAAGATCTTGTCTTCAATTAAGGTAAGAATTCAAAATTGGATTGAATATTTTATCCTTCATAAAACCTAGATAGTATGCACACCGTGACAGTGAAGATTTCTGGGATTTCAACTCTAACCATCAAGCCATTTATGTATATATATTTTTTCTTTTTCTTTTTTTTTTCTTCTTCCCTTAGTTTTCTTAGGCTTTCTAGTTTACCCATGTAACGAGCCTATAACCGATGACTCCCAAACCAGATGGTCTTAGGGCACCAGATGAGAAAACATCTCTCGGGTTTAAGGACTCGAGTAAACAAGGCCACAAAACTAAAGGGGATTATTTATTTCCTTTATCACCGTTAGGCGTGAATAATCATGCTTCTTGAGGCACAATTATCCAGCTTAATAAGTGATGTTTTATTTATATTTTTTTTCTTTTTATTTTTTATATATTATTTTTTTTATGGCCTTTTTGGTTTTTGTTTCCATCCCAAAAATGTGTAAGTGTGAAGTGCATACTTATCTAAGGCAAAAAATTCAAGATAAAAATATCTCCCCAATTTTTCTTACTTAGCCTATAATTTCAAACAAGATCTATTATTTCAACTAGGTTTAAGATGTCATAATTAAGGCTTTCTTAATTTCTAAGATACATCTTAATTTTCTTAAAAATAGATCAAAACTTTGTCTCTTATTTCAAAAAGTTTTTTTTATTTTTTTATTTTTTATTTTTTTTAATTTCTAAAAGAAGTGTAAAAGAAAGAAGATCTAAAAACTCTATGTTAGTAAACCCTCCCCCACACTTATTTCATGCATTGTCCTCAATGCATCATGATATATGTATGCATGAAACAAAATAGAGAGGGAGAAAAAAAAATTACCTTAAGGTGGTGGTTCCGGAGGCGGCCTGATTGGTCCACGAAACATGGCCCAATCAACTTTGCTTTGGATTTTGAGGAACCCACCATAGACCTCCATGATACAACCCACTAGAATGATGCATGCATGTGTGAATTTTATTAACAATGTTACCCCATCTAATTTCCAAATTTTCAAAATAATTTCAGAGTCAAATTTATCAAGATCCTTGTCCCAGAATGGAGTATGAAAAGATGGAATGATTGATTTGGACTTGGGAACTATGGGAACTAATACCGACTCAAAAAAATGACTTAAGTCAAGTAAAGGTTCGGGAGTCGAGATCGGTTCAAGAAGTGGGTCCAAATCAAAAAGATAAAGCTCAGGTCCACATTCATTTCCCCATGATGGAATGTGACTATCTAAGATTAGTGATTCAAGTTCAGGAGGGTTGGGAATCAAAACTGACTCTAAAATGTTACTCAAATTGGGTAACAAAACAGGAGTCAATAATGATTCAGGTATTTGAACTAAATCACAAACTTGAGGGTCAAAGTCACATTCCTCATTGAGTTCAATTCCACAAAAATGAGAACTTACCAATTTATCAAATGGACTTTCAAAAGTATGAAATTGATCAAGTTCAATATGATCATCATAAGAGATTGGTGATTCAATTTCACAATGGACAGGCACTGGATCCAATACTGACTCGGAAAATGGAGTGAAATCAGGTGAAGATACTGGAGTCATAATTGAATCATGAAGTAAAATTGAATCATCAAGTGGAAGTTCAGGATCATATTCATGTTCAAGTTCAATTTCAGTAAAAGGAAAACTTGCCAAAACGTCAATGGGATCTAAAGTTTGGACAAGTTCATGTGAGTGTGCTGAAATTGAATCTTGATTTCCAAAACAACATGACTCTTTGGCTCGGACAGAATGGTTAGTGACATTAGAAATAGGATGAAGAGTTTGGATCATCAACTCTATGTCACGGTTACGATCATTTTGAGCCTGAGTCATGATTTCAAGCATCTTTTGACAATTTATTGGTTCATCATTTTGTTTAAAAGATGAAGTGTTGTTTTGAAATTGGTGGCAAAATTGTAAGTCCATCGGATTATGTGAGTGTTGTTTGGACTCAAGCAAGAATTCCTTACTCGTTCCCCAAGCAGATGGTTGTTCATTATAATAAGGTGGAACTGAGTAAGACTCTTGAAAATACTGTGGACTTGGAGGGGCCAATGTTTCTTGAAGTTGTTGCTCGGCTCTCTGTAGATTGGCTTCTAAACTCTTTAGTAACTCAGATTTTTCTTCAATTGGTGGTTCAGAAAAAGGAGTATAAGAAGCAAAATCGGGGGATGAATATTGTGGACAAGGTGAATATGGTGGACAAGGAGGTTGAAAATTTGACTCGGGGTACGTGAATCCCCAATGACTCTGTGACGAGTTGAAATTATTTTGGAAATTATAGTTATTAGAATATGGGTATGGGTTGTATTGATTCGGATAAGGCCAACCCGGTGTATGTGGTTGGTGCATATTGTAAAACGCCGGGTTGGGATTATCCGAATAGAATGGAGTCTGTGTGAAATATGGATTATTATTAGGATGGAAAGAATTGTGATTGTTAAATGCCATATCACACAATGAAATACAAACAAAAAGAAACAAACAAATAAACAATCAAGAAAAAAAAATTCTAACCTAAGTTAGGGTAGACCTATGACCTAGACGACTCCTAACTGATTAGACTGTCCACGGGAGGTTTAGTGTAGACCTTGACCACAAGCTAATCAGCCAGGAAAGGTCAAGGTTGTTGGGAGGTTTTCCGTCAGAGACGTTCCTTAATTAAGTAACCACCAACCTTCGGGCTTTCGGTCCTCAATCCCTTTCCTAGACACTGATTTTATAAAAGTCAATTTCCAACACTTTTCCCCCTTAGGATAATCTCCTAAATTTTTTGGATCATTGTGATTGTTTGAAATTAATTGTAACTTTGCATTTGTGATTCGTTTGAATCATGTGGTGAATTTGTGTTTGGTCTATTCGGCAGATATCGCGTGTCAATCTCGTGGTAAAGATTTAGTGTTAATAGCAAAGATCGCGTGTAGATCACGGAGCAACGTTGGATTCATTGGTATTCAGCTCAGATTTGAAAAAATTTTACCAAGGTGGAGAATTGTGATTAGACGGGAAAGGTGTTGTATTGTGGAGTATAATTTGCACACAAAATATATTCAATAAAAAGAGAGAAGGTTTAGAATCAACCTCAAGTACTTTGATTACTCCACAATGTATTTATATGATTAATGTATCCTTTCCAATCTCCGTTATAGCATGGGCTATACCGAGTCGATTCTCAGGGAGAGCTTGCGATGGAAGCGTTACGGTTGGTAGTGAAGAAAAGCAAACGAAGATTCTTCTTTGTCTTAAAAGAATGAAAAAGAATTGGAACAAGAAGTAAAAGAATTGGTGGATGTGTGCATGATGGAAATAAAATAAAAAGCAATCAAGAAGAAGATTTGCTTGGAAACAAAACTAAAAGAAAGAGAACTTTGTAGGAGACTTTAAAGAAGGAGAAAACCATGACTAGCTATTACAAGAAAAGAAAAGCAAAGCATGAATAAAATTGCAAGGAAAGTAAAGCTTGAATTAAAGAAAGCAAGTAAAGTACTAGAAATTGCTCAAGTAGAGAAAGGAGAATGGATGAATCCTTACTTCACAAGTTATGTCACCTCCTTGATGTACACAAGCTTTCTCTCTCTCACAATCTCTCTTTTTGCAGAATTTCTAGGGTTGAAGAAGACTAAGAGAAGTAAAGCCTAGAGAAAAATCAAAATACAATATCTAATCTATTCTCTTCTCTCTTCAACAACCTTTTGCGAAGGCCCTGGTCCTGCATTTATAGCCTCAGAGAGAAGGATCTAGAGCCCTGGTCGTTGGAGAGAATCCCGGGCTCTAACAGACTCTTAACTGCCGCAATTTGGCGGCAAAATCCAGGATTTGGCGGCAAGATCTTGGCCGTTCAGGCCAGATTTTTGGTACAGGTTTGTTATGAGTTTGTTATCCACGTGGCCTTCTGGAAAATTGAGTTGGCGCGAGGATCTCTCCTGATTCTGAATTCAAACTTGGGCTCTCTTTTGGGCTTTTGAATTAATCTCTTTAATTATTGCTAATTAAAGTAATTTTGGGATTTTTCTCATTTCAGATGTGGACCTGCAAAAATAGAGAGAATATGAGTAAAAATCATATTTTTATTTGTAATATGCATGGGAATAATGTGGTAAAATATGCAGATTTGAATACCAATCAAATTGTAGAGAGAGGATAAAAACTAGGATGATAGAGTTTTTAAGCTCATTGATAGAGGATCAGCCGACCGAGCAATCGATCGACGAGCACAATAAAGGATTAGTTGATCGGCCCAACTTTAAGATTCAATAGAGAGTTCATACTTGGACCCCGACCCCACTCTAAGATCTAACACAGAGTTGGAGGGTTTGCACAGTTAACTGGCGGTCGATCGCACATTTAGAGCAGTCGATCAGTTGGTCAACCAATAGTCGGATATGGCAAGCGTTTAGACTAAACCTGCGCTATTTTGGGGGTGTGTTTCTTCTCTCTATATAAATAGAAGACTTATAATCCAATTATGGGGTTACTTCTTGCTGAGTGAGTTCTCGAGAGAACCTTATAAATTCTCTTGTAATCTTATGCAAATCATCAACAAATCTCTCTCTTCTGCCCCGGGGATATATGCAATCTTGCCGAACCTTGTTATATACTTGTGCCTCCTTCTTTTTGTGTTGTTTATGATCTAGGGTTTGTTCTTGGTTATCTCCAGGTTCCTACAAAACCATCATAAAAAATGGCATGTCATGTTTCTTGAAATGGGTTTTTTGATTGATTCTCTCCCCTCCTTGTTGTGCCTCCAATCGATATGCTCTGATACAAATTGTTGGGGCAGCACAACGAAAAAATAGGATCATTGAGCAACAAAAAGAAAAGATGAGATATTCCAAAGTAAACAAAGCTAATACACAATTTAACATGGTTCTACTGATCAAATTGATCGTTTGTATGTCCACGGAAAAAAGAGGGAGAAACTTTATTAAAAGTTTGGAGGGGTACAATAAGAAACACTTATACTTTTCGCTAAAATAATACAAGCCCTTTGATGGCCGCCTAGAAAAATGAACCCTTATGGCTAAATCTTTTCTCACAAATTTCTATCTTTTTTTGAATTATACCTTTTCGAAAATTTTAATTCATTATTGTACATTAAAGACCAAACCCAAGGAGTTATTTATAGATCATAAGACTATATTTGTCCTATAGAAACAACATCAATATGAACGACACTGCTACAGAAAAAAACCTTGAATCCAACTCGAACTGAAAATAGAACCCCAAAAAAGAAAACTGTCAGAACTGCCAATAGTCGATTGTACTGATGTAGTAGTCGAGTAACCTGGGATCCTCACTCTATATTGCAATTTTAGTCTACTCCTGAGATGCCATTAGTCGACAAACTCTTCATTAGTCACTACCATTGGCTATTAGTCAACTAGCTTGTGTGCTAACTGTGCAAACCTATTCATCTTGATCTCTGAAGCTTCGTCTACCTTCACGATGTATTCCAGTCAAAATCCTAACAATATCTCCCTTGACTTGAATACATCCAAGTTTGAGAATAGCCACTATGCTCCATGTGCTCACATTGATGCATAATTGAACAACTCTTGACTTCATCTCTATCTCACTTACCCTTCTCCATAACCCCCTTACCTTATGTGGTTCACAACTAATTAGATCGAAAAAGTTCAGGTCCTACTTGAACTTGATCACTCAATGATCTCCTTGATCCATTCAAGATTTATAGGGATTTGCTCCAACATAGGGGTAATGATATGAAATTTCCTATTGTGTGATAGCACCATCTAGTCTCAATCTGCCTTCAGGGTAAAAATGAACATCTGAGCTCGAAACCATAGTAGTCTTCTATTGTTCCATAACCTCCGATCTTGAAGCTGCGAGTCACTGCAATCCACCAACTGTAACGTCCGAATTTCACAACATGCAAATATCGACGGCACACTCAACTTAAACTTAACATGAGTATCTTTGAAAACTTTCATAAAGATCACCTTCAAAACTAAAATTGAACCCTTTTTCATGTAGGGCTCCAAGAGAGATGAGATTGTACTTTGATGCGGAAATATGACGAACACCTTGAAGAGTAGTGATGCATCTATCTTGAGAATGAAACTGGATTATTTTTTACCAATCACTTTGCTCGTAGCAGAATTTGCCATGAAGACCACTCTCTCTTCAACCAAAGTATATGAGAACTTATTCCTATTAGAACTGATATACTGTGAATATTAAGAGTCAATAATCTATCTATTTTTGTTATCGATTGAATCATTTGTAATAGATAGAACATCACATTTGTCTTCATTACCTTCAGACAGTTCAATGATATTAGCATCTTATTTTTCTTCTTGCGAGTCTAACAATCAGCTCTAATATGCCCCTTCTTGTGATACCAGTTGCACACCAATTTTTTGTATTTTGGGTTACCATGGAACTTCTATTATTACTCTTCTTTTTTGTAAAAATGTATTTTCTCAGGATCATCGTGATGAGACTCACCTGTCAACTGCTTGTCAACTTTGTCCTTATTGAGCAGATGCTCCTTGATCTTCTTGACCTTGATAGTTGATTTGCCTCTATGAAAGATAGCTTTCCTGAAACTCTTGTACGAAGAAGGTAAAAAACACAATAATGAAAGTGTTTGATTCTCATCTTCTATCTTAATCTCTATCTTATCTAATTCATTGATAATAGAGAAAATTATGCAATATGAGACTTGATAGGCGTGCCTTCATGTATACAGAGAAGAAAGAGACGCTGATTTAGAATCAACCGATTCGCCAATAACTTTATCTTGTGTGGGAAAAGGGGGGACAATTTAAAATGTTATGATTGATATTTTCAACTTGCATATATAAACGGAAAAGAGAAATGTGTGTCCCACTGTGCTACAAGAAAATCAAATATGAGAAATCACATAGCTAACACAATCAATATAGGTGAAGTGTGACCATCCTTTTTAATCTAAGAGCCACAATGCACGGTTATGAAGATGCCTCTGCACAATTTAGATCATGATTAGGTGATCGACTATGATGGGTCCAGTCGGCTAGTTTTCTCTTGATGGACCTCCATCCATCATGGTGACAACAATCTCTGCAGACATGGCACAAACATTTGTTCCATGTAAAGGCGTAAGCATGATTTTCATGCTTAATTTGTTGACACATACATTGAAGAACTAAGAAGTGGCCTTTGGACTTTGAAAACTTTGTTTAAAGGGTGCCCCTCGTCTTTTATCTTCAATCAAATGAATTTAGATAAGAACAATGTGTACATTAATGTTTCTGTCAATAGCCATAGCTCATCTTCTTGGTTGGTGGACATTGGAAATGGATAGTCATATGAAAATAATGCTGAAAACTTGTAGTCTGCCATATTTATTCCTGACTTTTGCCCCCTTCTTTGGACTGGTTGTCTTCGGTTTAAAAAGTCAATTGGTGAGTTGTTAGGTGAAGCTCATTGGCCCAACAAGAGAGGTCACCTGTCAAAGCATCATCATTCAATGAATTGTCAAACTCGAAGTGAGACAGTTTAAGATTGTGATAGGGGACAAAGTAAAAGGTTAAGATGCCACATCATTAGGATGTGGCCTTGTGCATCATGGCCAACGGAAAATGCTAACAATAAGTTTACTTGGTTTTTTAAGTCAAGGGAACAGTAGAGGCCTTTAGAGGGCAATGGAAGGCTATGTTGGAATATCAAATAAAAATGTCCTTATGACATTAATTTTGGAAGAAGAAGAGACCATAAGAAATAAAGAGTCATCATCTTAAATTAGAAGGAATGAAGAGTCATCATCATCAATTTGGAGTTATCATCAATTGAGAGAAATAATGAATCATCATCTTCAATTAGAAGGAATGAAGAGTCATCATCATCAATTTGGAGTCATCATCAATTGAGAGAAATAAAGAGTCATCATCTTCAATTAGAAGGAATGAAGAGTCATCATCTCAATTAGGAGTCATCATCAATTGAGAGAAATAAAGAGTCATCATCTTCAATTAGAAGGAATGAAGAGTCATCATCATATATGTATTTTGCCTATAAAAGGCTAGTGTATCTCTTTGTTTTTTTAATCAAGCAAGCAAGCAAAAAAAAAGTTAAATAAGATCCATTCTCCACTTACAATTTTAGATTATAATATTTTAGTCTGTAGACTAGTATACAACAATTGGTATCAGAGCGGATTCAATTTTTGTTTCATTTCCTCTTCTCCTCATGGCCTCCACCAACAATCTCATCAATCCACAATTGCCCAAATTATTAAAAGATAACTATGAGAGTTGGTCAATTCAGATGAAAGCTCTATTTGGTTCTCAAGAGTTGTGGGAGCTAATCTTTGATGGGTTTAAGAAACCCACACCGGAGGTAGAAGCCGCCTACACCGCCGAAGAGAAGAAGGCTCTTAAAGAGCAAAGAAAGAAGGATAGCAAGGCTCGTTTTCTACTCTATCAAGGGTTAGACGAGTCTACCTTCGAGAGAGTTGCCGAAGCAACGACGAGCAAGGAAGCATGGGAAATCCTTGCTACAATCTACAAAGGAGTCGAGCGGGTGAATCGAATTCGCCTTTAAACTTTGAGGAGCGATCTTGAAGCCGCTCAAATGAAAGATGAAGAAAAAATCTCCGATTATTATTCACGATTACTTCTAATTGTGAATAAAATGAGGAGAAACGGAGAGAAGATGGAGGACATCCGAGTGATGGAGAAATTTCTGCGATCCCTCACATCAAAGTTCGAGCACGTGGTGGCGGCAATTGAGGAGTCCAAAATTTTGGAGGAGATCTTAATAGAGGAGCTTTTGGGATCTCTCCAAGTTCATGAGCAACGCATGCAAAAGAAGACTGGTTCCATAGTCTTGGAACAAGCATTAGAGTCAAAGCTGACTCTAAATGATTGTGACTCACATAGTAGAGGTCGTGGTCGTGGCATAGGTAGGGGACGTGGTCCCGAACAACGAACCACTTAAAATCAAGTAGAGTTCCAAAGCTTCAGAGGTCGAGGCCGAAGCAATCGGGGAAGATTTACATCTGGACGTGGAAACAACAAGAACATCCAATGCTACAACTGTCAAAAATTTGGACACTATGCCTCGGATTGCTGGCACAGAACTGAAGATCTTACCAATCTTGCCGAAGCAACAAATGACGTGGGTAATAACTCTACTCTTCTTCTTGCTCATGATGATTCAAGTGTTCAGAATGATATTTGGTACCTTGACTCGGGTGCTAGCAACCACATGTGTGGGAAGAAAGAACTATTCATGGAACTCACAGAAGGAGTTCATGGAAGTGTAAGCTTGGGAGATTCTTCAAAACTCTCCGTTGAAGACAGAGGGAAGATCAAAATCTATCAAAAGGATGGTAAGCTCGAGTATATTTCCGATGTTTATTATATTCCTAACATGAAAAGTAATATTCTCAGCATCGGTCAATTACTCGAAAAAGGATATAAAGTACATATGGAGAACAACCACCTTTAGTTGAAAAATGCAAAAGGAGGTCTTATAGCTTGTATTAAGATGACACGGAATCACATGTTTCCCTTGCATCTAAACACAAAAGTTGAGAAGTGTTTTCAAGGACTCATGAAGAATGAGTCATGGAGGTGGCATCTTCACTTCGGTCATCTAAATTTTAGCGGCCTGAAGCTACTATCTACAGCCGGCATGGTACGAGGTTTACCAACAATCGATCCACCAAGTCATACTTGTGAAGTTTGCATAATTAGCAAGCAAACACGACTTCCTTTTCCTAATGGAAAGTCGTGGAGAGCGGAGGCACCATTACAACTTGTTCATACTGACATCTGCGGACCGCTAGATCCCGTCTCTTTAGGAGGTAATAGATATTTTATTACTTTCATTGATGATTTCAGTAGAAAGTTGTGGGTGTACATTCTTAAAGAAAATCTGGTGCCTTTACTATCTTTAAGAATTTTAAAGCTCTTGTTGAAGCAGAGAGTGGCTATAAGCTAAAAACTCTCCGATCTGATCGAGGTGGTGAGTACACCTCAAACATGTTTCAAGAATATTGCAGGGAGCAAGGCATAAAGAGGCAGTTTACTACTGTCTATACACCACAGCAAAATGGCATCACAGAAAGAAATAACCACACTATTCTTGACATGACAAGAACCATGCTTAAAGAAAAGGGACTACCGAAGCAGTTTTGGGCGAAAGTTGTGGCATGTTCAACCTACTTGCTCAACCGGTGCCCGATGAAGCAAGTGAAGGGCAAGACGCCTCAAGAAGCATGGAGCGGCTATACGCCTAATGTCGCACACCTACGAATTTTTGGGTGTGTTGCATATGCTCAAGTACCTGAAGTCAAAAGGAAGAAGCTTGACAATCATGGTAAAAATTGTATTTTCATCGGATATAGCGAGGAGTCGAAGGCATACAAGCTTTACAATCCACTAACTAAGAAACTAGTGGTTAGTAGAGATGTTGTCTTCAATGAAGCAGAAGCATGGAGTTGGAGCAATGAAGAGACTATCAAAGAGCAACCCATGGTGAATGAGCCTGACGATCCCCTACAAGAGGATCCACCACCAATTACACCACCATATCCTCAACATGCTACACCGTCTCCTGCAAGAGGTTCTCCATCTTCTGGGGAAGGTAGTAGTAGCGAATCCTCCGTGCAACGAGGTCCAATCAAAATGAGAAGCCTTAGGGAGATCTATGAGCAGATAAAAAAAGATGGAGAAACTAATCTCTTTTGTTTATATGCCGATCATGAGCCTCTCACTTTCCAAGAGGCTAAGGAAGAAGATTGTTGGCGATCAGCAATGAAGGAGAAGATGCATGCCATCCAGAAGAACGACACATGGGAGTTGACAACACTTTCACAAAATCACAAGACGATAGGTGTCAAATGGGTGTACAAGATCAAACGCACAGCAGATGGTGAGTTTGATCGGTACAAGGCGAGGCTTGTGGTGAAAGGCTACAAACAAAAATACTGTATCAACTATGAAGAAGTCTTTGCACCAGTTGCTCGATTGGACACGGTGAGACTATTAATTTCACTTGCAGCTCATGACAGGTGGAAGATATATCATCTAGATGTCAAGTCAGCATTTCTTAATGGTATTCTTGAGGAAGAGGTGTATGTACAACAATCAGAAGGTTTTCTGGTAAAAGGGCAAGAAGACAAAGTATATCACCTAAAGAAAGCCTTGTACGACTTAAAGCAGGCACAACGGGCATGGAATGCCCGAATTGATGGTTATCTTCATCAAAACGGCTTCACCAAATGTCCTTATGAGCATGCCATCTGCATGAAGAGGAACCATCAAGGTGAATTTCTAATAATTTGTCTTTATATTGATGACTTGTTATACACAGGAAGTTGCGTCGAGATGCTTGCTGAATTCAAGGAGGCGATGTTCAATGAATTTGAGACGACGGATAATGGATTGATGTCCTGTTTTCTTGGTATCGAAGTGAAGCAACAACAAGATGGGATATTTATATCTCAAAAGAAGTACATGAAGGAGATCTTGGAGAAATTCAAGATGAGTAACTGCAACCCAGTAAACACCCCAATATCCACATGAATGAAGCTATCAAGAGATGGAATTGGAGATTTTGTAGACTCGACTTTTTTCAAATGTCTCATTGGTAGCCTGAGGTACTTAACGATCACAAGGCCTGATATTGTTTACGGAGTCGGACTTGTGAGTCGCTATATGGAGACACTGAAGGAGTCTCATTGGCTAGCTGCAAAGAGAATTCTAATGTATATCAAAGGCACACTCAACCTTAGTCTATTTTATACTTATAGTGAAACTACAGAGTTAGTAGGCTATTCAGATAGCGACTGGGGAAGTGACCAAGATGAGAGGAAAAACACCACTGGCTATGTCTTCTATCTTGGGTCAACTGCATTTTCATGGACCTCAAAGAAGCAAGGAGTTGTGGCCTTATCTTCATGCGAAGCAGAGTATATGGCAGCTTCATCTACTGTATGTGAAGCTATTTGGTTGTGGAACATTTTAAAGGAATTGGATCATCCACAA
The DNA here is from genome assembly GCA_038442645.1 of Agave tequilana. Lineage (NCBI taxonomy): Eukaryota > Viridiplantae > Streptophyta > Magnoliopsida > Asparagales > Asparagaceae > Agave > Agave tequilana. The sequence continues at coordinate 96,722 of JAVJIF010001478.1, forward strand.
GAAGAAGCGACTGTAATATTTGTGGACAATAAATTAGCCATCCAACTTGCAAAGAACCCAGTACATCATGGGAGGAGCAAACATATAGATACACGGTTTCATTTTCTCAGAGGGCATGTAAAGCAGAAAACTGTGGAGCTGGAGTATTGTCATACCATGGAGCAAGTAGTAGATATTTTCACCAAGCCATTGCTTATTGAATCTTTCAGAAGGCTAAAAGAAATGCTCGGTATGAAAACATTTTGATTTGAGGGGGCGTGCTGGAATATCAAATAAAATGTCTTTATGACATTAATTTTGGAAGAAGAAGAGACCATAAGAAATAAAGAGTCATCATCTTAAATTAGGAGGAATGAAGAGTCATCATCATCAATTTGGAGTCATCATCAATTGAGAGAAATAATGAGTCATCGTCTTCAATTAGAAGGAATGAAGAGTCATCATCATCAATTTGGAGTCATCATCAATTGAGAGAAATAAAGAGTCATCATCTTCAATTAGAAGGAATAAAGAGTCATCATCATCAATTAGGAGTCATCATCAATTGAGAGAAATAAAGAGTCATCATCTTCAATTAGAAGGAATGAAGAGTCATCATCATATATATATTTTGCCTATAAAAGGCTAGTGTATCTCTTTGTTTTTTTAATCAAGCAAGCAAGCAAAAAAAAAAAGAGTTGAATAAGATCCATTCTTCATTTAAAATTTTAGATTATAGTATATTAGTCCGTAGACTAATATACAACAGGCTAGATGATGAGGAAGGGAATTAGTGGAGTAAAATTGCACAGATATTCAACAAAAGAGAGAAGGTTTAGAGTCAACCTTAGGTGCTTGATCACTCCACAATGTATTCAAAATGCTTAATGTATTCCTTCCAAATCACCGTAGTAGCATAAGCTATACGGGTCGATCCTCGAGGAGAGCTTGCGATGGAAGCGTTACGGTTCGGTGTTGAAGAAAGAAAACGAAAGTTCTTCTTTGTTTTTAAAAGAATGAAAATGAATTGGAAAAAGAAGTGAAAGAATTCATGGTTGATTTGTACATGAAAGTGAAAACGATGGAAAGAAAATGAAAAGAATCGAAAACAAGATTTGCTTTGGAATTAACAAAAAGAAGGAGAACTTTGTAGAAGACTTTAAGATGTAAGAAACCATGACTAGCTAACCTTACTAATTTGCTAACTTACTAATCTCCTTTATGGTGATGCTTGCCTCATGTTGATTCATCGGCAAATGTATGTCTTGCTTGTTGGTCAAGTTGCTTTCCCACTTGATGGATGGGTGATCTCCTTGGACTTGTCTTGTAGCCTCATTGATTTCATCGGCTCTCAAGATAGAATTTCAATGGTGGACTCGAGGAGTGTCACTCAAGGGATGCTAAGGAAGAAGATACAACATTCATTAATTGAAATAAAGAAGTTGTACAACAAATAGCATATGGTTGGTGCTCCATCTCCATGTTCCATCAAGGCACTTGTTCTAAAGACAAGGCTCCAAATGAGGCACACATGAATCATATGGAATTACAACAAGAACTTTGCCAAGAATGAAAGTAACCCATCGGGGATGAAAGAGACTCAACAATTGCAAGATGAAAAATTAGCAATCACCCAAGAGTTAGAAGTTAGCAAAGTTAGTGGTTAGCTAGTCATGTTAGAAGAAGTTAGCTAGCCATAAGAAAAGAAAAATAACAAAACATTATGCTATGAAAATAAAGCTTGAATGAAATAATGCAAGTAAAGTACTAGAAAATGCAATAGAAGAGAAAGGAGATTGGATTAATCCTTGCTTCACAAGTTGTCACCCCTTGGTTTACACAAGCTTTCTCTCTCTCTTAATCACTCTCTTGCAGAATTTCTAGGAGGAAGAAGAAGACCTAGAGCACTAAAAATCCTAGAGAAAAACCTACAAAATACAAGCTCTATTCTCTAATCTCTCCTCCCTTTTTTGCACTGGCCCTGATGGTCTATTTATAGGCTCAGAGAAGAAGGCTCCAGAATCCAGACAGCTGGAGGGAATCGCTGGCTCAACGGCCAAGATACTGCTGCGGATCCGCGGCCAGAGCCGCGTTTCCGCGGCCAGAGCCGCGTTTCCGCGGCAGAATCTAGGCCGTTATGCCAGCGAATTCTGTTGTTGTTTTCTCGCAGGTTGTTAGCCACGTTGGCGCTTCTAGAAGTCTGACCTGGCGCGTAGATGTCTCCAGATCCTGGGCTCAACCCTTGGGCTCTCTTTTGGGCTTTAATTAATCCCCCTTTAATTCTTGATAAATCAATGGATTTTGGGCCTCTTCTCCATTAAAATATGGACCTGCAAAAATAGAGAGAAAAAGATTAAAAATCACATTTTTATTTATGATATGCATGGTATGGATGTGGCAAAATATGCAAAAATGAATAACAATCACACCCCCATACCTAGCTTTTGCTCGTCCCTGAGCAAAAAAGAAAGAAAAAATCCTAACTAGATTATTACACCACTTTCGTAGGTGACACGATTGCACTGAGCACGTGCAACAAGCCGTTAAATCTCTAGGTTACCCTAGAGGAGGAGTGTTGTCTCCTGAGGGTTTACAGCGGATTGCACCCACAAAATCCATAAAGAAAGAAGACAAATGTTAGTATTTTGAAAATTCATTTTGAAAGAGAGACATGTTTTCGAACTATTTTTGCAAAAATATAAGTGATCTAAGGTCATAAGTCCACCTATAATCATTCTTCCTTAAACTTAGTCTCTATGCAAGATCTTGTCTTCAATTAAGGTAAGAATTCAAAATTGAATTGAATATTTTATCTTTCATAAAACCTAGATAGTATGCACATTGTGATAGTGAAGATTTCTGGGATTTCAACTCTAACCATCAAGCCATTTATATATATATATATATATATATATATATATATATATATATATATATATATATATATATATAGACTTTCTTTTTCCCCTTTTTTTTCTTCCCCTAGTTTAGGCTTTCTAGTTTACCCATGTAGCGAGCCTATAACCGATGACTCCCAAACCAGACGGTTTTAGGGCACCAGATGAGAAAACATCCCTCGGGTTTAAGGACTCAAATAAACAAGGCCACAAAACTAAGGGGGATTATTTTTTTTTGATCACCGTTAGGCGTGAATAATCATGCTTCTTAGGGCACAATTATCCAGCTTAATAAGTGATTTATATTTATTTATTTATATATATATATATTTTATGGCATTTTAGGTCTTTGTTTCCATCCCAAAAATGTGTAAGTATGAAGTGCATATTATCTAAGGCAAAAAATTTAAGATAAAAATATCTCCCAAATTTTTCTTACTTAGCCTATAATTTTAAACAAGATCTATTATTTCAACTAGGTTTAAGATGTCATAATTAAGGCTTTCTTAATTTTTAAGATCATCTTAATTTTCTTAAAAATAGATCAAAACTTTTGTCTCTTATTTCAAAAAGTTTTTTTTTAATTTTACTAAAAGTAAAATCTAAAAGAAAATAGAAAATCTACAAAGAAAGGTAAAATCTAAAAGAAAATAAAAACCTAAAAAAGAAAATGAAAATCCTAGAAATAAAAATAAAAAGCCTAAAAAGAAAATGAAAAATCCTAGGTTAGAATCTACCCCCCCCATACCTATCTCATGCATTGTCCCCAATGTATGCAAGATAAAAATGATGCATGAAATAGGTAAAGGTATGAAATAGGTTAAAATCTTCTTTTCTTTTTTTTTTATTTAAAAAAAGTGCAAAATATTATTTACAAGGAATATATACAAGTGTGACCATTACCTAGGCTTTTCTTTGGTCATTTTCCTCTGGCCCGTTTCCCATCGTTCCAATGTGTCTGTTTTCGCGGGCTCAGTTGGGAAACGTGTTGAATTATTTTCTTAGCCCTAGGTGTTTCCAGATTCAATTGTTTGTTGTTGTTCATCCTCATTTCACCACATTGGTCACTAAAAAATTCCTTATCACCACTTTTTTCACTCTGAATTTCTTCACTCCCAATGTTAAGAAATTCCAGCTCCTCTCCATACAACTCTTCAAAACTCAGGTCAACATTTTCCTTCAGAAGTGTATAATCAGTTAACCGACCCCGAGTTGGCTCATCCAGACACATGATCTCGTCAGCGAAAAGGTCTTCAAAGGATATATCAATTGGAGGTTCTTGAACTATATCCTCTTGGGATACATTCAGAGTTGGCTCATTGAAAGTGAAGATATCCAAATCAACTTTCCCCTTTTGAAAGGGTACTCGGACAGTAGGATTTTCCACTTTAAGAGAATCACAAAATTGTGACTCATCTTTGAATCTTCACTTCCTTCCTCACAATTGTCTTTAACAAAGCTGACCTCGAATGTTTGATCTTTTGTCTTACGAGGCTGTGTGTGGAAGACATTCACTTCACGAGTCATGTTACCAAAGGTTAACCTCATTGATCCATTCCGGCAATTGACGATGGCATTTGTTGTAGCCAGGAATGGTCGTCCCAAAATGACAGGAGTTTGAGCCCTTTGATTGGAATTAGACACAGGTTGTGTCTCAAGAACTACAAAATCAACAGGGTATATGAACTCTCCAACTCTGACAAGGACATCGTGAATTTCTCCCTTGGGTCTCTTGACAGAACGATCAGCCAATTGTATCATCGTTTGGGTAGGGAGGAGATCACCCAACCCTAATTGTTGATACACATAAAAAGGCAGGAGATTGATGCTGGCCCCCAAATCTAGTAGTGCCCTATTGATGGTAGTCTGTCCTATGATACACGAGATGGTCGGGCTCCCTGGATCCTTGTATTTGACGGGAATTGGCCCATTGAGCAACTCACTAATGTTTGATACGAGGAAGACTTTCTTAGTAACTTGTGTTTTCCTCTTCTTGGTGCACATTTCCTTTAAGAATTTTGCATATGAAGGCACTTGTTGTATGGCATCAAGAAGAGGGACATTGATTTGGACCTTGTTGAACATTTCTCTTATTTTCTCCATATGAGCATTCATCTTGTGATTTGTAAGCCTATTTGGAAATGGTACACTAGGCTTATAAGGTTGCTCATCTACTTTTTCTTTACCCTTGGCTTTTGAAGTCGATGGTTCTGAACTAGAAGATTGTTTGTCAGAAGTTGGTTGAATTGGGACAGGAGGTGTTGGCTTTGGTACTGGCTGGGATGATTGATTAGAAACCTTATTATCTACCTGTTTTCCAGATCTCAGGGTATGAATAGCATGGCATTGACTGGGGCCCGTGTCTTCCACTTCATGCAAAGGGAAGTGATGTTTGGGATTTGGCAATGGCTGGCTTGGTAACATTCCTTTTTGTCTCTCATTTATAGAATTAGCCCTTTGCCCGATCTGGACCTGAACTTTATTCATATCCTGTTGATAGTTCTTTGCAATGGTTTCTAACATTTTCTTCAACTCCGATATTTCTGAATCATTCTGGGGTGGATGTTGATGATATGGAGACTGGAAGTGTGTTTGGTAGTGTGGTGGTGGGTTCTGATAAGATTGTGATTGTGGTGGACCTTGAGATGGATGAAAATTCGGTGAATTACGATTAAAACTGGGTGGATGAGACTGAGCATTATATGGATGTGGAAATGGTGGCCTATATTGCTCAGGACCAGACTGACTCCACGAAAAATTTGGATGGTGTTGCCATCCCGAATTGTAAGTATTGGAGTATGGATTGTGATGAGGTCTGGTAAAAGCTGCATTCGTGTTCTCCTGGTATGATTGAGACTGATATAATAGACACTCCTCAAAGACATGGTTGAGATCATGACAGTAGGTGCAACCCGGTTTGATCACAGGTGATGGGTTGACCTGATTGACAACAGAATTTTCCCTTGACTCAAGCAGTTCTATCCTCTTCATTAATTGTGTGATTTGGTTTCCACAGCTATAGAGGATTCTATGGAGTGCATACCAGTTCTGGAAGTGGTGGGAGTGGGTTTATCTGGGCATGACTCCCACTGAATGGTTTTCTCAGCAAGGCTTCAAAGAGATCCCACCCCTGATGCTCATCTTTCTTCAAAAATTTCCCTTGGCACATGGATTCAAGGAGTGTTTTCATTTGGTAGTCAAGGCCGTCATAGATAATTTGGCACTGACGCCATTTCTCTATGCCGTGATGAGGACATAAGGCTAGAAGGTCTTTGAAACGCTCAAAATATTTCCAGAAAGGTTCATTTGATTCCTGCTTGAATTGCATGATATTCTTTCGTATGAGGGTGTTTTGTGGATGGGATAGAATTTCTTAAGAAAGACTTTTACAAAATCATCCCATGAAGATATCGAACTGGCGGAAAGATTGTAAAGCCATTTCTTAGCTAAATCCTTCAGTGCAAACGGTATGAACCTTAACCTAACAGCATCCTCGGTCAATTGGGAAATTCTCATCATTACGTATACCTCTTCAAACTCTCGAATGAAGAAGTACGCGTCCTCAGACTCTAGACCATGAAATCGGGGAAGTGAATTGATGAATTGCGGTTTCAGCTCAAAGTGATTTCCATTGGGTTCAGGGAGAAGAATGCATGAAGGAAGCAAAGTGCGAATCGGGTAAAATCTATCTTGAAGCGAAACGTTGTTTTCCATTGTGTCAAGTGGTTGTGTAAGTGCAAGTGTAGAAATTCTAACAAGTCTTGCAGAATCTGGATCACGAAACCACTCTTGCATATACAGTCACAAACAACGTGCACCGATCACACCAGCGAAAAGAAAAAATGAAAATAACAAACAATAAAAGAAAAATCAATCCAAGTTATCTAGGATTCCTGGACCTAGATGACTCCTAACTGTTCGATGAACTGAAGAAGGTTGTTGCTTGAATCAGACCACAGCTAATCAGCCAGGAAGGGGCAAAATACGGTGGGAGGTATCGTGCGTAAGCAACGGGCCTTAATTACGCCAAACCACGGTATCTTCGAGGCTTAACCTCTTAATTCCTAGCCTAGACACTGATTTGACCGGAGTATGAATCAAAATCAATTCCCAACTTCAGCCGATCTCCTACTGAGTCCGGATGTCCCTAGGGCCAACGTCTATCAAATTTTGTTAAAAAGCTTGGGATTGTGAGTGCTTGGAAAATGATTTTTGGGCCAAGGAAAGGGTGATGAAATCCCCCACCTTATCTTATTTATGGGGTGATGCCCTTAAAATCAGTTTGGTGCAAGTGTACAGTATAAGCAAACAAGGTTCACTCAAAGCGATATAAATCAACCAAGAAGTGAGTCCTAGTCAAAATGCAATGCGCACGTACCTTGCTCCAGCACTCTTCAACAGTAAAGTAAATGAATTGAAAAGATACGTGCCTAGAAATGCAAATGTCTAATCAATTTTTAACTTTGCAACAAATTTTTTACTGTTGATTATTAGCAGGAATATGGTGAAGCATACAAGCATTTAAGTACTGCAGCAGTTATATTTTTGTAGAGCAAGCAACCCTGCAGAAAACAGTCAGTAGTTCACTCCTCTTTGCCGCGGATCCGCGGCTCTGGCCGTGGAATCGCGGCAAATCAGAGGGCAATTGGTCTCTGCTTTCTAGAGCAGAGGTCCAGAGCCACTTATATGTAACTGCAATGCTAGTTTTCCTGTTTCTTCACCTGTAACCTGCAACAGAGAAGAAAATTCGTTTAGTTCTTCAATTGAAATCAAAAACTGTTGCTCTCCCCAGCAACGGCGCCAAAAATTTGATGAGGAAGGGAATTAGTGGAGTAAAATTGCACAGATATTCAACAAAAGAGAGAAGGTTTAGAGTCAACCTTAGGTGCTTGATCACTCCACAATGTATTCAAAATGCTTAATGTATTCCTTCCAAATCACCGTAGTAGCATAAGCTATACGGGTCGATCCTCGAGGAGAGCTTGCGATGGAAGCGTTACGGTTCGGTGTTGAAGAAAGAAAACGAAAGTTCTTCTTTGTTTTTAAAAGAATGAAAATGAATTGGAAAAAGAAGTGAAAGAATTCATGGTTGATTTGTACATGAAAGTGAAAACGATGGAAAGAAAATGAAAAGAATCAAAAACAAGATTTGCTTTGGAATTAACAAAAAGAAGGAGAACTTTGTAGAAGACTTTAAGATGTAAGAAACCATGACTAGCTAACCTTACTAATTTGCTAACTTACTAATCTCCGTTATGGTGATGCTTGCCTCATGTTGATTCATCGGCAAATGTATGTCTTGCTTGTTGGTCAAGTTGCTTTCCCACTTGATGGATGGGTGATCTCCTTGGACTTGTCTTGTAGCCTCATTGATTTCATCGGCTCTCAAGATAGAATTTCAATGGTGGACTCGAGGAGTGTCACTCAAGGGATGCTAAGGAAGAAGATACAACATTCATTAATTGAAATAAAGAAGTTGTACAACAAATAGCATATGGTTGGTGCTCCATCTCCATGTTCCATCAAGGCACTTGTTCTAAAGACAAGGCTCCAAATGAGGCACACATGAATCATATGGAATTACAACAAGAACTTTGCCAAGAATGAAAGTAACCCATCGGGGATGAAAGAGACTCAACAATTGCAAGATGAAAAATTAGCAATCACCCAAGAGTTAGAAGTTAGCAAAGTTAGTGGTTAGCTAGTCATGTTAGAAGAAGTTAGCTAGCCATAAGAAAAGAAAAACAACAAAACATTATGCTATGAAAGTAAAGCTTGAATGAAATAATGCAAGTAAAGTACTAGAAAATGCAATAGAAGAGAAAGGAGATTGGATTAATCCTTGCTTCACAAGTTGTCACCCCTTGGTTTACACAAGCTTTCTCTCTCTCTCAATCACTCTCTTGCAGAATTTCTAGGAGGAAGAAGAAGACCTAGAGCACTAAAAATTCTAGAGAAAAACCTACAAAATACAAGCTCTATTCTCTAATCTCTCCTCCCTTTTTTGCACTGGCCCTGATGGTCTATTTATAGGCTCAGAGAAGAAGGCTCCAGAATCCAGATAGCTGGAGGGAATCGCTGGCTCAACGGCCAAGATACTGCCGCAGATCCGCAGCCAGAGCCGCGTTTCCGCGGCAGAATCTAGGCCGTTATGCCAGCGAATTCTGTTGTTGTTTTCTCGCAGGTTGTTAGCCACGTTGGCGCTTCTAGAAGTCTGACCTGGCGCGTAGATGTCTCCAGATCCTGGGCTGAACCCTTGGGCTCTCTTTTGGGCTTTAATTAATCCCCCTTTAATTCTTGATAAATCAATGGATTTTGGGCCTCTTCTCCATTAAAATATGGACCTACAAAAATAGAGAGAAAAAGATTAAAAATCACATTTTTATTTATGATATGCATGGTATGAATGTGGCAAAATATGCAAAAATGAATAACAATCACTAGACATTTGAAAGGCTAGAATAACCCCATTGCTATTATATGATGCTAAGAATTTAAAACAGAATCCACATCAACAGAGTTCACTTTGCTTCTATTTTTTCAGATACACAAATGCAATAAATTGCAAGTGTATCAGGCAACTTGAGAATTCTAGAGATTTATGCCAAATTAACATTTTGGCCCAGTGGTAATTTTATATGGTGTGTTATTTTTGTGTGACCTTGTTTCATTAAAAGCATTTTATTGAGACGCGAATTCTTAGGCTTTCAGCCCTCCAGTTTGTTAAAAGAATTTTTTGAGCTAAGTGTTTCCCGTTGTCGCATTCTTTTCTCAGTGTCGTTGCTATTATATAAGAATGTTTCGTTACTCCTTTTTACTGGAGTGTTACAGTTTTGTTGAGGGGGGGGAAAGAGAGAGAGAGAGATTATGCTTCACTGCCTTTTCTCATATGAGAATACTTCGAGTTCATTTCAAATGTCATTATATTTTCTTTTCTCTTCTTTTTTTTTCCCCATATTCTCCTTTTCTTTTCTGCTTCCAAGCGTTTGGCTTCTCTTGCAGTTTACATGCAAAATGTATACTAAATTACTGGGCAATGGCCCTAAAGAGCCACAGCGAGGCGGAGAGGAGGAGGAGGGAGAGGATTAATGGGCACCTCGCGATGTTGAGGAGCACTGATAAGGTTGTCAGCTCTTCTCCCTCTCTATTGTTGGGTTGCTTATTTGCTCCTTTTTTGGATTAGTTTTGTGCAGTTTACCTTTTCACTATAATATCATCTTTTAAAGAAAGAAAATATATGATATATATGCATAAGTTCATGGTTCTTCAATCGTTGAAGCACATTTTAGAGAGAATTTGTTTATTCACTCACTATCTGAGTATTTTTAGGCTTTTGTTTTGACATATCTATTGTTCTTTGTTCTTAATTTAAGTTTAATACGTGGTGAAGGTAATTTTATTGGTTTTGAGGAATGTCTTAGAAGAGTCTGACTCTGTTCGAGATATCTCACCAGTTGGAAAGTGTTAATATGTCTTTCATGAATAAACCAAATCATAATCTCTAGCCACCCTAAAAGCCACCAATAGCCACCCTATGAAGATCTTAGCCGCCCTATGAAGATTATAGCCGCACTATAAAAATCTTAGCCACCCTATGAAGATCTTAGCCGCACTATGAAGATCATAACCGCCCTATGAAGATCTTAGCCACCCTATGAAGATCATAGCCACCCTATGATTTTGATGTATGTGTAGGGTGAAATGATGAAGGGGTTTGAAGGTTTTGCCTATAAATAGGCACCACATTGCATGAGATTTTAAGGAGCAAGGAAGTGAGAAGAGAGAATTGTCAAATATTGTAGTGTTCTCTCCTTTCTCTTGCCATTCATCTTCCTTTTGTTAAGCTCTAGTGAGTTTGGGTTTCATTGGGTTTGGGTGAGTGAGATTTCAGTTGCAATCTCTTGTATTCTCCCCTTTTGATTAGTGGATTCCTCTTGCTGTCTTCTCCGTGGACGTAGGTCACACTGACCGAACCACGTTAAATACTGGTGTGTTGTTCTCTCTGTTTCTATCTTTTATATTGTTATCTGTCTCTCTCTATACTTACCATCTCTTGTATTAGAAGCCCACTGCTACAACAAACTAGTATCAGAGCTAGTGTTATCTTCTTGTGGGTTTCCTGATGGCTTCGGCAAAGTATAAAGTAGAGAAATTCGACGGGAGAAATAGCTTCATTTTGTGGAGGGTCAAAATGCGGGCTCTCTTGGTGCAACAAGGCTTGTTGAAAGTCTTATCCGGTAAGGGCAAGTTGCCGGAATCCATGTCCGAAGACGAAAAAGAAGAACTCGAGATAAAGGCGCATAGTGCCATACAACTTTGTCTAGCCGACGAAGTTTTGCGAGAGGTTGCTGATGAAGATACCGCCGCCGGTTTGTGGCTCAAATTAGAGAGCTTGTATATGACAAAGTCCCTGACCAACAAGCTCTACTTGAAGCAGCGCCTCTTCACCCTTTGAATGAAGGAAGGTACGCTAATTAAAGACCACTTAGATGAGCTCAATAAAATTCTCATGGATTTAAAAAATATTGATGTTAGAATAGATGAAGAAGATCAGGCTCTCATCTTACTGTGCTCATTACCTCCTTCCTTTGAAAATTTTGTTAATAGTATGCTCTATGGTAGAGATACACTCTCTTTAGAAGATGTCAAATCAGCTTTACATTCTAAGGAGTTAAGACAAAAGGTGTCAGTTGTAGGAAGTGAGGATCAAGCTGAAGGCTTGTTCGTCCGTGGTCGTACAGAGAAGGGTCGAGAAAAATCTAGATCTAAATCTAGGTTAAGAAAAAATGTTGAGTGTCACTATTTTCATAAGTTTGGACACTATAAAAAAGATTGTTTTAAGCTCAAAGAAAAAGAAGATGTAAGGAGGAAATCTCAAGATGAGAAATCTTCAGTTGTTAGTGTTGCAGAAGAATCCTCCACATCACATGAGGTTCTTTCAGTTACCGTCCTTGATGCCCATTCACGAGATGAGTGGGTTCTTGATTCAGGTTGTTCTTATCACATATGTCCTCACAGGGATTGTTTTGTGACTTACTAACCAATTGATGGTGGTAATGTCTTAATGGGAAATAACATGCCCTGTATGATAATTGGTATTGGGCCAATCAAGATTAGAATGCATGACGGTATTGTAAGGACGTTGAGTAATGTTCGGCATGTGCCGGATTTGAAGAAAAATTTAATTTCTTTGGGCACCCTTGACTCCAACGGCTATAAGTTTTCAGCTGAAGGTGGAGTTTTGAGAGTTAGCAAAGGCTCTCTTATTGTGATGAAAGGAAAGAAGATGGATACCCTTTATATCCTTCAAGGTAGCACGGTGACAGGTGATGTCGCTGTGTCAATGTCAGAAGACCCAGACTTAGATACCACTCGCTTGTGGCATATGCGGTTAGGGCATATGAGTGAGAGAGGACTACATGTGTTGAGTAAGCAAGGTTTGCTTTGTGGCCAGAAAATAGGAAAGCTTGACTTTTGTGAACATTGTATTTTTGGCAAACAGCACAGAGTTTCTTTTGGTACAGCTATTCACAGGACTAAAGATACCTTAGACTACATCCATTCAGATGTTTGGGGTCTCTCTCAGGTTCCATCAAAAGGTGGAGCTAGTTATCTTCTAACTTTAACTGATAATTATTCCAGAAAAGTTTGGGTATATCCTCTCAAGCATAAGAGCGATGTGTTTGCTACCTTCAAGCAGTGGAAGGCTATGATCGAAAAGCAAACAGGAAAGAAGGTGAAGCGCCTCAGGACCGACAATGGAATGGAGTTCTGTTCCATGGAGTTTGATCAATTCTGCAAAAATGAAGGAATTGTGCGGCATCGTACAGTTCGATACACACCACAACAGAATGGAGTTGCAGAAAGGATGAACAGGACACTATTGGAGAGAGCTCGGTGCATGCTCTCTAATGCCGGTTTGTCAAAATGCTTTTGGGCCGAAGCAGTAAATACAGCTTACTATTTGGTAAATCAATCTCCCTCTACAGCTATTGATTTTAAGACTCCTGAAGAGGTATGGTCTGGTACCCCTGCTAATTACTCTCATTTACGAGTATTTGGTTGCCCTGCTTATTTTCATGTAAATGATGGTAAGCTTGAACCTCGGGCAAAGAAAGCTATATTTCTTGGTTATGCTACTGGGGTAAAGGGATACGGGTTGTGGTTTCCTGATCCTAAGTCACCTAAATTTGTTATTAGTAGGGATATTACTTTTGATGAAAATTACATGCTTCAACCGAGAAAGGAGTCTGTTGTTGATATTACAGGTTCAGGAGAGGAAGCAAGCAAGCAGGTGGAGCTTGAGAGCAAAGTTACAAAAAGAGTGCAGGAGAGCACTCGCGTTGAACCAGTCAATGATGCCCAAGGTTCAACTTCGGGTGATGATACACTGCAAGAGCAACAGTACAGTATTGTCACCGGGATAGCAAGAAGGCAGATCCGTCCACCTAAGCGATATGCCTATGCAGATATGGTCGCTTATACTCTAAGTGTGGCAGAATCTATTGAGATTCCAGAGCCTTCTACCTACAATGAGGCTATCAGTTCTGATGAAGTTGCAGAATGGACTGTTGCTATGACTGAAGAGATGGAATCTCTTCACAAGAACCAAACATGGGAGTTAGTGAAGCCGCCGAGGGGACAAAAAATTATTGGCTGCAAATGGGTCTTTAAGAAGAAAGAAGGAATTTCTGGTGCTGAGTCTGTAAGATACAAAGCACGCTTGGTAGCCAAAGGCTACAGTCAAACAGACGGGGTCGACTTCAATGAAGTATTCTCTCCAGTTGTGAAGCACTCCTCTATCGTGTGTTGCTAGCCATGGTTGCTTGGTTCGATCTAGAGCTCGAGCAACTTGATGTGAAAACAGCTTTTCTTCATGGCAAGCTTGAAGAGCAAATCTTTATGCATCAACCAGAAGGATTTGTTACTGAAGGCAAAGAAGACCATGTGTGCAGGTTAAAGAAATCTCTTTATGGTTTGAAGCAGTCACCTAGGCAATGGTATTTGAGGTTTGATACTTTCATGATTGAGCATGGCTACTCTAGGAGTAAATATGATAGTTGTGTATATCATCGGAAGCTTGATGATGGTTCTTTTGTATATTTGCTTTTATATGTTGATGACATGTTGATTGCAGCTAAAGACATGTCTAAAGTTGATAAGTTGAAAGCTCTACTCAAAGAAGAGTTTGAGATGAAAGATTTGAGAGCAGCGAAGAAGATTTTGGGAATGGAAATTCACAGGAACAGGCAAGAAGGAAAATTATTCCTATCTCAGAAGAAATACATCGAGAAGGTATTGGAGAGATTTGGCATGCTTGACGCCAAACCTGTGAAAACTCCACTTGCTGCTCATTTTCTACTTTCAGCAGATTTGTCTCCTCAAAGTGATGAAGAAGAGATGTACATGTCTCATATTCCCTATGCCAGTGCAGTTGGAAGCATTATGTATGCTATGGTGTGCACTCGACCGGACATTTCACATGCAGTTAGTGTCATAAGTCGATATATGGACATGCCAGGAAAAGGCCATTGGCAGGCAGTAAAATGGATTTTGCAATATTTAAAAGGATCTACTAATATTGGTCTGTGTTTTGACAGGGGAACTAATTCTGATTGCAAAATTGCAGGATATTCTGATTCAGATTTTGCGGGCGATTTGGATAGAAGAAGATATCTGACAGGTTATGCTTTCACTCTTTCAGGTAGTGCCATTAGTTGGAAGGCGACTTTACAGTCGACAGTTGCTTTGTCTACTACGGAGGCAGAGTATATAGCAGTTACAGAGGAAGTGAAAGAAGCTATTTGGTTAAGAGGCTTGGCTGAAGATCTCGGCTTACACCAAGGAGTAACTACGGTGTTTTGTGACAGCCAGAGTGCTATACATCTGACGAAGCACCAGATGTATCATGAGAGAACCAAACACATTGATGTCAGGTATCACTTTATTCGAGAAATTGAAGTCATCAAAGTTAAGAAAATTGGAACTACAGATAATCCAGCAGATATGATGACAAAGCCCGTACCTTCGTACAAGTTCGAGTACTGTCTCGATTTGCTTGGTGTTCAAAGTGGTGAAGGTTGAGCCCGTCGAGGCTAAAGAAGACAGCAAGAATCCAAAGGATGCTTGATACAGTTCAAGTTAAGATGGAGAGATTTTTTTTTCTATTCATTCAAGACAAGGTGGAGATTTGTTAATATGTCTTTCATGAATAAACCAAATCATAATCTCTAGCCACCCTAAAAGCCGCCAATAGCCACCCTATGAAGATCTTAGCCGCCCTATGAAAATCATAGCCGCACTATAAAGATCTTAGCCACCCTATGAAGATCTTAGCCGCACTATGAAGATCATAGCCGCCCTATGAAGATCTTAGCCACCCTATGAAGATCATAACCACCCTATGATTTTGATGTATGTGTAGGGTGAAATGATGAAGGGGTTTGAAGGTTTTGTCTATAAATAGGCACCACATTGCATGAGATTTTAAGGAGCAAGGAAGTGAGAAGAAAGAGTTATCAAATATTGTAGTGTTCTCTCCTTTCTCTTGCCATTCATCTTCCTTTTGTTAAGCTCTAGTGAGTTTGGGTTTCATTGGGTTTGGGTGAGTGAGATTTCAGTTGCAATCTCTTGTATTCTCCCCTTTTGATTAGTGGATTCCTCTTGCTGTCTTCTCCGTGGACGTAAGTCACACTGACCGAACCACGTTAAATACTGGTGTGTTGTTCTCTCTATTTCTATCTTTTATATTGTTATCTGTCTCTCTCTATACTTGCCATCTCTTGTATTAGAAGCCCACTGCTACAACAGAAAGAATGAAAAAATATGGGCCGAGTTAATATGTTTGTTTCTTGCTACATTGGTAAACGATTGTGCTAGATGTGCCCCAGTTGTTATAAATTTGTAATCATAATGGAGACTTTTAACTGCAAATTGTTGTTTGACTGTTGTATGTTCCAATGTTCCCATATTGCTGGAATTTACTGATTAATATTCGGATTCCATCCATTTTGTAATGTATATGTGATATTTGGATATTTTTGTTTTTCTTAGAGGTCACTAGATCTTTACACTTTAGATTTACTCTGGTTTCGGTTCCTTTTTCATCCAATGGTCTTTGTTATAGTTCAAATCTTGCGAAAGTTACGATAATTTGTTGATTTCCACAAGTAACCAATTAAAAGATGATTGTATTTACTTGGTCATAGTGATATCAATATTATTTATCTTTCATCTCGTTTTCCTAATGTTATAAATTTTCCAATACACTTTTATTTACTCCTAATCTATTGTTATTGTGTAGTGGAAGTTTAGAATTGGCATATCAAAATGTTCAGTCTTCAGCTTTATGTACTATCTTGTTCTGAAATCTCTTCCAAATTCTTTTTTTTGCCTTCTTGAACTACAATTTTTAATGACCCTAAAACAAAGTTGGGACCATTGCTTCTTCCTTACTACTTTTATGTTATGTAGATAT
This sequence comes from Agave tequilana, assembly GCA_038442645.1. Lineage (NCBI taxonomy): Eukaryota > Viridiplantae > Streptophyta > Magnoliopsida > Asparagales > Asparagaceae > Agave > Agave tequilana. The sequence continues at coordinate 113,075 of JAVJIF010001478.1, forward strand.
TTATTCAGTTATCGTGCTCCTTGAGGTTAGAGTTTGGGAAGTTGCAGTGCTATTATGATTTTCGTCTCCTGTAAAACTTTTCATTAGTGACTAGATGAAAGCAATAGAAACATATTCATGGTTATGTTGAGATCAAGTGTCTCATATTTTTCTGATTGTTCATGTGGGTGGTATCTAGACGGGTTCGGTCTCAGATCCGGTAGAATTAGTGTTTTAAATGTCAGGTATCAGGAAAATATCGGATGTCGTAATCAGATATTGGATTTCAGATTTCGCGGACATCTATTAAATTTTAAATGTCATGGTGAATAATAAATATATGTCCACAATACTTACACAATTTATTCAAAACTACATAAATATTTTTAAGATAGGTATACTTACCTTAACATTTTGCATATACTCACTTAGCCATTATAAAAATTTCTCAATTTCTCTAACTTTCATGATCAGCCAATATATTGGGTTTTTCTCGAAATATCGGCTGACATTTTTCTGAAATGTCGGTCGACATATAGGATTTTTCCCGATGTCAACCGACACTTTTCATAACGCCATTTCAAATGACGTTGGGGATGTAGTGGTGGCAAGGGCTTGAAAATGAAATGTCGGCCGACATTTCGGAAATGAAATGTCAGCCGACATTTAAAACACTGGGTAGAATCAAAATGGATAGAGTGGTGAATGCCTTTTGAGTCTTGTAACCTGGGAATCATTAGGTTTGGCCTCTTTGGGTTGAAGTGGTTCAACCCTATTAGCCAGTCTGTCATTTTAGCTTCACTTGGCGCTCCTACCTCTCCAACAGTTTTGGTAAACAATTAGCCCACAGTTACCCATTATAGTATACTTTCTTCAAAGAACGTTATTCCCTCTCAAATTTATACTGAACTACATATTAATCACTCTTGAATGTTTCTTATCCACTAGTGTCGTTTGTATGTCTAAGTCAGGCAATATTTTAAATATCAAATGTCGACGATATACCGGTCAGCAAAATTATATGCCGGATACCGAATACCGGGTGATATATCGCGATATGTTACTAAATACCGGTTGACATATCAATAGTTAATACATATAAACTTTTATTAAAAGAAATAAGTTATTATTCAAACATCATATAAAAGCATCATTGAAATACCACAATGAATAAAGAATAAAATAAAATGATCTCTCAAGAAAAAAAATAATAATTATCCAAATAAGTAACTATATCGGTCGATATATCATATATTTCATCTCGGATGTCGGCTGATATATCGGCCACATAGCGATATATTGTCCCATATCGGTCCAAAATGATATATGTTAAATTTTTGTACTTATCGTATCATTTTGGATAAAATACCGGTATCTCAGTCGATATACCGGTATATCAGCCGATATTTAAGACAATGAAGTCAGGGTCACTGAGATTCACGTAAAGAGTTCCGTTTTAATGTTGCATAAGAGTCGAAGACTGTACGTTTCCAGAGTATGCACTGTGATTATCATCTTTGTCAGAGAATTTAACTATTTGCACGAATTATAGTGAAGGACTTGCAAGTGTTAGCAAATAGACGCAGGAATTGCTTGTTGATTATATTTCTCTTCCTTGAGAAGATCTTATAGAGATGTCATTCGATGATAATTTACTTCTGTTTTGATGCATCAACATTCTATTAATATTGTTTTTGCCCAAAGTCAGTTATTATTGCAGGACATAGAGAACATATACTTTGCGAATAAATGGCTGGTTTATGCTCTGTCCAAATAAACCATTTCTCTCTTAATTGATCGTATCAGTGATGCACGTCGACCTTTGTTGTTTCACATATAGCATACATACTGTACTGTCTTAGGTGATTCAGAAAGCACAACGATTCTTATTCAAATGCTACTTTATTTTGTATGTTATTTGCCTCTTGAATACCACATTCACTATGTGTTCACGGCACCAATTGAAATTTTCATGAAAAACACGTGTTACCAAGAATATATATTTGCTGCTTTCAAAGGAAAATATTATATTTTTTCCTGGCTAAAGCTTTTATTGTGATCATATATTCTCAAGAAAGGGGGAAAAAAAGAAATGAGGAAAAAGTTTATTTTTGGAGGTGCTGAATTAGCTGTTTTGTTGCAGTTGGACAAAGCTGCATTGCTTTCTGAAGTGATTAGCCACGTAAAGAAAATAAGAGCAATTCAACAAAGATTAGCAAAGTCCTTTCTATCCCATTAGACACCGATGAAGTGAGGGTTGAAGTTGACGGTGATGGAGTGAACGATGGGATCTTTTCAATCAAGGCATCCCTCTCTTGCGAGGACCGACCAGATCTCCTTGCAGACCTTAGACAAACTCTGCAGTCTCTACAGCTGAAGACTGTTCCTGCAGAGATCAGCACTTTGGGTGGCAGAATCAAAAATGTTTTCGTGATGACCTGCGAAGGAAATCCCAGCTACATGGAACATCATCTCTTCACAACCAATGTCCAACAGGCACTAAAGTCTGTTCACGATAGGGCCACTTCAATCGAGCATATGCCAAGGACCTATTTTGCTAGCAAGAGGCGAAGAATTTCACCTTTTGAATCCTCGTGCTTGTCTTCATGATTGATCCAGTTGCTATGATTCCTGATGCTTGATCATCCTCTGCTGCTTGTAGCTTGTTTAGTTATTTTTTGAGCCGGCAGTTTTTGATTGCATCAGTTGTTTCTTACAAGTGACGTTACAGACAGTTAAAATGCCGATGATTGATGCAAGATATTATCTTCCACTTTTTTGTTTTCATGGGGGAGTTGATACAATGTCAGTGAGTTCTGTCTACAGGTTATAGATGCCATGTATGATTGAGGTTATATTGGAAGGTGTAGCTGCAAGGATATGGCCTGTAAGGTGTATATGAAGATGTATTGGTGTTGGCTCGATTTTCAACTTAACTAATGCTGTAATTTTTTACATCATATTCAATTTTGCATGGACTCTTTGAGCATGGTGCAGTCATCATTGGACATGGACTTCAACGGAGAAGTTGTAGGTTTACATGCAAGGTTTACTTCAGGCTTTGAATAACTCAAAATGAAGCAGTATTGATGGAGTTATCGTCATTTGAAGTACCCTATCTAGTGCATATTTGTGCATATTGAATTCAAAGAGTTTTGTGAATATTTGACTGAATTGGTGGATTCCCAAGTGCTCCTTAGCATTCATGGATGTGGGAAGACAGAGCGGTGGATCTAGAAGGTCTTAAGGTTTATAAATAGGCATGCTCCTTGTTGTGAAGAGGTATTCAAGATTGGAGAAGTATCCAAGCATTCGAAACTTAAAGGGGAGTGTCTCTTATTTCTCTTGAAAGTATAAAGAGTGTAGAAGTGGACTCTAGGTTGAGTTGGAGAGAGTGTTTAAGTTGTGTGTGACAGAAGTTGGCGTAGTTGGGTGTGCCAAGTGCCTTATATCCTTTTGCTGATTCCATCATAGTGAAGCTCTCTCCGAACCTCAAGCTCAACCCGTGATTTTTCCCTTTTAAATTTTCCACATAAATCATTGTGTTCATCTTGATGATTGCATTATTTTTGTGTGATTGCTTTCTCTTACCATCAAAAATAAGATCTTGAAGTGGTGTTATTCCTTTCGCCAACAACTGGTATCAGAGCCAGGTTGCGGTGTTCTACATGGCTGAAGAGAAGTCAACAATCGGCGGTGTGAAAGTTGAGTTGAAGCCATTCGATAGGCGGAGCAACTTCACATTATGGCAACGAAAGATAAAGAATATCTTGATACAACAAGATCTACGCACGTGCATTTTGGGAGTCGATCACAAACCGGAGATAATGTCCATGGAGGCTTGGAACAAGGCGAATCCCAAGGCGATGAGCTCCATTTAGCTACACTTATCTGATGAGGTGACTAACAATGTCATGAAAGAGACAACCACCAAGGACACGTGGGAGAAACTAGAGAAGCTTTACATAGGTAAGATTCTATCTAACAAATTTTTTTTAAAAGATCAATTGTATAATCTTCATATGGAAGAAGGATATGATATTATGGAACATCTCAATGTATTCAACCGTTGCATTACTAATTTGATGCGAGTGGAGGTCAAGTACGAGGAGGAGGATAAAGCTTTGCTTTTGTTACGGTCCTTGCCATCGTCCTTCAAGCATTTCCGGACCACACTCATGTTGGCAAGGAGACTCTTCGGTTTGAGGAGGTTGACCAAGACATCATTTCTCATGTCAAGATGAACAAAAACTCGGGTGATGACATGACGAGTGAAGGCTTACTCGTCAAGGGATTGAATGATCATCGAGGTTAATCCAAGGAGAGAGTTGGCAAGTCCAACAACTGTGGAACATCAAAATCCTGGAGCCACAAAAATGTGGAGTGCTACTACTGTCACAAGAAGGGTCACGTGAAGAAGAATTGTCGAAAGTTCAAAGCCGATCAGAAGGAAGAAAAGAAGCCCGAGAACTCTTCTACGGCTGGAGTTGCAATGGAGAACAAAGCAGAACTTTTTTTGATTTCATCAGGTAAACTGATTTCAAATTCATGGATTCTTGATTCTGGTTGTACCTTCAATATGTGTGCAAACAGGGATTGGTTTGATACATACGATAAGAAGGATGGAGGTGAAGTCCTCATGGGGAACAATGTTGCATGCAAGGTCATTGGTTTTGGCGTGGTGAAAGTAAAGATGTATGACGGCATTATTCGTACTTTCGGCAACGTGCGACATGTTCCTGCTCTTAAGAAGAATCTGATCTCTTTGGGCACTCTTGATGCAAGTGGCCTCACTTACTCTTCAAGTGGAGGCAAGATCAGGGCTCGCTGGTGATTATGCGAGGAGAGAAGCTTTCCAACAACTTGTACAAGCTCATGGGAGATACCATCTCAGGTGGAGTTGCTATATCCACACCGGAGATCTCAGAGAATTGACTCGACTCATCTATGGCACCATCGTCTTGGCCATATAAGTATGTGAGGTATGAAAGAGCTGCACAAGTGAAAGCTATTAAAGGGTTTGAAGTCTTGCAAGCTAGATTTCTGCAAGTACTGTGTGCTTGAAAAGCAATGCAAAGTATCGTTCAATCTCATGAACAAGGAGAATCGTGCAATGGGAATTCTTGACTACATTCACTCCGATGTGTGGGGGCCAGCACCGATAAGATCACATGGAGGTGCTCGCTATTTTATCACTTTTGTGGATGATTATTCACGAAAGATCTGGGTTTACTTTATGAGGGAGAAATCAGAAGTCTTTGCGAAGTTCAAAGAATGGAAGACCGAAGTAGAGAATCAAACAGGGCGCAAGATTAAGTACTTGCGTAATGACAATGGAGGTGAATATCATGATAGGAGATTCATATATTATTGCAAGTAACAAGGTATTAATCGTCACTTCACCATGAAGAAGACTTCATAGCAGAATGGCGCAGCGGAAAGGATGAACCAGACTCTCATGGAGAGAGAGATGCATGAGACTTCATGCGGGGTTGCCCGAATCTTTTTGGACTGAGTCTGTTAAGCATGTTGTCTTCTTGGTTAATAAATCACCATCAAAGTCCCTCGATTCTAGATGTGCTGAAGAAGTTTAGTCAGGTAAGGACATTGACTATTCTACTCTAAAAGTTTTCAGATGCAAGGCGTACGTTCATATTCCCAGTGATGAACATAACAAGTTGAAGCCAAAGTCACTCGAGTGCTTTTTTCTTGGTTTCAAGAAGCGCCTGAAGGGCTATATGCTATGGGATCTGAAGAACAAGAAGAAGGTGCTGAGTAGAGATGTCATATTTAATGAAAAGCTTAGAGCAAAAGATGTTGAAAAAGAAGTGGTTCACGAAAAGAATCATACTGAAGTTCCTTTGTCAAAAGAATAATCTATCCCGAAGAATCATGCTGAGGTGGAGCAAGCCCAGGAGAGCATGAAGCATCAGAAGAGAAACAAGCACTGGAAGAGGTTCAAGCTGAACTTACAAGCATAGCACAGTCGAGACCGAGAAAAGTCATCAAGCCTCCCCAGCGTCTTGGATGGGAGGATGAAGCTTCTATGCTCTCTTAGCTAACGAAGACAATCCATCATCTTTTCAAGAAGCAGTGAAAAGCGATGAGCGGCAAAAAAATGGATGGATGCTATGTCGGCAGAAACGGAATCACCTATACGAGTTCTGTTTGGGAGTTAGTTCCGAAACCTAAAGACCGGAATGTCATCAGCTCTAAGTGGGTTTTTTGGAAGAAAAAAAGCATCAATGAGAAGGAGCTCCTACCTACAAAGCAAGGTTGCGAAAGGGTTCTCACAAAAAGGAGTAGATTGTGATGAAATCTTCTCGCCGGTGGTCAAGCATACATCCATTCGAGTGTTACTATCTCTTGTAGCACAGCTTAACATGGAGCTCGAGCAGCTTGACTTGAAGATGGCTTTTCTTCACGGAGATTTGGAGGAAACAATCTATATGTCTCAACCGAAAGGATTCGTAGAAGCCAGAAAGGAAGACCTTGTGTGCAGATTAAGAAAGTCCTTGTATGGGCTTAAGCAATCTACAAGACAATGATACAAGCGCTTTGACACCTTCATGCTCCAAATCGGCTACAAGAGAGGTGAGTATGATTGTTGTGTTTACTCACACACATTTGATGATGGCCACATGATTATCTTGATGTTATATGTCGATGACATGTTGATTGCATATCGGGATATGTCAAAGATAAATGAACTCAAAGGAATGTTGAATTCCGAGTTTGACATGAAGGATCTTGGTGTTGCCAAGAAATTCCTCGGAATGGAGATTAAGAGAGACCAGAAAATGGGAGGTTTCTGATTGAAGCAAAACCTGCACAAAAAATACGAAATTTCAGATCTTAAAATAGAAATGTTTAAGTGCTCAATTCTTCCGCTATAGCAAGTGGCTATTCGGGTCGTGATCCACAAGGAGGGTTTTGCGATAGAAGCGTTTACGTTCTTTATTGAAATCGTTATGAAAATCAAACGAGAGTTTTTCTCTGTTTTTAAGTTAAGAAAAGGAAAAAGAATTATGTTAAAATTAGAGAGAAAATGAGAGATGAAGAAGGTGGAAAAATCAGAAAACAATGAATCGAATATGTAAAATTGAAGTGGAGGAAAAAGAGTTGGAAGAGGTGGTGATATAATTTACAAAAATGAGAGAAAGGAAAGAAAAGGAAGTACTTACCTAGTTTAATTGATGACTTACCTGGAAACCTTTTGCAAGTTCTACCTTTTTGCTTCGGAGGCGTTCAACGCATAGATCATAAACTCGAGCTCGGTCCCCGTGCGCATTATATCGTCAAACATATCAAGAACGAAGTGATGCGGAGCTTGGAAGAGGAGAACGTCTTCATGAACTATCGCTGGCTCTCACGTAGCTTAGTTATACTTAGTTTGAAATTCACTTGTAAACTCAACAAATACAACCAAGGTAAAGTAGAAAGAGGAAGAGGAAAGCAAAACAAAATACGAACATAAAAAGAAGCTTTTACCTTTATTACTGCAGAGACAATGGAAGAAAGGAGGAGGGTACATCGGTGTCACTCTCAACATCAGCCTCTCTCTCTTACTTACATGAATCTTCTTCTACCCTAAGTTTACATACAAGTTACATAAAAAGAAAAGAAAAACCTAAACTACAAAGAATGAAAACTAGGCTAAATCCTAATCTGCATGGTCGTTCATTTTTCAGCGCAGATACTGGCCTTTTATAGGCATAACCCCAACAACCAAGATCCCGGGGAGATCAGGGGAGCAAACGCTCCCCCTAACTCCCCAACAAGTCCGCGGAAACGCGGCCAAAACCCCAACAACCAAGATCCCGGGGAGATCGGGGGAGCAAACGCTCCCCCTAACTCCCCAACAAGTCCGCGAAAACGCGGCTTTGGCCGCGTTTTCGCGGCCAGGGTGTGGCCAGATGGCCACACCCTGTTGGTGGGGCTCTCTGGGAGTTTCTTCTGTATTTATCTGCAATTGGTTTCTCCGTTTGATTCCAGGATTCTGACGAAATGGCCTTGGATTCTTGGCTTTAACCGATCGATTCTGAGAGGATTCTTCTCAACCGGTTTACAACCTCTTGATATTGCCCTGGTTCAGTGAGTGTGAATTAATTCTGATTTAATTCAGAATTTTGGTGGGCTTTGGGCTCATTTCTCTTCATCTCCTTAAAGAATGGGCCTGCAAATAAATTAAACAATTAATTAGGACAATGCAGGCTTTTATTCTAAAATAAGTATGGAAATATGATACAAAATATGCAATATTAGCGACCAATCACACCCCCATACCTATCTTTTGCTCGTCCTCGAGCAAAACAACTAAACTATACTAAGAATTATTAGACCACTTTCGCAGGTCACGCGATTACACTGAGCATGTGCAACAAGCCATTAAACCTCTAGGTTTCCCCTAGAGGACGAGTTTTAACTCGTGAGGGTTTTCAGCAGATTGTACCCACAAAATCCATAAAGAAAGGGAAATAAAGAGTTAGTATTTTCGAAAAGCATTTTGAAAGAGAAAAATATTTGAAATATAATTGTAAGATCTAAGCAATCTATAAGTTATAGGAAAACTGAATTTTTCATTCCTAAACTTAGTCTCTATTCAAAAATTTGTTATCAATTTAGAGTAAGGAGTCAAATTGTACTTCTCATCTAGTTTATTACTTTACCCTAAGTCATATGCACTTGTGATTGTGAAAATTTTGACTAAGGGTTCATTAACTCTGACTCTTATGCCTTATTTATTTATATATATATAATTTTTTTCAGTGGTATTATTCCTTAGTTTAGGCTTTCTAATCTGCCCATGTAACGAGCCTTTAATCGATGACTCCCAAACTAGACGGTCTTAGGGCACCGGGTGAGAAAACACCCCTAGGACTTAAGGACTCGAGCAAACAAGGCCACAAAACTAAGGATTTTATTATATGAACCTCTTTTAGGCGTGAATACTTATGCTTTATTAGGCACAAATACGCAGCTTAATCAGAGGATTTTTTTATATATATGTTTCAAACTTATATAATCATCTTTCGCATAAATACTAAGGCTTTCTTAGGCCAAAGCACCTAGCAAATCAATAATTAGATTTGTTTACCTTTTTTTTTATAAGGCATAAGAATCTTTATTTTTGAACCCTAAGTGTGTAAGTGTATGAAGTATGCATATTTCATCAAGGTAAAGATCAAGACTAAATTACTTTTGACAAATTATCTTCCTAACCCTAAAAATCAAACAAATCATCTTATTTTGACCAAGTATAAGAAATCCTAATTTGGATTTTCCTATTCCTTAAAATTAACTTAATTTCTTACAAAAAATATGTCAATGTATTGTTTCTATTTTCAAAAAGTTTTTTTAAAAGTAAAGAAAATGTTAAATTTTTATTTATTTATTTATTTTTTTAATAAAAAGAAAAACAAAAGTTATGTTAGACCCTCCCCCACACCTATCTCATGCATTGTCCTCAATGTATGAATTAATGCATAGATGCATGAAAAAGAAGAAAGGGGAGGAAAAGGTTACCTTAAGGTGATGGTTCCGGTGGTGGTCTGATTGGTCCACGAAATGTGACCCAATCAACTTTTCTTTGGGTTCGGAGGAACCCACCAGAAATATCTTTAATATAACCCACTAAAAAGATAAATCCATGAAGGATTTTTATTAAGTATTTAACCCCATCTAATTTCCAAATTTCATAACTGATTTCGGAGTCAAATTTGTCAATCACCTCGTCCCAGAATGGAGTATAAAATGATAGAATGATTGACTTGGACTCAGGAAGGACAGGAACTAATACCGACTCAGGAAGGTGACTTAAATCAAGTAAAGGTTCAAGAGTCGAAATAGGTTCAGAAATTGGGTCCAAGTCAAGAAGTTGAAACTCAAGTCCACATGTGTTTTCCAACAATAGAATGTGACCTAATATGGGTGATTCCAGTTCAGGGATGATAGGTGATGGAATCAAAACTGACTCTAGAATATTATTCAAGTTTGGTAATAAAACAGGAGTCAATATTGATTCAGAAAGTTAAACTGGATCACAGATTTGAGAATCTAGGTCACATATCTTATTGAGTTCAATATCATAAAAATGAGAACTTGCCAATTTGTCAATAGGATCTTCAAAAGTGTATAACTGATCAAGTTCAAGATGATCCTCAAAGATGGGTGATTCAATTTCATTATGAATTGGTACAGGATCCAATGTTGACTCCGGGAAAAGATTGAAGTCAGGTGAAAATACCGGAGTCATTATTGAATCAGGAAGAAGAACTGAATCACTGATTTGGGGTTCAAGATCATATTCATTCTCAAGTTCTATTTCAGGAAAGGGGTAACTTGCCAAACTGTCAATATCTTTTGCAAAATTTGGAGTTTGGGCAAGTTCAACTGGTTGTTCTGAAATAGAATCTTGATTTTCAAAACAATCTGACTCTTCGGCTCTAACAGAATGGTTAGTGACATCAGAACTGGTCCAACGGTGAGAATGTAGAGATTTGACCATCATATCTATGTCACGATTACGAGTTTTTTGAGCCCGAGTCATGGCTTCAAGCATCTTTTCATAGTTGATAGGTTCATTGTTTTGATGAAAAGATGAAGAAATGTCTTGGAAGTGGTAGTGAAATTGTGAGTCCATCAGATTTTGGGATTTGTGTTTGGACTCACGCATACTCATTTCTAAAATTGATGGTTTCCTATTTTGGACTGGTGGAACTGAGTATGAATCTTGAAAATATTGTGGACTAGGTGGAGAAGGAGGACAAGGTGGTTGGAAATTATGCTCGGGGGAGGTGAATCCCCACTGACTCGGTGAAGAGTTGAAATCATTATGGAAATTATAGTTATTAGATTGGGGGTATGGGTTATATTGATTCGGATAAAACCAATCTGGCATACTAGGTTGGTTAAAGTTATGATATGCCAGGTTGGTAATATCCGAAAATGAAGTCGGTGTGTAATATGGATTATTATTGAAGTTGAAAAAATTATTATTATAGTCCATATCACACAATAGAATACAAACAAAGAGAAACAAACAAATAAGCAAACAAATAAAAGAAAAAAATTCTAACTAGGTTAGGGTAGACCTATGACCTAGACGACTCCTAACTGATTAGACTGTCCACGGGAGGTCTAATGTAGACTTTGACCACAAGCTAATCAGCCAGGTCAGGGCAAGGTTGGTGGGAGGTTTTCCGTCAAAGACGTTCCTTAATTAAATAACTACCAACCTTCGGGCTTTCGGCCCTCAATCCCTTTCCTAGACACTGATTTTGCAGGAGTCAGATTCCAACATTTTTCCCCCTTAGGATAATCTCCTAATTGAGTCCGAGATGTCCCTAGGGCCAACATCTACTCAATTTTAGTTAGGCTTGGGTTAGTGAGTGCTTGGAATGTGATTTTTGGGCTAAGGAAGGGTGATTAAATCCCCACCTTATCTTGTTATGGGTTAGTGCCCTTAAGATAAATTTGTGCAAGTGTACAAGATGTGTAAGATTCACTCAAAGTGATATAAATCAACCAAGAAGTGAGTCCTATGCTAAATGCAATGCATACGTACCTTGCTCCAGCACTCTTCAACAATAAAAATAAAGGAATTAAAAAGACACGTGCCTAAAATGCAAACGTCTAATCAATTTTTAACTTTTGCAATAAACGTTTTACTGTTGATTATTAGCAGGCTTTTGACATATGAGAAATAAAGTTGCAGCAAACTTGAATTTTTGTAAACTAAGCAGCCCTGCAAAAAGATGTTAGTAGTCAACTCTTCCTTGCCGCGGATCCGCGGCTTTTGCCGTGGGAACGCGGCAATTCAGAGGGCCCTTGGTCTCTGCTTCCTAGAGCAGAGGCCCAATACCACTTATATGTTACTACAAACTTAATTTCCTACTTTGCTTGCCATATAACCTGCAACAGAGAAGAAAGTTCGTTTAGTTCTAAAAGATTTTCAAAAAAAATTCAGATTTCAATAAAAAACATGTTACCCTCCCCGGCAACGGCGCCAAAATTTGATTGAAGCAAAACCTGCATAAAAAATATGAAATTTTAGATCTTAAAATAGAAATGTGCAAGTGCTCAATTCTTCCGCCATAGCAAGTGGCTATGCGGGTCGTGATCCACAAGGAGGGTTTTGCGATAGAAGCGTTTACGTTCTTTATTGAAATCGTTATGAAAACCAAATGAGAGTTATTCTCTGTTTTTAAGTTAAGAAAAAGAAAAAGAATTATGTTAAAATTAGAGAGAAAATGAGAGATGAAGAAGGTGGAAAAATCAGAAAACAATGAAGCGAATATGTACAAATGAAGTGGAGGAAAAAGAGTTGGAAGAGGTGGTGATATAATTTACAAAAATGAGAGAAAGGAAAGAAAAGGAAGTACTTACCTAGTTTAATTGATGACTTACCTAGAAACCTTTTGCAAGTTCTACCTTTTTGCTTCGGAGGCGTTCAATGCATAGATCATAAACACAAGCTCGGTCCCCGTGCACATTATATCGTCAAGCATATCAAGAACGAAGTGATGCGGAGCTTGGAAGAGGAGAACGTCTTCATGAACTATGCTGGCTCTCACGTAGCTTAGTTATACTTGCTTTGGAATTCACTTGTAAACTCAACAAATACAACCAAGGTAAAGTAGAAAGAGGAAGAGGAAAGCAAAACAAAATACGAACATAAAAAGAAGCTTTTACCTTTATTACTTGCAGAGACAATGGAAGAAAGGAGGAGGGTACATCGGTGTCACTCTCAACATCAGCCTCTCTCTCTTACTTACATGAATCTTCTTCTACCCTAAGTTTACATACAAGTTACATAAAAAGAAAAGAAAAACCTAAACTACAAAGAATGAAAACTAGGCTAAATCCTAATCTGCATGGTCGTTCATTTTTCAGCACAGATACTGGCCTTTTATAGGCATAACCCCAACAACCAAGATCCCGGGGAGATCGGGGGAGCAAACGCTCCCCCTAACTCCCCAACAAGGCCGCGAAAACGCGGCTTTGGCCGCGTTTCTGCGGCCAGGGTGTGGCCAGATGGCCACACCCTGTTGGTGGGGCTCTCTGGGAATTTCTTCTGTATTTATCTGCAATTGGTTTCTTCGTTTGATTCCAGGATTCTGACGAAATGGCCTTGGATTCTTGGCTTTAACCGATCGATTCTGAGAGAATTCTTCTCAACCGGTTTTCAACCTCTTGATATTGCCCTGATTCAGTGAGTGCGAATTAATTCTAATTTAATTCAGAATTTTGGTGGGCTTTGGGCTCATTTCTCTTCATCTCCTTAAAGAATGGGCCTGCAAATAAATTAAACAATTAATTAGGACAAGCAGGCTTTTATTCTAAAATAAGTATGGAAATATGATACAAAATATGCAATATTAGCGACCAATCAGTTTCTCAAGACAAGTATATCGAAAAGGTACTTGAGAAGTTTAACATGGTAAATGTCATGCTCGTGTCCACTCCATTAGCTTCGCACTTCAATTTAAGTATAAAGCAAAGACCATCTACCAAAATCAAACTTGAAGAAATGAAGAAGATTCTATACACATGTGCAGTTGGGTGCTTAATGTACACGATGGTATGCACAAGGCCGGATCTCGCTCAAGCTTTGAGCGTGGTGTCCAAGTATATGTCAAATCCCGGTAGAGATCATAAGCAACCTATCAAATGGATACTCAGGTATTTGAAGGCACAAGAAACCAGGGCATCATGTTTGAAAGACAGCATGGAGATGTGTGCATCACTAGTTTCGTCGACTCTGATTATGTGAGAGATTTGGACAAGCATCGGTTTACTACGGGGCATGTTTTCACTTGTGGTGGAGGACCTCTATCTTGGAGATCTATGCTTCAATCAATCAGTGCTTTGTCTACGACAGAAGCCAAATACATGGCTTTGACGGAAGCTGCAAAGGAAGCTATTTGGCTTAAAGGTTTGGCATGTGATTTAGGTCTACAGCAAAGATCTATAACAGTCAAATATGAGAGCCAAAGTGCCATTTGTCTTGTGAGGAATCAAGTATTTCATGCAAGGACAAAATACATTGAAGTCCGCTATTACCGTATTCGAAATTGGCTTAATTCCAGAGAAGTCGAGGTGAAGAAAATTCAAACAGACAAGAATACGTCCAACTTCTTAACAAAACCAGTTACGGTGGAGAAGTTCAAGCACTGCTTGAGCTTATTAAATCTGAAGACTTGCTACCTGACAAGTGCACCTAGTCATCAGAGGTGCATGGAGGTGAGTTGGCACTCACCAAGGTGAAGGAGTTGCAACAGATGTGAGAGCAGAACTCCATGCTGATATGCTGGAGTCTTTTACTTTGATGTATTATGTTCCGAAGATGTGTTCCGGAGCATGATCGGGACAGCAGAATATGTTATGTTACTTCGAAGTACGAACGAAGGCAGAGGCAGCGGACAATTCCAAGTGGCATCGGATATCTCGCCACGGTGGAGATTGTTGGAGTTGGCTCGATTTTCAACTTAACTAATGTTGCAATTTTCTGCATCATATTTAATTTTGTATGGACTTTTCGAGCATGGTGCAGTCATCATTTGACTTGGACTTCAACAGAGAAGATGTAGGGTTACATGTAAGGTTTACTCCAGGCTTTGAACCTCTTAAAATGAAGCAGTATTGATGGAGTCATTGACTTCTAAGTACCCTATCATGTGCATATTTGTGCATGTGAAATACAAAGGTTTTTATGACTCTTGACTGAATTGGTGGACTCCCAAGTGTTCCTTAGCATTCATAAATGTGGGAAGGCAAAAAGGTGGACCTGAAGGTTCATCAAGGTCTATAAATAGGCATGTTCTTTGTTGTGGAGAGGTATCCAAGATTGGAGAAGTATCCAAGCAACCAAAACTTGAAGGAAAGTGTCTCTTATTTCTCTTGAAATTATAGAGAGTGCAGAAGAGAACTCTAGGTTGAGTTGGAGAGTGTGTTTAAGTTGTATGACAGAAATTGATGTAGTTAGGTGTGCCAAGTGTCTTGTGCCCTTCTGCTGATTTCATCATAGTGAAGCCCTCTCCGAGCCTCAAGCTCAAATCGTGATTTTTTTTTCCTTTTGGGTTTTTCATATAAATCATTGTGTTCATCTTTGTAGTTGTATTATTTTTGTGTGATTGTTTTCTCTTTCCATCAAGAATAAGATCTTGAAATGGTGTTCTTCCTTTCGTCAACATGATGCATGTTTTACTTCGGGCCTGTTTGGTTAGGGGTGGAGTGAGGAAGTAAGAAAGTAGCAATAGTTCCCTTTAGAACTTGAGAATTGATTAGTGAGTTTTTAGTTCTTTGGATGTTGTTGGGAAGTGTTGTTTGGAAAATGTTATATCTTTTTCGGTGTTTGGATAATAATGTAAGAGTGAAAGTGAAAAAGTTGACTATAAAGTTGACCGCAAAATAATATTAAAATAAAAATTAGTTATGAAAAATAAAAATTAGATTGTAATTAGAATGCAAGTGAGATTTACATAATTACAAAATTAACTATTTTGAGTTACAACTTATTACAAATGAGATTTACATGACCACAAAATTAATTGTAGCATCCTGAAAGTGAGGAAGTGATTGTGTAAAATGAAAAAGTGAGAAAGAAAAGGGGTTTTCTCATTTTTCTTTTCCGGTTTTTGGATAGATAGGGAAGTGAGCAATTATACTTTCCCATTTTCTTACTTCCATCCACTTCCTTGTAATCAAACACGCCCTTCAAGGTGTATATGATGTTTTAATGATAGATGCATGATTACTTCAATTGTGATAGTTGTTTGTGCACCGTGGGCATTTTTCTTGGATGTACTTTTTCTTTCTGTTTCAGTGTGAATGTACTTAGTTTTGTGTAGTAATTAAATGATGAATAGTTTCATATTTGATTGCATGTAAAATTAAGGAAAACTCTGAATGTCGAGATGGTGTGCTTTGATTGATCTCAGTAAGTGTTTAAATAATATTATCTTCGAAAATCTATACATAGTGTAGTACAAATATCTTACATGTAATCATACATGTTAGCAAATACTTTTTATAAGTATGAAAAGGGGGAAAAAATAGAGAAACTCACTGAAATTGTTTGTAGTAAATGTTACAGGTTAATTGTTTGTAGTAAATGCACTGAAAATGTAAATGGTTATTGTGTGCAACGAAGAATGAATGATAATCTCACTCCATTATCTTTAAGAACTTTTTATAAGTGAGAAAAAAGATTGGAAATTTTCACAGGAGAAGAAGTAACTCTTCTAAAACAATGAGAATTATCATTTGATGACTTAATTACATAATTAACACGGATATTCCTGAAACTACTATTTACATATTGCATTTTAATTTAGAAATTCTCTTGCAACTGCAAATACAAGATTTGACTCACAAATATTTTGTAAAAGGTTTGAAACTTCTAGACTGAAGATTGAACCAACTCAAAAGTGTAGCGGGTTTGGGGCAGGTCCACATGAAGCTCAGCCCAGCCGTCTCTTAGCGGGTTTGGAACGTATCATGCCCAGACCCATTTCCATTCGAAACTTGACGAATTAAATCATTTATCAAAATCGAGCGAAGAGAGGTTATCTCTCATGACTCTTTCACAAAAGTTTTCCATCCATCCGTTCGTCTTCATCCGAGATAGGGAGAGAGTAGCAGTAGTCTTTTTATTCCCTCTTCTCTCTGCTACAGCCTCGTTCTTCCCCCAACCTCTTCCTCTCTCCCTCAAGCCGCCCATCTCCCTCTAGTCACCGCCTCTTCCTCTCTCATCGCAGTCGTCGCTTCTCTTGCCGTCATTGCTTGATTTCCCACCGCCAAAGTGCTATGCTAGTATAAATTAATTCCTCGCTTCTTAGCAAAGGCGAGAACTACAAGCATCATGAATTCATTTTTCTCTAGATTTCGTGAGGTAAGTCTCTCAATACTCTCTCGATATTCTCCCCTAATTCCTATCCATTGTCATTGTTTTGTTTTCTACTCGAATCTTTTCCCAGGAGCAACGTTGTATGATGGGTCTGCATCAATTATGTAACATGTTACTTCTGACCTCAGGTCCCAGATCTGACATCTAAGCTTGACCTTTCCCATCGGCCTCGTATCATTGGCGTTGAAGTCGTAAATGTTTGTCTGGGTTGCACTCAGCCAGTGAGTAGGGATTCCCAGATGCTGCATCACTCTGTGGGACATAACGCTCAAAAAGTAGATCCAAGATCAACTTGAATGTGACCCCCTTCAGATGCTCCAATATACCCTATGTAATACAGGGATCTATTATATTTTCCTTTGATCTACATGTCATCAAATGTGAATGTTATGCAGGGGAGATGCTTGAAAGTTTAGAGATAGTGTCGTCATTTCGTCCAGCTAGAACCTAGGGTATGAAGCCTCTGAGTCAGCTAGAGTTTCTCAAAGAGCTTCCCTAGTGGACTTGGAGAGTCATAATAGCTCATAAATTGTGATCCTGGCTGGGATGTTGGGCAGCTGAGCAAAGAAAAACTAGGCACCACTTTGTCATATTTTTCAGGTACTGTTGGCCAAACTGAGTTCCTAACACAAGAGAAGCACTTTGTAGTGCAGCGAGAAATTTTTTTCCTCCTATGAATCAGTAAGAGAGTCAACATTCGTCTCGACTTACATAGAGGAAGTGCACACCACATTACAAGAGGATACTTTTACTTTGCCTTTGGACTTCTTAGTGGAAGCAGTAGTCCATTGCTGCCTTTCGATAATGTCGGGGTGCACCCACAATGTCTCTCCATGGGAAACTGAGACAGGGATGAGACCTTTCTCTTTCTTGTTATGAGGATCGGTATTAATCACTCTCATTTCACCTTTCAGGATGAGAATCACTCTGGCTGGCATTGATGGGAAATCTCAGCCGAATTGAAGGGACGTCTGTTAGTTGTCACTTTCTTCTCATCTGGATGGAGTTTGAGCATATCCACATCTATCAGAGCTTAGAGGACATTTTTGAAGATTTAGCAGCTCTTTGTGGGATGTCCCAACATTCTATGGTACAAGGAGTAGTTGGGATCATCTGTCTCGCCCACTTCCTCGGGGCACCTCGCCTCTACCAGCTTGAGCTTGTTACTTTTGTGAAGTAACTTGAACAGGGAGACACGTGCTAATCCTTAAAGGAGTACAGATTATTGGCATGCATCTGGCCTGAAGCTCACCCCCTCTAGCTGAATAACGCTTGAAAGGAAATTTGGTCTCCGTCACTAGAGTGTCTTTTTTTTTCTTGGTTGAGAAGATGACTCTGGTGTGTGTCGCGTAGATTTATCTAATTTAGGCTTACTTCTTTTTCTTCGACCTTAACTATCGCGATAATCTCTTCCGTCTGTTCACCTTGTAGCATCAATTGCTTCCAAATGCGATACTCGACTACTCCTATTTGGGCTAGGAGTGTGGTTTGCTAGTTGTGGCCGCAAGTCCCTACCAATATAGACTGCGTCATCCCACTTGGGCATCAGAGCACCATACTCTGAAATCTTTCCACAAACATTTTGATGGACTCTCTTTTTCTCTGCTTTATAACTAGATGAGTGGGTAAAGACACTTCAGTGTCATCTTTAAAGAAGCAGGCTAGGAAGCTTCATGAACTATTCAAAGGCAACCCTCTTAAGGGTGCCGATGAACAAACAGGCCAAATAGCGTCATTTGATACTACATTCCCGAACTGAGACTTGAAGTAATATAAATGCTGGTCCGGGGGACCTTTGCTGTTAAAGGTTTGCAAGATGGCTACCTTGAACTTGGGAGGATAGGGACTAACATCCCATTAGGCTGGGTATGGCAGGGCTACTCCGCCTCTTAAAGATGCTTCAATTAGCAATGGATTCTAGGCATTTTTCAAGTTCATTCATTCTTATGGAGTGATTGTCTACATTTTCTAAGTCTCCTTTCTCTTCAGATGAAAATTTAGGAGGTTTAAAATTGGAGTTATCCTCACTCTCAGTTTTCTTAGAAGTAGAACTTTCATCCTCATTTTTTTCTTGCTCGTACTGGAAGAAGCCCTAGCCTTGGAGCCTTTTGACTTCTTCCTATCAAACAAGAGAGCTACATCTATTTGAGGTCATTGATAGACACTTACGGGACTAAAGCATATCCTGCTGTTGTCTCTGTACTCAAGATTTCTCTTCAAATCTTCTAGCCATCTCTTCTTGAGTATTGGACATATATGCGAAGGCCTCATTCTTCACGCAAGAGTTTGATGACTGAGACTCTGCAATGGTAGAACGCTTATAATTTATGTCAATTTCTCTAGCCAAAAGATTGTAGTCTATCAGGGCAATTGCTCCAGTTTGAATCCGAGTATGTTTGTCTTCAGGCTCAATCAGTATTTCTTTTAAGCCTGAGGAACATTCAATATCCGACTTCTCAGAACTAAGAGCCAGTTACTTTCTTTTTGACTTGCTTGGTATGGCGCTCGAACCCACCATGTTGGAAGTTACTGATGGCCTGAGGCCTTCCACTCTAGTTTTGATGATGATTAACTCATGTAGTCATGTTTAATAATAATCTTGTGATGTTTAGTTTCAGATCTTTAACCAAGATAATAGTAGGTGATTAGCTTCAACAAAGGAGTTTTAAAGCCTTTCACACGGTGATTCAAGAGCCTGAGCATCAAGATCATATATAACACTCGTTGGAGTCAAGCTCGGTGGATCACGGTTTGGATCGAGTCGGCTTGAAAATGGAGTTCGTCAAGAAGACTTCGGTACCTAGTTTAGTTTTGTGTTTTAGATCCATTTGTAAAGAATAGATAGTGTGATATGCTCAAGTTCACAACACACACACGTTTCATGTTTTGGTATTGGTTTTCGATTTTTGGTTTAACCGATATTTGATTTTCATGAATAGATAGATTCAAAATAAGTTTATATTATTTAAATGTATATTAGATATGTTCTATATACATGCATGCTTCATATCTTAGACAAACTTATTTTGATATGCCTATTCATGAGTTTTGGCGTTTTGGTATTTTAACAAAACATATTTTTTGGAATTAAAGTCAAAAACATGGATATATATATGTTTCATGTATATTGGATTATATTTATATGCAACATGCTTCAAAGTGTTTAAGTATCATGTTTTTGTGTTTGGATGAGTTTTGGACAAAACGTATTTTCATTCAAAAATCCAAGTTTTGGAAAATACGGGTTTATGTTTTAGGCAAAATTTCCATAACACAAATATGGTTCAAAAAGTTTGAAATTTGTGTTGAAATTCTTTACACAAGTTTGTATCTCAATGTATTATGATAAAACTATTTTTGTGAAATTTTAAAAGATTTATGGGATTTAATTGGTAATTAAAAACTAAGTTTTTCTACCTATAAACAGTTTCTGCCAGGCTCTGGCGGTCGACCGCACGGTCTACCGGACCAGGTGCCGTTGATCGGAGCGGTCGATTGGACGTGCAGAGATATGTGCACGCAGCCAGCCCATTGAGCTGGTCGACCGAGCGGTCGACCGACTGAAAGCAACCCACTTTCGGGTTGCTCCGGTCGACCGGGCGGTCGACCGGGCGGAGAGCCTAGGAGGTCGACCGATAGTTGGCAACGGTCAAAATTTGACCATTGGTCGGTCGACCGGGCGGTACCGATGGTCAATTCTGACCATTATTGGCTGCAACGACTAGTTTTTATTTAAGGGTTATATAAACCCCATTTGAGCCCATATTTGGTTAAGACTTTTAAGAAGAAAAAATCTCCCATGTACAAGTGTTTTATACAAGATTTCAAAAGAGTTGTTAGAGCTAAAGAGATTTGATCTTTTCTTTGTTTTAAAAAGTGTTGGAAAATCATTTGAAAAGAAAATTCTTTGGGAATTAATTTTTATTTTCACTTTCAATTGGTATCAGAGCCTACGCTCCTGATATTTTGTTTAACCACCTAGGAGTGTGATCTTGATTTTGCTAATCTACATTTTTATTTGTATTTGCACACATATAGTTTGCACTCATGGATAACCCTCCCATGCTTGATTACTCTAAACTAGATATATGGAAGGTTATGATGAGTTGTCACTTGAAAGCCCTAGGATATAAGGTTCACCTTGCCATTACCAAGGAATCCTACTTAGTGATAGCAAGCATATAGAGGCCAATGCTATGCCCTAAAGGCACTTAGAGCATCTCTTCATAAAGATTATTTACATGTGTTTTCTCACTATGAGTCTGCTTTTGCAGTATGGAGCATCTTGACATCTCCCGAACTACCAAAGATTATCGATCAGATGAGGAGATCTAGGAGAAACAAGTCCGATGAACATTGCTTTATGGTTCAAGAGAATGACTCCCTTGAGGTACAATCGGAATCTCAACTTGATGCTAGTTCTAGTTCATATTGCAATGAGTGTTTAGAGGCACAAGCCATGAATGTTGAACTTGCTACAAATTGTGAAAATTTGATTTCTAAATACAAACTTTTGAAAAAGGATAATCTTGTTTTAAAAGAAGAAAATAAAAATTTATTCTCTAGACTTGAAAATGTTTTGCAAGAAAGGGATGAGATTTTGAGTGAACTTGACTTATTTAAATCACAACTTGATCTTGCACTTAATGAAAACAAAATTTTAAAAAGTAAAAATTATTGCGAATATATTTTGAAGAAAAATAAGGATTTAACTTCAATTTTTGATTTTGTATTAAAAGAGAATGATTTATTGAAAATAAAAATTGCTTTAAATTCAAAGGATTTAGAAATTTGTTTAAAGAAAAATGAATCTTTGAAAATTGATATAGATTCACATGTTTGTCTTGCTAATGTAGCTTCACCTAGCACACCTATTGCATGCACCACTTTATCTTCTAGTATTGAAAATGATATAAATTTATTAAAGAAGAATATGGATTGTTTGGGCTCCACTTTGAGCCATTGTGCCATGAACCATACACGCTTGGAATCTTTGGTTCGAAAGAAACACGTTCCATCTATGCATGCACACCCTTCATGGCATACACATGCTCCCCATGGTCACAACCATCACACAATGTATGCTCATGTACACTTGTACACATTGTGGACGTAAGGGCCACCTTGCTAACTTTTGCTATGATAAGATACATGATGAAAATTTAGCAACTAAGTTTGTTTGGGTTAGGAAAGGAACTAACTCCCATGGACCCAAAAGAGTATGGGTATCAAAGACCACCCCTATTATATTTGATGTAGGCTTGGGCTCTCGCATGACGTGAGAGTTATGGTGCCTTGAGGTGGATGCGTTCCGAGCTTAAAAGAGGACTATTTGGATGCATCACTTTCAAGGGGAGTTTGATGGGAGGACCACCTTGGTTTGGAGAACTAGAGAGATGCCTTCATCGATTTTGGTATCGATCTCTAACTCCCGTTTATATTTACATGCTTTCCACATTATTGACTTTTAGCATGTTTTGATTAGTATGTTAAATGCCATGATTATTAGATCATTAACATGCATGTATAGCATTTGAGATCACCCATGTTTATATGGACCCATATGTTGTGTTCTCACCATTGTTTAGCTATTATGTATATCATACTTCTAATAGCATGTGAATTTACATAATGATCGTATTTATGTTTATCATGTTGATGTATGTCTCGTTTTATGCTTATGATTTGATTACTTGTTTGGATATTAGTTTTCAATAAAACTTGGATATATACTTGTACATCTAGTGAGCCACAAATAGACTTCTATATGTTTGTGCTTAAATGCTCATTTGTGCTTATTAAATGTACTAGTAGAGACTACTTTTGATGATTCATGCATTTTAAACTTGTATTTCCCATCTTGGACATGTTTTATGATCATGTATTTTTACTTCATGTATATGTTTATTTTGCCAAACCTTAAGATATACATGTATACCCCTTGAGTCATTTGCTTTTCATGCAAATCTTTATTATGGACTGAATTATTTTTAGGGATATGTATGTATACTTCTTGTTTTGTCAAAACATACATATGCTTTGAAGTATAAATTGTTTTTAATGAAAATTTAGTTTTGACTATTTTCATGTTTTCATGTTTAAAGGAATTTCAATTGAGCTTGATTGCATATTTTCATGATAATGTGTTTCACATATATCTTGTACACTCACCTCACTTATTGTTTTCTCATGATTTTGTTTTCATGAGCATGATATAGGCTATATAGATTTTGAGTGTTTAATGATCATGTGATTTATATGTTTTTCATGAAATATAATTTTGTTTTATTCCTTACTTGAAGGATTTCGTACTAGTCTACAAATTTTATTTTAACTAGTTCGTAATCTTCATTTTGGAAGAGTTTTCAACATATTCTATTTCTAAACCTATTTTTGAAAACCCTTTCCATTAATGGACGGTTGGTTGGGAGGCCATGCCTTATATGCTTAATATTGAAAATCATTTTAAACATGTGCATGAAATGGGTGGAAAAGTATTATGAGATATACACTTGATATTATTGTTGTTCCAATTGGTATCATTAGATTTTTTCAATTGGTAACAATTATGACACTTCTTTTTTGTATACTCATATATATGTTTTATTTGTGCTCAAAGATATCATAAATTTTGATTATGCTAAGCTTGTTTTTTTAATGACTATCATGCTTCAATTGATTAGTTTTCAATTGATATCCTAATACAAGCTCATGCATCATTTTATTTGGTATTTCATAAAGGGGGAGAAAACTCGTAGTTCATCTTTCAATTGGTATTTTGTTTACCATTGGTTTTGTATTCCACTCCCATACTTTATGACGATTAAAAAATTAATATTGATTTTTAATTTGGTATCATATGCTTATAAAGAAAAATATCTTCAATTGGTATCAAGATTTTATTTTGTTTACTTACAATTGGTATTAAGATTGTTTTACTATCAATTGATATCTAGTTTACCTAATATGTTTTTTAATTTGGTATAAAAATGTTGATTGAAATTTGTTTTCAATGCCTTATTTATTTTCAATTGCTATTGGCATTTCTTAAATTTTATATGTTCACCTTCAATTGGTATCATAATCCACTTCATTGACATATTTTTAATTGGTATCATATTGGTTTTGATTTCACCCCTTATTGATATCATTTTTGTTTTAGACAAAAAGGGGGAGAACATTATTTTTTTATTGTTTTCTTTGACCCTTTGTTGATGATTGATAAAAAGAGGGAGAAGTATTTGAGTTTTATATGCATGTTTGTTTTATGTTTTATTGATATTGGTATTAAAGAACATAAATACTAGTATCTAGAAACATAGTATGTTTTTTATTAGTTTGTTTTTTGTTGGTATCAAGAGCATTACTTAATATTGGTATCAAGAGTGTTATTTTATGAACGTTGTGTCATCGGTCGACCGGCCGGTCGACCGAGGCCTAGATACAGAGAGTAAGAGCTCTCTACCGGTCGATCGCCCGGTCGACCGGGACAAGATCCAGAGAGCAGAACTCTCTAGCGGTCGACCGGGTCGGTCGACTGGCCCTCCAGCCAAACAAGGCCGTGCACGTTTGTGCACGTCGGTCGACTGCCTGGTCGACCGACAGAAGTCCAGAATACAGGTTTTAGGGATTTGAAACTTGATCTTTTTATCTTCAATAAAATCCCATAAATTCTCATAAATTCTATAAAAATAAGTTCATTGATATATTTTGATATACAAACATGTTTGATTAAAATCAAAATATATTACAAATATTTTGAATTATTTTTGTAATATAGAAGTTTTGCCTTAAACAAAAACCTATATTTTTCAAAAACGATTTTTTCAAAACTTTTCCAAATATAAAAATAAGATATTCTAAACACTTTTGAAGCTTACTGTGTATGGATATGATCCACTATACATATATGATGAAATATCTATGTTTTTGACATTAAGCTCTAAAATAAGTTTTGATAAAACACATGTATATTTTGAAGTTTAGAAATCAAACCGGTATTTTTCAAAACGAAAACTCTTTTATGAAAACACATATAATCTTGTGTGTGAGTGTATATAAACTTGAGCAATCCACCAACTAATCTATCATTTACATTTTATTTAAAAACAAAATCTTGACACTTACAAACATGACACAAGTCTTCTTGGAAATCTTCTCTTGAAGGTCTTCTCTCCTTCTTGACTTGGTCCAAACCTTGATCCAATGAGCTAGACTCCTCTTGAGTACTTGATGCAATCTTGATGCATGAGCTCTTGAATCAACACGTGCTAACTCCAAAACTTTGACTTTAAATCCTTTGTTGAAGGTAAACACCAACTAAGATCTTGATCAAATATCTGATACTAATTAAACACAAGATCATTAGTACTATAACTACATGAGTTAATCATCATCAAAACTAGAGTGATGATCCTTCGGGCCAACAACTTCATGTTTTGATTACTTATTTAGATGTAGTTTTCATTAAAACTTGTGTCAATATTTGTACAACTAGTGAGCCACATTTGATTATTATATGTTTGTGCTGTGTTGCTCATTTGTACCCATTAGATGTACTTGAATAGCCTAATTTTGATTATTCTTACATTTTAACTTATATTCCCTATCTTTGTATATGTTTTTATGTATTTATCTTCATGTATATGTTAATTATGTCTAAAACTATTGGATATACATGTCTACCCTAGAGTCACTTGCTTTTCATGCAAATTTTTTTAACTCATTTATGTTTGGGATATGTATGTATACTTCTAGTTTAGATAAAACAAACATATGCCTTAAAGTTGGATGGTTTTGATGAAAATTAAATCTTTACATTTTTCATGAGCTTCATTGTCTATTTTCATGATTTTGATGATTACATGATTCATACACTCTATGTTTGGTGTTTACTCATGATTTTTGTTTCATGTGCATATATGTGCTTTATAAATTTTGAGTGTCAACTCTTATGTATTTAGCATGCCTTATGGAATATATGATTTGGTTTTATCTCTTAAAGGATTTTTTCAACTAGTTTTTTAAATATTATTCTAAACTAGTTTCTTAATTCTTCAAATGGTAGAGTTTTTTAAAACTATGCTAAAATATTCTCAAATCATGATTTTTGAAAACCCTACCTTCTAAGGGCGGTTGGATGGGCGATCATGCCTTATATGCTCAAAATTGAAAATCTATTTAAACATGTGCATGAAAGGATAATAGGTATGAGTTATACACTTGATCCTCATTATTTTTTAATTGATATCACAATTGTTATTTCATGTGTTTGTATACTCATATGTGTTTTCTATATATGTATGCCTCATATTTCAATTGGTATATTCATATATACATATATATGATTTGATTGTGCTTGTTTTATAATACTTTTTTTAAAAGCACAAATTTCTTATTGCTAAGCTTGATTTAGTTTATAATGTCAATTAGTTTTTAATTGGTATCTTATTCAAGTCTATGCATTATTTTCATTAGTATTTCATAAAGGAGGAGAAAATTTTTGTTTTTAAATCAAGTATTGTGTAAAATTAGTATTGATTGGGTTTTCAATTGGTATCAGTCTTCACTTTCAAATTGGTATCTTACTCTCACTCTTTATGATGAAAAGTACTTTATTTTATTATATACTAACATTTTCAATATTGATATCAATGATTTAAATTGGTATTATTCTCTATTTGGTATCCTTATTGCAAAATAATTTTAGTATTTATTCAAAAATTTGGTTTTTACCTTCAATTGGTATCAATATTTTTTTATTGGTATCAATATTTTATCAAAAAAAAATTTCAATTGGTATCAATATTTTTCAATTGGTATCATTATGTTTATCAAAATTTTTAAATTGGTAATAAACATTGTTTTGTTGACTAAAGAAAAGATTCAAATGTTTTGGATTTACGTCTTCTCGAATTTTTTTATATGACAATTGATTGTTTTTTTATTTCACCCCTTTGTTGATGAATTGACAAAAAGAGGGAGAGAATTTTGAGTTTATATATGCATGATTATATCTTGTTTATACATATATGTTTTGCGTTAGTTATATTTTTTGTGTTAGTTTATGTACTTTATTGAATATCTTTATTATTTATTGCTATGCATGAGCTAAGGGGAACTTCTATGAAGCTTATCTTTAATCCATGCATATATAACTCCATGAGTTTTGTCATTATTAAAAAGGGGGAGATTGTTGGCCTAAAGGCCCATCACTCTAGTTTTGATGATGATTAACTCATGTAGTTATAGTATACTAATGATCTTAAAATTATTTAGTTTCACTTATCTATCAAGATCTTAGTAGGTGTGTAGCTTCAACAAAGGTGTTTTTTGAGCTTACACGTGTTGTTTCAAGAGCTTGCTCATCAAGATCGCATCTTGCACTCAGTTGGAGTCTACATCGTTGGATCGTGTTTGGATCGAGTCAACTTGGAGATAGAGTTCTACAAGAATACTTCAGTTTGTATTATCTAGATCTTATGTAAGATAGATAGTGTTGATATGCTCAAGTTCACACACAAAAGTTTCTATATGTTTGGTTTTCATTTAACCGGTTTTGGATTTCATATCAAAAATATAGATATAATATCTTTCATGTATATTGAATTTTATCCATACACTCTATGCTTCAAAAGAGTTTCAATATCTTGTTTTTGTATCTATACATGTTTTGGAGAAAACGATTTTTCATTTAAAAATACAAGTTTTGAAAAATACGATTTTCGGTTTTAAGCTTAACTTCTAAATCACAAAAATGGTTCAAAATGTTTGTAATATGTGTTGAATTTTGGTCAAATTCTTCAAAAATTTTATAAGAACTTATTTTTGTGAAATTAATGTGATTTTATGAGATTTTAATTGAATCAAAAAGACCAGTTTTCATGTCCTTTATCTCTGCCTATTTTGTGCTGGCGGTCGACTGGGCCGGTTGACCGATGTGCACAAACATATACACGTAGGCAGCTTCTTAGGCCGGTCGATCGCACGGTCGACTCTCGGGTAAGGGTGGTCGACCGGGCGGTCGACCAGAGGTAGGCAACGGTCAGAAATTTGACCGTTGGCCGGTCGACCGGAAGGTCAATTCTGACCATATTTGACTGCCAACGGCTTTATTTTTAAAAGCCTATAAAAAGGGGTTTCCTTGGACTGTTTTTAACAGTGTTTTTGAGAGCTTTTATTTTCTATCTTACAAGTGTTTTTGCAGCAATTCAAAAGATGTTTTTGAACAAAAAATTTGATTTTTTTTATTTGTGTTTTCAAGGGTTGAAATTTCAAAGAAAAGAGATTTTGGGAATTTGGTTTTTGGTTTATATTCTTTATCTATATCTATTGTTTTCCCAAAAAGTTTTCTTTGAGATTTTATCTTTCAAACTCCTTGGTTTTTCTCACAACTTGAGCTATTACATCTATCCTATCATTAGGATCTTTTTATTGGTGAGAAAAAGTGTTTGTGATCCATTGAGATCACTGATAGTGGTTTGTGGTCCTTGAGGTCACCAAGTTGTAAATCTTACCTTTGCTTTGGTTGGTTGTTATCCCTCTTGTGGAGAGGGGCTTTGTCCATATACCTCTTGTGGAGATGTGATAGTTGTTTTGGCATTAGTGCCTTACCTCCTGTATAGAGGTGGTTGTTGTTAGAGGGAGGAGTTGTGTTCTCCTTGTGTTGTATTACCCAAATTCTCGGTGGAGGTTCCATATGTGGGAAGTCCTTTGTGAACGCATTAGTGAAAATCTTTCTTTGTGAAAGCGGGAACGTAGAGCGGTGCTCGAACATCGAAACACATCTTGGCGTTTGCGATTGATTCACTTTCTCTAAACTCTCTCTTTCATATTTAGCATTGATTCATATTGTTCATATCATATATATATACTTGGTGTTGATTATGTCATCATACTTATGTTAAACTAAGAGAGCTTCACATAGCATCTCAACTCTTATCTAAGAAGAATCTTGAGGAGATAGCTCAGAGTCCTTCACGGGGAATTCGGCTACACTCTTTGGTTACACATAGTGTGTTACTTTAGATTTGAATTCCGCATCATTTCATTTTTGGTTGCATTGAATTTTTTAATAGATTAGCCTTACATCTATTCACCCCCCTCTAGGTGTAATTTCACAACCATCTTTTGTTGAAAAATGCAAAGGAGGTCTTATAACTTGTGTTAAGATGACAAGGAACCGCATGTTTCCCTTACATTTAAACATGGAAGTTGAGAAGTATTTTTAAGGACTCATGAAAAATGAGTCATGGAGGTGGCATCTTCGCTTCGACCATCTAAACTTTAGCGGCCTGAAGCAACTATCTATAGCCAGCATGATACGGGATTTACCAACAATCGATCTACCAAGTCATACTTGTGAAGTTTGCATAATTGGTAAGAAAGCACAACTTCTTTTTCCTAGTGGAAAATCGTGGAGAGCGGAGGCACCATTGCAACTTGCTCATACTGACATCTGCGGACCACTAGATCATGTCTCTTTAAGAGGTAATAGATATTTATTACATTCATTGATGATTTCAGTAGAAAGTTGTGGGTGCACATTCTTCAAGAAAAATCTATTGTCTTTACTACCTTCAAGAACTTAAAGCCCTTGTTGAAGCGGAGAGTGACCGTAAACTAATAACTCTTTGATCTGATCGAGGTGGTGAGTAACGTTAAATCTGTTTCAAGAATATTGCAGGGAGCAAGGCATAAAAAGACAGTTTACTACTATCTACATACCACCTACACACCACAGCAAAATGGCATCACAGAAAGAAAGAACCGCACTATTCTTGACATGACAAGAACTATGCTTAAAGAAAAAGGACTGTCGAAGCAGTTTTTGGTGGAAGCTGTGGCGTGTTCAACTTACTTGCTCAACCGGTGCCCATTGAAGCAAGTAAAGGGCAAGACTCCTCAAGGGACATGCAGCGGTTACACACCTAATGTCACACACATATGAATTTTTGGGTATGTTGCATATGCTCAAGTACCTGAAGTTAAAAGAAAGAAGCTTGACAATCATGGAGAAAATGCATTTTCATCAGATAAAGTGAGGAGTCGAAGACATACAGGTTTTACAATCCACTAACTAAGAAACTAGTGATTACTAGAGGCCTTGTCTTCAATGAAGCTGAATCATGGACTTGGAGTAATGAAGTGACTATCAAAGAGCAACCCATGGTGAATGAACCTGACGAGCTCCTATAGGAGGTCCCACCATAAATTACACAATCATCTCCTCAACATACTACACCTTCTCTTTCCAGAGGTTCTCCGTCTTCTGGAGAAGGTAGTAGTAGCGAATCCCATTAAAATAAGAAGCCTCAGGAAGATCTATGAGTAGATAGAAGAAGATGGAGATACTAATCTCTTCTGCTTATATGTTCATCATGTGCCTCTCACTTTTCAAGAGGTTAAGAAAGAAGATTGTTGGCGATCAGCAATGAAGGAGGAGATGCATACCATCTAGAAGAACGACACATGAGAGTTGACAACACTTCCACAAAATCACAAGGCAATAGGTGTCAAATGGGTGTACAAGATCAAACGCACAACAGATGTGAAGTTGATGGTATAAGGCGAGGCTTGTAGCGAAAGGCTACAAACAAAAATACGACATCGACTATGAAGAAGCCTTTACACCAGTTGCTCGATTGGACACGGTGAGATTAATTTCACTTGCAGCTCATCAAAGGTGGAAGATATATCATCTAGATGTCAAATCAGCATTTCTCAATAGTATTCTTGAAGAAGAGGTGTATGTACAACAACCAAAAGGTTTTCTGATAAAAGAGTAAGAAGAAAAAGTCTATCGCCTAAAGAAAGCCTTGTACGGCTTAAAGCAAACACCACGGACATGGAATGTCCGAATTGATGGTTATCTTCATCAAAACGGCTTCACCAAATATCCTTATGAGCATGCTATTTACATGAAAAGGAACCATCAAGGCGAATTTCTAATAATTTGTCTTTATATTGATGACTTGTTATACACAAAAAGTAATGCTGAGATGCTTTGCTGAATTCAAGGAGGTGATGTTAAATGAATTTGAGATGACGGACAATGGATTGATGTCCTATTTTCTTAGTATAGAAGTGAAGCAACAACAAGATGGGATATTTATATCTCAAAAGAAGTACATAAAAGATGAGTAACTATAACCTAGTGAACACCCCAATAATCACAGGAATGAAGCTATCAAGAGAAGGAAAAAGGAAATTTTGTAGTCTCGACTCTTTTCAAAAGTCTAGTTGGTAGCCTGAGGTACTTGATAATCACAAGGCCTGATATTGTTTATGGAGTCGGACTTGTGAGTCGCTATATGGAGACACCGAAGGAGTCTCATTAGCTAGCTGCAAAAAAAGATTCTAAGGTATATCAAAGGCACACTCAATCTTGGTATGGTGAAACTGTAAAGTTAGTAGGCTATTAAGATAGCGACTGGGGAGTGAGAGGAAAAGCACCACTGGATATGTCTCTATCTTGGTCAACTGCATTTTCATGGACCTTAAAGAAGCAAGAAGTTGTAGCCTTATCTTCATGTGAAGCAGAGTATGTGGCAGCTTCATCTACTGTATGTGAAGCTATTTGGTTGCGGAACATTTTAAAGGAGTTGTATTATCCACAAGAAGAAGCGACTGTAATATTTGTGGACAACAAATCAGCTATCCAACTTGCAAAGAACCCAGTACATCATGGGAGGAGGAAATACATAGATACACGGTTTCATTTTCTCAATAGTCATGTAAAGCAAAAAATCGTAGAGTTGGAGTATGGTCATACCGTGGAGCAAGTAGCAGATATTTTCATCAAGTCATTGCCAATTGAACCTTTCAGAAGGCTAAAAGAAATGCTCGGTATGAAAACATTTTAATTTGAGAGGGCGTGTTGGAATATCAAATAAAAATGTCTTTTATGACATTAATTTTAAAAGTAGAAGAGATATAATAAGGTGAAGAAATGAAGAGTCATCATTATCAATTAGGAGAAATGAAGAGTCATCATCAATTGAAAAAATGAAGAGTTATCATTATCAATTAGAAAGAATGAAGAGTGATCATCAATTTGAAGAAATGAAAAGTCATTATGAATTGGAGAAGTTAAACAGTCATATATGCATTATTATCATTTGTTTATGACATTAAAGTAGATGGTTGGTATTCTTTTAAATTTTTTCTTTGAAGCCTATAAAAGGCTAATGTACCTCTTCGTTTTTTTAAGCAAGTAAGTAAGAAAGAAAGAAAAGTTGAATAAGATCCATTCTCCACTTAAAATTTTAGATAATAGTATATTAGTCCGTAGACTAGTATACAACAGATCCAATCCTCCTCTGCATTAGAAGCCTCTCTACCAATGGAACGACCAGGATCTCCCTCAGGGGAGGAGCCCCAAGAAACACTAGCCGACATTTTTATATTGTGTGTGTGTGATGCACACTTGATTTGTGATATATGTAATTATGTATTTATTTGATAGTTATTTGCATTGTTTTTATGTAGTATCTCATACGTGTCCTAGAGTTTCTTTGGAAGCTTCCTTCGTTGTCTTCGTTAAGTGTCTCTGTGGTAATTCATAAGGTTTTCAGAATTTTCTCATTAACTGTCATTTTCTTACAAATTTATCACTTCTTCTATAATTTTCTTACAAATTCGCAAAAACATTTTTCATCCATGGTTTTAATGAGTCCATTTGAGCCTTGGCGTTTTGCAATTCTCATGTTTTTTGTGACCACATATGTTTTCACATCTCGCTTCTACGTACCATCCTAGTAATTATACTCTAAGGCAAATGATAAGATGACAAGGTGTAGTGATCAGTTTTCGATCCTCTCGAGATCATGTCACGTGTTCATCCAGCACCAAATAGGCGTGCATCACGTGGCGACTTGCAGAACTTATGTCCAGAAGTCTTCGATCAATTTAAATTTGAAATTGATTTCCTTTTTTATCACCATAATTGGGTGCAAATGCATCTATGGCTTCATGAAGAGAATGCTCCACTCCAGAAGAATGGACAAAAATTCCACTTTTATACTATAACAACAACAAACAAAGAATTCATATTCCATGAAAATATGTATGTTCATGACAAGAGAGATGGGGTTCTCTTATTAATCATCATTATTAGTTCTGCAAAGAGAAAAATCATGTATCATATTTGCAACTAGAATAATAGCTATTCTAAGTTATTGAAAAAGAACAAAAAAAACACTTTACAAAAGTAACTTGTTCTAAGGACCTCATCACCTAACATCTATTGAATATGCAAGTTTCTAAGATGATACATTATACTGACTTCTCAATTACACAACAGAAAGAATAAGAATAACATTTGTGCACACAGATGACAAAGAGAACTCACGGTGATCCTTTTCGTATTCTCAATGATCAGTTCAGAGTTTTCAAGCTCAGCTCGACGACATCTCTCATACAACAAGTTAGAACATCACAACCTCATGCCCCAGATTGAACTTCTCCAGCATGCAAGTAGATAAATCTGTGATATCTCTGGGAGATACTGTTGCAACGAATTGATATACTTTGATACCAATTGTTGGGATCAGCACAGTAGAAAAAAGAAGCCAGATCGTCGTGCAACGTGAAGAAGAAGAGATAAGATATTCCAAAGTAAAGAAAATCGACACATAATTTAATGTGATTTCATTAATCAAACAGATAATGTGTACGTTCACTGGAGAAAGGAGAGAAATTTTATTCAAATTTTGGAGGAGTAACAATGAGAAATACTCACACCTCTCTCTAAGAAGATTACAATCCCTTTAATAGCCGTCTAGAACAGCGAACCCTTATGGATAAAACTTCTCTCATGAATCTCTCAAAATTTCTTTTGTTTTCTACATCATTGAAGGCCACCCCCAAGGAGTTATTTAAATAAACAATAGGATCATTTTAGTCCTATACAAATTCTAACAATACGAATAACACCGCCTCAGAAAAGAAGAAAACTCGAGTACAACTCAAACTGCCATCAGAATCGCAAAAGGAAACTTCCAACAGTGCTATTAGTCGACTAATTTAAATTATTAGTCAACTAGTCCTACTCATTAGTTGACTATACATTCGACTACTGAGATGTTCCCACTATCTGTTTGCACTATTAGTTAACTCCTGAGATGCCATTAGTTAACTAATTCTTCATTAGTCGCCTATCATTGGCTATTAGTTGACTAGCATGTGCACCAACTGTTGCACAGTCTGTTCTTAATCTCTAAATCTTCGTCTATCTTCACGACGTATTCCAGTCATAATCCTAACAATCTCTCTCTTGACTTGAATGCGGCCAAGTCTCAGAATAGCCAACATGCTCATGTGCTCATATCAATGCACAATTGAATAACTCTTGACTTCATCTCCATCTCACTCCCTCTTCTCTATAATTCCCTCATGAAGTTCTCAACTTGATTAGATCGAACAAGTTTCAGCCCAACCTGAACTTGATTACCTAACAATCTAATTGATCCATAAAAGATTTATGAGAATTTGCTCCAACACAGGAGTAATGATCTGGACCTCCATATTGTGTACCGGCGCTGCCTCCCAATCTGCCTTTTGGATAAAGCTAAACATTCTAGCTCGAAACTAATGTAGTCTTTGATTGTTCCACAACCTCTGATTTTGAAACCGATGATAACTGCAATCCACCGACTGTAACCTTCAAATTTTGCAACATGTAAATATTGTTGACACGCTCGACTTGAAACTTCACTTGAGCATCTTTGAGAACTTCCATAAGATCACATTCAGAACTGAAATTGAACACTTTTCATGTAGGGCTCCAAGAGAGATGAAATTGTACCTTGATTCGGTAACATGATGAACGCCTTGAAGAATAGTAATTCATCCATCATGAGAATGAAACTGAATTGTTCCTTCACCAATCACCTTGCTCGTAGCAGAATTTTCCATGAAGATCATTCTCCCTTGAACCAAAGTGTATAAGGAGAACATCTTCCTATTAGAACTGATATGTTGTGAACATCCAGAGTCAATAATCCATCTATCTTTATTACCGACCGAACTATTTATAATAGATAGGATGTCACACGTATTTTCATCCCTTCAGCCAGTTCAATGGTATTAGCTTCTTGTTGTTTCTGTTTGCGAGTTCAACAATCAGCTCTAATATGTCCCTTCTTGTGACACTATCTACGCACCAAATTCTTATGCTTTGGGTTACACATAGAAATTTCATATTACTCTTCTCTTTTGTAAAGAAAACTTGCCAAAAATCATCACGATGAGACTCCCCCGTCAACGGCTTGTCAATTTTGTCCTTGTTGAGTAGATGCTCCTTTGACCTTGATAGTTGATTTGCTCCATAGACAATAGATTCGCTAAAGCTCTTGTATAAAGAAGGTAAAAAACACAGTGATAGAAATATTTGAACCTCATCTTCTATCTTAATCTCTTTCTTATCTAACTCATTGATAATAGAGGTAAACTCTGCAATGTGAGACTTGATAGGTGTTTTCATGCATGCGGAGAAGAAAAAGACGCTGCTTCAGAATCAACGATTTGCTAACAACTTTTTAATGACCCCTGAAGTTGCTCCGAGAATGCGGATGATGTTTTCTCTAAAGAAAACTCATCCAACACTTCATCCGTCAAGTAAAGCTGAATAGCCGTCAAGGCATTCCCATTCAACTCCTGCCAAGCTTCATCCTTTTTATCTGCAAGTTTCTTCTCCTTCCCAAGTAGTGCTTTCTTCAACACACTATGGGTCAAGATGGCATTCATCTTAATCTGTCGCTTGCTAAAATTGATGACACCATCGAACTTCTGAATATTGAACTTGATTGCAGACATCTTCACGTTGATATGGCTTTGATACCAATTGTTGTAATGAACTGATATACTTTGATATCAATTATTGGGATCGGCGCAACAGAAAAAGAAAAGTTGAATTGTCGTGCAACATGAAGAAGAAGAGATAAGATATTCCTGTTTGATCTTTCCTCACATATATATCTTGTTTAACATGTTTTGATTATAACAAACTAGTTGTGTTGTTATTTTTATACTCAAATATGTCTTGCAGAACTTATAGACAAAATCTACTGAAGACATTGCTCATTCTAGAAGATTAAGGAGTACAAGGCTTTAAAGACATCTTACATATTTTTTTGTTTTTTTTCTATTTATTTAGAATTTTGTTAAAAGTCTTGATTCGCACACACACTCTGATAAGTCGACTTATACATTCCTTTAGTCAACTTATAGTCTGATACATTGATACATACATCAGATTAATCGACTTATAACTTCTAGTAATCGACTACTGTTTTTTTAATAGAAACTCAATTTTCGCAATCCAACTTTTCTAGTCGACTTATAAATCTTCTAGTCGACTAATCAATGTCCGTTCCTGACTTATCTGTCTATCACTCAGACTAGTCGACTTATAAACTCAGATCAATCAACTAATAAGTGTTCAATAGAAACTTGAAATTAGTTGTCTTATCAGATCAGTCGACTAATACCCTTTATAAGTCGACTTATAAAGATATTT
Source organism: Agave tequilana (assembly GCA_038442645.1). Classification (NCBI taxonomy): domain Eukaryota; kingdom Viridiplantae; phylum Streptophyta; class Magnoliopsida; order Asparagales; family Asparagaceae; genus Agave; species Agave tequilana. Next base: position 149,482 of record JAVJIF010001478.1, read on the forward strand.
ATGTATCGTAAGTATAGGCTATCTAAGAATTACTGAAGACAAAGCCTACGGATGTGGGCCTCATGTCAACGCGAGGGTCGCGCTTCAACTCAAACGCGAGGGTTGCGCTTCAACAAACGCAACGCGTGGGTCGCGTTCTATGCCAAGCGCAACGGTCGTGCTGATCTTCAATACGCGAACCTCAGGGTCGCGTTGCAATATCAAAACTCAAGGCTGTCTAGCTTCGCGTTTTAACACAAACGCAAACCTGAGAAGATTCGTGTTCAACTTCAACACGAGCCTGAGACACCAACAAAGTGAGGTTCGCGGTCAACGCGAGACCCGCGTCTATGTTGTAACAGACAACCATTTACTAGGGTCAAATCACACCCACGTTCTCCCTACGTAATGGGAAATAAATTTTCATTATGGAGATATTTAAGGGGTCGGTTATACCCCAAAAATCCCTACAAATAGCTATGAATAGCTAAGGAGAAGGGTTCAGCAGCTTAGAATTTCAGACTTCAAAAAGAGAGAGGATTCCTGTTGGAAGAGAAGACTCTTTACAGACTTGTTGAGTTCAAGTTTTGTAATCTCTTTGAAATTTAGCCACCAATTAAAGTTTTATACTTCACCAATGCGCTTTCAACGAAAGTAAGAAGATTCGAAGATCAAGTTTTTCTCTGCTGGTCCTTTATACCATTCCACTTACTGATTCTCATGCCCAAGAGTCTTAAATCGGTACCACACCAGTGCTCCTCACCTGAAAGATATTCTTTCTTTTGTGTGTGTGTGTGTTCTGACAAGTATCACCCAGAGAGTACCTTCAAACTTCACTTGTGGTGAATCGATTCACAATGAGCCGGTTTTTATCCACCACAACAAGCATAATTATATATATGAGTTAAAACTTGCATAACTCAATTAAGAATTCAGAAAATGATCACATCAAATACTCATATTGCTACTAATTTTCTTTCTAAAACTCCTATGAAGAGCAAAACAGAAATCAAATATCTGAGTTCAAACTATCTCATTGCCAGAAACAGAACATACTCTTTTTGCATTTATACTTGAACCAATAATGACATTATAATTTCACAAGGCATAAGTACATATTCTTCAATACATTCACAATTCGAGCTGCTTGGATGGATCTCAACTAATCTGGAGGTCAATAAAATGCATCCACACTTCAAAATCCTAAAATACATTCCCCAAGATCCAAGGGCAACCCCCATCAAGTCCCAACTGTCTTCAACAATTCATCATGTGGTATAAGATCTCTGTGTGCATTAAACATAGAAGTCTTAATTCACTTTGTTGGCTGCGGTTTGGACCATAAATCCAAGACGTTTGGAAGTAGATTGCAAGAATGATACTTCCAAAAAAACTGCCTCGGCATTTTTAACTCCTCTTTCTCGTTTCTCACGCCTCCCTCCAGATTCTTCCCGTAACTCTCAGCTTCAATTCCTTTCGGTTTCCACCAGAGAAGTAGAGGGCCATGCTCCTTTGAACTATGAGGCCGTCATGGCTGTCGCGGACAATCCTGTGGTGGGCCCTGATGCTGCGGGGCACCCCCTGCCAGATCAGCTTCCGCCCGTTACCTCCAACCTCTAGGCAGTAACCGAATTTCCGTGCTTCAGATTCCTCGCCCATGAAGCGGAGGAAAGCCATGTAGACCGGTTCAGATCCTAACAGGAATGCTTCGAAATGCAGACAGAAGTACTGACCAAAGCAATTGAAAAGCTGGAAACACAAGTTAAAGGCAGTAAAAGTTTCAATCAGCACCTGGATGAAAGGAAGATTTATAGGCTTTAGCAGGTAAAAAGACTTTCTATGTTGCAATGTAGATCATCTTGAGTAAATGAATTAATTAGTTGAGGATAATGTATTCCAGTTACAACCAATATCTGGTTTTGAACAGATAAAACTAGCTGATGAAAACAAGGAAATAATACAGATAATTTTATAACATTTTCGGCACTTGACATACACATAATTTTATAACATTTTCAGCACTTGACTGTGACTAAAATTATCTAGACATAAAGTAAATCAAGGAAAATGACATGCGCATCACCTTAGACAAAAAAATGCGAACATGGTTCTTGTTCTCAAACAGTCGAATAGATCGGTCAAAGGAAAAAAAAAACTTTGGTAATCCATGAGAACAAACTAATTGAAGCTGAACATTACATTTCAACCCTTCTTTTAAAGCACACAGCCCAATTATTCAGACATTACCTAAAGACTTGATTTTTTAAACCTGAGAACATGTCTATAAAATTGAAAAAACATAAAACTACAGTAAAACAAAGAAAGGCAAGCAAGTCAACTTACTGTCAGTGTCCATGAGACATTATCAACTGAGCAAGGGTCCTGCTTTACATAGCGGTGATTAAAGGTGCACCCAGTTTGGAGATCCACCTTATGATTTTCCCTCAAATGGGATAAAAGAGACTGGATGTCCCCAGTGAAAGGGCAATCTGAACCTGGATGAGGGCACTCATATGGCCTATAAATGCACTGTTCCTCATGCTGCAGCTTGCTATAATAAGGGAACATTTCCTCGCAACCAAGGGAACGGTACGCACAAGGCAAGTGGAGTGATACTGCAAGCTTCTCGAGTGCTAGGCATCTTATATTGCCAATTTCCTTCCGGCAAATTGGGCACTTGTTGTTAACTCTATTCTTACAGGCAGAACACAGAGTGTGTCCACTGGGACACTGCAGCAAGAACAACAAAATTTGAGATGGTAAAAAAAAATTATAGCTAGAAATATGTATGTGTCCAGTCAACCAAATGTTTATGTATTAAGACAGGCAACCAACCAAAATTGCTAACCAGTGGATACAGATCACAGTTAATGGTAAAACAAAAGAGAACGTATAATCAAGAATAAAAAGACATGCCAGGACTATGTATAGTTGTTAGCAAATTGGAAAATGAACTCTCTTCTTTGCAGACCTCCCTCCAATTCTGTAAAGATGGAACTTCATTTTTTTCCTCTTCCTTTCTCCCCCTGTGACCACATATTAACTTGTATTTGTATATAAACTAATTTGAACATCAACTTCAGATAAGCAGCAATCTCCTTGTGGGGGCCAATTAAGTTTTGAGGTTAAATTAAGAAAGCCGTGACAAAAATGATAAGGTCATTCTAGTCTGGTTCAGTTATTCCTCTCCTAGACTATTGCCACCATGTGTGTATATATACGAGTTCTTGAATATGAAAGCATGACCTTATTTGGTGGAAATTAGTGGGAGTATGACAATATCTCAGGAAACTATGGTCCAGGAATTGTCTCGCTGAAAAGGAGATTTGACTGATATGTCAGATTAGCTTTCCATGCTGTTATTAATTTAGTTTGTTTTTCTTTCCATGCTGTCATTAATTTGGTTTCTTCTAGATCAAGGAAAAAATTCTGCACGTTGCAGAACACTTGATAAAAGGCATTACATGATCAATATATAATATTAGAGTAAAAAGATAAGGTCAGTAAAGACTAACCAACTTATTGCATGATAACATTGTGCATATAATGTGTATAAGTTCCATAAGAACAGCATATGAATTTATATGCCGACCTCCAATAGACAGGACAACCTTTTAGTTATAACTAGATTTTTCTGGCACATGCACTACAAAATGAGGCTCTAAAACCTAGGTTATTGTTGGGCTTGTTTAGAAGTGATGTCCAGACCAGAACATCCAACACATCCACCTTTCTCACATTATAATAAAAGATGTAATGGTATCTTTAACCTGCATGCAAACCTGTTGTATAGGTGGAAACATTGAATTACTGCACACAGGACACTCCAAAAGCCCATCTATATCACTGTTTGGAAGAACAGTAAGATTTTTCGAATTTGATGCTTTAAATTGGAGAGCCTTCTGACTTGTAATAGCAGATGTGTCAGTAGAGTCACCAGAAAGTGAGTTTGCTTCATCTATTTTCTTAGACGGAACGGACGAGGATGATGATGTCATGTTCTGCTTCTTTCCCAGCTTAAGATTTGTCATGCTACAAAATATATGACAGGAGGACTTTTCATTTTATCTCATCAATCAACCCAGCTGAGCTCACATCATAAGCCTGCAATTCCATGCAAATTCCTGTAAAAGGGTCATAATTCTTAACCAGTGACAATCTCTATAGAACTACTGATTAACATCAACTTTAATGCTCTCTAGTACATTACATCAAGAGGTGCACGAATGGACATAAGAAAAGAGTTAAATCTGTGAATCAATAGTTAATCACTTAGAAGTAAATAGCAACTTCCATCTACCAACTTGCATGTGATTATGCAATCAAAATCATTCAAAGCAAAACTAATATATACAAATCTGTTTTCAGTCACTCATCCACTGTATACATAAAAATGACATATGCACGAGTTTTTCTATTTTTATTCCCTAAAATAAGAGAACTATATTCAATCATGCGTTCAAGAATGTATGATTGTCTTAACCCTCAACTTTCTAATTATGAAGTAGAATCTAGAATGCGAGGAATATCATCATAATCATCCAAGCTTTCACCCAACAAAGTGGAGCTCACCCTAGAGCATGATTCGAGGTCGACAAAGTTCAACAAAAGTATTAACCAAACTTCCACACTTGGCTGCCAACCTGCTGTCAACCCTCTGTATAAATTGGTACTACATGGTGCAAATGCAATATCCTTGGTAAGGCAACTATGGACAAGAAAGGGCCTTCTCTATAGAACCTAGAAAATGAGTAGGCAAGCAAAGAGACCCAGCTTAGTGGTCGGTGCAGTTCCAGCCTCTAGGATTCCAAAATATTATTGAAGAAGACTAAAAAATCCGCTATAAGGGTGATCATCTCTACGGCACAATGTAAACCAGCACCCAAATGTTATCAGTTTCAAATCAAAGATACACGTGTGCGCGCACATCAAGGAGCCATTTGGTACTTCATAAAAATTCAGTACATCTTAGTTACATAAGAACTTTTCAACTACCAATGAATTACAATGTGCATAGCTTAGTGGTCGGTGCAGTTTCAGCCTCTAGGATTCCAAAATATTATTGAAGAAGGAAGATTAAAAGATCTGCTATAAGGGTTATCATCTCTATGGCACAATTAAACCAGCACCCAAATGTTATCACTTTCAAATCAAAGATACACGTGTGTGCGCATGTCAAGGTGCCATTTTGGCTTCTACTTCATAAAAATTCAGTACATCTTAGTTCCATAAGAACTTTTCAACTACCAATGAATTACAATGTGCATAAATGATTGCTAGACAAGAGAATGCGAATATGCAAACACAAATTTCATATTTTCAGCAAGCTGAATATCATTTCTGTAAATGAAATTATATAAATAATTTTAAATTAATGATTCCTATAAATACTTGAAAACTTATATTACAAGAAAGAACTGTGATAATTATGATTCAGCATGGTCCTAGAAGGCCAATAAAGAAAACCAATAAGTACCATGAACAAACATTACCGACAATGAGGAAGAACAATAAGGAATAAGAAGCCAATCTATCTAATAAAAAAAAAGAAATCCAAAGCTACTACAGAGATCTTAAGCAACAACTGTCTTAAGTACATCATTTGTTACAATGGGCAAAAAAAAAAACTTTATCATCAATTTGCGAATACCAAATGACAGGGTCCAGAAATAGCGAAAGCAAGCACAAAATTTCTGATCAATCTCATGATATGAATATTAAGATTGCCTTCAAAAAAAAGGAAAAGAAAAGGAAACAGAAAATCAATCAATTACATTGCACTTCAAAATATTTTGCCACCATGGATGACTTGGGCTTCTATAAAGCATGATGATTTGAAAAGCAAAATTGGTGACACTATTCCCTCCATGGCACTGCAGAAACTGCCACAAACTAGGAATAGGTGTTCATGAGGAAATCTCACTACAGAGTCAGGCTTTGAGAAATGTAAAAGCAGATTGCTAGGGAATACCTAAAACGTCAATTGTTTAGTTCAATCAGTATTAATGTTTTAAAAGAAGTAAAAGGATTTTCATGTGTTATGTGCTAATTTACAGGTAAAATTGTATACCAGATATTCTAAAAATCATATTTCAAACCAAGAAACATGGGAACCATGATCTCATCTCTGGTAAAGAGATATTACTAGGTGGTCTCGCCCGGCAACTACTAAAAAACCAAAAGTTAATGCATAAAACAATCCTGAGAAAATTAAAAAGGACTCTGTGGTGTGTGCTAATATATGGGTAATATCTTATACGATATATTCCAAAAAGCAGATTTCACACTGTAGTGGTCAAAATTGACCCTTATCAAAATGTTGACACATGTCCGTGCAACTGAAAACCTCACACTGAGACGTCCACAGCTCCCGGCCCGGTCCGATGCCTCCGCCACTCCACATCCTCCCGGAATCACTCCAAACCGCACCTAAGTCAACTTTCATACCAAAGACTCCTCAAAAGCTCCGTTGTCTCGAGTCATCACGAAGTAACCTCTAGCCCGAAGACTATATCCCTCCGGAGCCATCTGCACTCCACATCCTCCCGATTCCACTCCAGAAGTTTCTGACGGCGACCACCGAGATGTCTACCTGCAGTCACGCCTCTTCTTCCTCGTCCACGTTCATAATGTGTGACACTCCTCAATGCGGGTAGTTATGAATAGTGGTGAGATTTCATGCATGCAATCCCAACAGTCCAGCGGCCATAATCACGATCGTTACAACAAATCTGCTCGTGAAAAACTGAAGATCGTGCAGTTACAGTGATCACGCCCATACCATTTGCCTCCATCAAATAGACCTTCTCTTCCAGCGAGAATGGGGATCAGGCTTCTTCCCTTCCAATCAATCTTAACTCAGAGACATACCAGAAAATTCTTTGTAATCCCTATAACTTGAGAATCATAGTAGAATCTTCTCCCCCTCTCCGTGATTTTTCCCAATTTGAGTTTCCACATAAAAAACTTGTGTCTCTCCCTTTCTATGTGGTGCATAACATTTATTCACGCACTTCCTACTTTCCTATTCATGTTTGTAGTGTGGATCAATCATTTGATCGCTCGTGACAGAAAATATCCACCACAAACTAGTGTTTTCATTAAAATATGAGTCTCTACACTCAGGATCTCTCCCCTAAAAATCCAATACCTACCTCAAAAAGCCTCTTCCACAGCGCTGATGGCCCCGAGAGAGCAAGCAGTCACCCTCAACGACGCCACATCTAAAGGCAAGGCCATCAGCACTATTGGAGGTACGACCCCCTACCAACCGACAATCAGTCGCATACCACTGAGGATATTGGTTCCTCCTTGCCTCAGCGGGCAACTGCCAGTATCCAATAACCACAACAGCTCGAGAACCAGCTTCTTTAGATGCTCGCTGACATGAAAGAGCAAATGAAAGAACAACAAGCCCAATTTCATCACGGTCGGAAGCACGCAGCTCTCAACCGTGAGAATATCATCCGTGAACAGGATGGCATTGAGGCAGCTTAACAGCTGACTCCAGGCTTAAATTGCTGCCCTCCAGAACCCCGTGATGCCGACACAGTCAGAGAGCGAGTCTGAAACAAGAGAATCTCCTGACATCTGGATTCTCGATGAGTTAATCCAAATACGGATCAAGGAGGCTAAGTTGCAGTTTGATAGTCGATCAAAGCTTTCAGCCGTCAACCGTGTTTTAAATATCGGACGAGTCGGCCGAGATATCAGCCGATATCTCCTTTTTTGCCTGTTGTCGATACGATATGAGAGAATCGTTCGCCATATCGTTTGTAGCAAAAAATGACCAATATTTGAAATATTGGCGGATAAATCGCCTGATATCGAGCGATAAATCGCGTGAAATATCGCCCGATATGAAATAACTTATTTATTGCACGACTGCCTGCAAATGTACATTGTTTTTTACTATCTTTGCATTCATATTACATCATTTTTATTAGGTAGATGATAACTATGACACTAAACCAACTTTTAGTTATCAATATTTCATTATATATACTGTCCAATATAAATGCCTGATATGCGCGTGTATCCCTGATATCTCCCTCGATATCTGATATGAAAAACCCCCATCCGATACGATCCCGATATCCGACACTTAAAACCTTGGCCGTCAAGGTCTCCATCTCCCTCTCTCCAAGGAGATTCTGGAGTATGAATTCCCGAAGAAGTTCTCGACTCTGACTTTCGACTATTACTCCAGAATGAGTGACCCATCCAGCACATCGGGCATTTCCAGGACAAGATGGAGTCTACTCCAGCAACGACTCGCTCATATGCCTCACCTTTCCTTCCAGTCTGAAAAGTGTGGCCTCAGATTGGTTCTATTCCTTGCCTCCACAATCTCCCCACAACTTCGAAAAAGTTCCAAGCGTTTCTCACTCAATACGCATCTCGCCTGGAGACTAAGAGGAACAACGCAATCTTCTCACCGTCAAGATAAGGCAGAGCGACAGCCTCAAATCTTACATCGGCTACTTTCACAGCAATTTGATGGAGGCATCACACCGGTTCCTCTACGTGCATATCAGCGTTGTCACTGTCGTGTCACATCGGCACCACTTTGGCTTAGGTTCTGAGCCTTAGTTATTTAGGAGTCAGTTGATATTATTAGAAGATCGTGTAGTCCATATTTTATTCTGTTCATTGTTTTTCGTTTGAGTCCAATCGGACTTCGTTTGAGTCAGTTGATGAGCCATGATTAAGTCTAGTTGATCAAGTCTTCCTTTATTTTGTATTGCTTTATTGAGTCCAGTATATTTAATACCACATCGTTTATGTGGTAAAACTCTTCTTTATAAGGGGGCTATTTAAGAGACTCAGTTTGATAAATAAAGATATTGAATATTTTGGATATAAAGCTTTGCTTGAGTTATTATTCAGTCTATTTTTGATTGATTCAACTGGTGGTGAAGCCAAGATCCAGGTTGCGACCTGTGATCATATCCAAAACCCTAAATTTCTTAATTTATATTTGATTCCACATCATTTTGGTATCAGAACCGAAATTCATGTTCCCCTCCACAAAATTCCCAAACCCTAGCTCCACAAATCCCCCATTCCTCTTCAAAAAAAATTTATTATTCCAAAATTTGACTGAAACCTCAGACGAATTCAAAAAAAATAAATAAAAAAATTGTCATCTCCCTCATCAATCCCCCCCAATCCACTCCAACCCAATTACCCACCACATCTGCGAGGACCGCCGCCTGTGCAGCATCTCTGCCCACCAACATCATTGTCGACGCGAGCAACGCCATTTTCCCCTCTCCTCCTCCGTGGAGCAACGAAATTCAGCGCCTTCTTCCACCAACCGCGCTTGATCCCACTGCCACAGTAAAGCTTTGCAACCACCAACGCTTCCAAGCCCTCGTCGCCGATCCATTCCCCGCCAACATCACTCAGCCAACATCAGCCCTCATCGCCGACAACAAGATCCACCCCACTGCCTCTTCGCTGCTCAGATCTTCCCTTTCTCACCTCTGATTTCTTGTCCTTGGCTCGTCGCCCATCTCAGGTCATGCCAGCCACGTGATCATCGCGCTAATCTTAATCAAAGGGTCTTCGTCATCTCAGTTCGACCACCACGCTGATCTCGTCCACGAACTCTGACGGCCGCCTCTTCGTCTGCAGTACCTCCTCGACAACACGCCGCTGAGTTAGCCACGTCACTCGCCATCGCAGACCACCCTAGATCTGAGTTTTAGCTGAGATCGTGAAGAGAAGAGGGAGATAAGTTATTTGGGTTTGATCTCAGATGATCAACCCGACCAGTCCCTCTTCGAACCAGACCGGTTTGGTCTAACTGAACAAGACTAAACCACAAGCTAATCCAGATTGAACCAGCCAGAGCCGAGTTGGGTAACTGAGTCAACTCAACCCGAGTCAACTTCACTGAATCAACTCAGTGAACAGCAGCAGCACAGTCGCATTTCAGAGGTCGTTTCCCGCCCGATTTGCAGCCAATTCGCGCTGTTCTCGATACAACAGGTTTGCAGCCCCTAGCACTACTATCCAAAGTTGTTATGGGTGAATTATTTCTCCTCGATACAAGTAATTTTGAGGTAATTCCTACCTCACTCAGTTCTACTACTTTTTCAATAGTGTTAGCTACCCAGTAGCACCAGTTTGATCCATCTTTTATGCTATCGACTTATCGCTGTCCACTAAATAATTGTAAGCGAGTCAATCTGTAGACTTTATTTGCCACATATGAGTACTACACTAGAACTATTCCTGATTCTAGGCACGGGGTGATTTATTCTAGACTTTAAAACGATCAACATTACGCAGGATTTTTAGTACCTAATTGCTTCAATTAAATTTTATTGCATGGATGGAAATGAGTAATGGGATGCTTACCGCATACCAGAACTGAATTACTTGCTAATTTCATTATTGATCATTCTACATTAGGTTTCATATTAGTTGGTATATTTTGATCATTTCTGGTTTCATTTTGCAATGTGTCTTACATCTTGCATCCAGACACCCTGCCGCATGACCACCCGTAGTGGAACACAGTACCACCACCACGATCCAACTTCTGAAATGGAATCAGCACTAGACAATTTACCAAACTCCTAGAAAGGTTGGCCACTCGGATGGACAACGTTGAGAAAGATTTGAGAAATAACGAGAGACTACCGACAATGTTAGTGATAATGGACCTCGTGCTGGACCTCGCCACCCTAGAAACAATGACCAAAATGACTTTGCGAGAGCGAACTTTAAGAACATAAAACTTGAAGCACCCACTTTCGATGGTCAGTTGGATCCCCAAAACTTCCTCGATTGGATTTCTGATATGGACCATTACTTTGACTGGTATGATATGTCTGACGAGAGAAGGGTTGGATTTGCCAAAATGAAATTGGTGGATCAAGCTAGACAATATTGGACGAATGTTGAGAGACTCGACACCAGAAAGTTATTCAAACTTGGGATGAGATGAAACTGAAGCTACAAGAGAAGTATCTGCCCATGTCATACAAACGTCTACTTGATCAGTGGCAACGTTTGACTCAAGACAATCGACCAGTATCGAAGTACATCAAGAAGTTTGATCAATTTTTAGTGAAATGTGGCGAGGATGAGTTTGATGCCATAGTCTTGTCTAGATTTCGTTCAGGACTTGAGGATAAACTTAGACGTGAGCTAATTGTTAGAGATATCTCTACTCTAGAGCAAGCTATTCAAGTTGTCCAGGAGTTAGATTAATTTCAGGTGTCCTCATTCCCTAAACGCACTGACTATAGGGACAATCCCAACAGGAACACTGTTAAATATCAACCTAATCCATCCCAATCTCAGTCTCATTTTGGACCTATTAACTCCAATCCTAGGCGCGAAGACAAAGGCAAAGGAGTCGCAGGTGTTTCGTCTAGATCCATTCAACAGACTCAATGTTTCAAATGTCGAGGGTACAGTCACGTTTCAACACAATGTCCGAGTAAGTCGAGGACGTTGATTATTGAAACTCAATTGGACAGTGACCAGGATGATTTAGATGAAATCATCCATGACCCTGAAAGAGACGTTTGGGAAGATGATTTTGCTATTGACAGGCTGTCACTTTGGGATGTATTATGAGCATGCATTCACCGTCAGTTGACGATGTAGATAAAATTACCCGTCACCTGAATGTGGTGAGGTGCGCCCTAGCTGAACCTAAAGAAAATGACGATTGGCGTAGAACTTCAATTTTTCAAACTCTCACTAAAATTGGTGGTAAGAATTGTCGGGTTATCATTGATAGTGGGAGTTGCGTCAACGCCGTCACCTTAAGTATGGTAACTAAATTTGGGCTAAAGACTGTTCCTCACCCTTAACCATACAAAGCGTCATAAGTAAATTCTGCGTCCATTGATGTGAAAGATTGGCGTAGCCTCTATAGAAGAGAAGATAAAAGAAAATCGCCTACGATGGCTTGGTCATGTGCGACGTAAACCTACAAATGCGCCAGTCTAGCGAGTAGAGCGTATCAAATTAGGGAAAGTTAAAAGAGCGCAGGGGAGACCGAAGAAAACACAGATGGAGGTAATACGACAAGATATAGAGGCTAAAGATCTTAGTGAAGACATATTGCTCGATAGTAATGAGTGGAGAACATTGTTTTAAATACCGGCCGATTTATCAGTATATCGACCAAGATACTGGTATTTTATCAAAACGATACGATAAGTGCAAAAATTTACCGGATATCATTTTAGACCGATATGGGCTGATATATCAACACGTGGCCGATATATCGGCCGATATCCGAGATGAAATATCCGATATATCGGCCGATATAGTTACTTATTTGGATAATTATTATTTTCTTTTGCTTGAGAGATCATCTTATTTTATTCTATGTTCCTTATGGTACTTCAATGATATTTTTATATAATGTTTGGATCATAACTTATTTCTTTTAATAATGTCTAATATGTATTAACTATTTATATATCAACCGGTATTTAGTAACATATCGCGATATATCACCCGATATTCGGTATCCGGTATATAATTTTGTCGACTGGTATATCGCCGGTATCCGATATTTAAAACACTGGTGGAGAAAGCTGATCCAGTGCCCGATCCGGCGTAATTCTCTTTTGGTTCATGTAGCCTACCCCAAATACTGAACAAATGGCTTAGTTGTTATTTTTTTGCATTGATGTGAAAGATAGGTGTGTTATTCCGATCCTATTTGCCACATGTTCGGACAAATTTGGTGTGATGTAGTCACCATGGATGTGGGTCATATCATTTTGGGACGATCGTGGTTATATGACTGAGATGTCACTATCTATGGACGTGCAAACTCATGTTCATTTGTTCACGAGGAGAAAAAAATGAAATTGGCCCTGTTGCGACCAACTCAGCTTACACCTGAGACTAAGCAGACTGAAGCATCTAGCAATAAGGTGTTAACGTTGATCAGTCCAAATTTATTGACAAGAAGATTGCCAAAGGGTCCACAGTTATCGCACTTATTGCTATAAAGCAATGTTGAAAATAACGATAACGTAACGATAACGTTTTTCCTTTGTTATGTTAAAATAAGTTATAACGTAACGCATAACGTAGGTTACACGATTTAATATTTTTAATAAAAATAAATATATATACTATATTTAAGAATTTTTATAAACAGGAAAATAATTTTAAAAAATCTAAAAAATATCAAAACAATATATAACACATTTAACAAGTCTCACAATAATTTTTAGCAAGCATCGAGAAACTGAGGTGCTCCGATATCGTGCACTTCCTCGTCAATTTAAGAGAGATCAGAAAGAGATCGACGATGAATTCCTCGTTAATTGAAGAGTAGTGCGGCTTTTTGATTTTTTTAGAGCGTTACGACGGCGAATTCCTCTTCAATTGAAGAGAGATCAAAGAGAGAAGAACTGGGGCTCTTCAATAGTCGCCGATGAGAAAGATACAATTGAAGAGAAACCGCAGAGAGAAGAAGAACCGCACAAGAGAGTCATTGTCGTCGTCGCCATCATCGTCTACTGCAGAGAGAGGATGCACTGGGGTGCTTCGATGCTTCGCTCGTCGTCGCCAATTTAGGGTTTCATGTTGATTTGGTTTGTGGAGAGAAATCGCTTCGCTGTTTTATGTTTAGCAACCCGTGTAAATAACGTGAGTTACGAACGTAACGTTATTTAAATAACGTGAGTTACGAACGTAACGTTATTTTCATAACGTAACGTTCGTAACGCTCCAAAAAACGCTCGTTACTGGGAAGTGCGTTTTTTTGCTAGTGTTATATAACGGTCGGGTGCCGTTATGTTCTATAACGGGTTATAACGAGTTACATAACGGGTTTTTTAAAACATTGCTATAAAGATCAATGATGATTCTCCGGTGCAGTTTTCTCCGGTAGCAATCTCTTTATTGAAGGAATTTGTTGATTTTTTCAGAGGAACTCCCGGATAGTCTACCTCCTATGTGTGACATTTAACACGCCATAGATTTGGTTCTGAGATCTTCTCTTTCTAACTTGCCTCACTACAGAATGAATCCAGCAGAACACGTTGAACTCAAAAAGCAAGTTGACGAGCTTTTGAATAAGAGGTTTCTTAAAGAAAGTATGAGTCTGTGCGCAGTGCCAGCATTGCTAGCCCCAAAAAAAGACAGTTCGTGGAGAATGTGTGTGGATAGTCGTGCCATCAACAAGATCACCATCAAATATCGGTTCCCCATCCCCAGACTGGATGGCATATTGGACATGATGTCTGGAGCCACCATCTTCTCAAAAATCGATTTGAAAAGTGGCTACCATCAAATTCGAATTCATCCAGGAGATGAGTAGAAGACCGCTTTTAAGACCAAAAATGGTCTATATGAGCGGATGGTCATGCCTTTTGGCTTGACAAATGCTCCCAACACTTTCATGCGAGTGATGACACAAGTATTAAGGTCATTTTTGGGTAAATTACTGATCATCTACTTTGATGATATTTTGATTTACAGTCAGACATTGGAGCAACATATGGGTCATCTCAGGCAAGTTTATCATGCACTGCGAAAAGAGCAATTGTACGCAAATCCTAAGAAATGTGTGCTCATGACTGACAGAGTTATATTCTTAGAGTTTGTTGTATCAGCTCAAGGGCTTTCAGCTGATCCTCAGAAAATTCAGGCAATTATAGAGTGGTCGGAGCCTAAAAATATCAGAGAAGTAAAAAGTTTTCATGGGCTGGCGACGTACTACAGGCAATTCATAAAGAGATTCGGCACTATTATGGCCCTAATTACGGATAGCCTGAAGAAAGAAGAGTTCCAATATTCCGTAACCGCTGCCAAGGCGTTCAAGGAAATCAAACAACGAATGACCAAAGCACCTGTATTGAAACTTCCTGATTTCTCTAATGTGTTCGAAGTCATGTGCGATGCCTCAGACATTGGCATAGGCGGAGTACTCAGTCAAGAAAAGTACCCAATTGCCTTCGTCAGTGAAAAATTGAGTGGAACTAAACTGAATTACTCCACATACGATAAAAAATTTTGTGGTTGTGCAGTCGTTATGCCATTGGCGACATTACCTCTTACCGTAGGAATTTGTTCTTTACTCGAACCACTAAGCCTTACGATATCTTAACTCGCAGAAGAAGCTCAGTGCTAGACACGGTAAATAGATTGAGTTTATGCATGACTACACTTATACCTTGAAGCACACATTTGGAGTTAAGAATAAGATAGCGGATGCGCTCAGTCGACGCACATGTGCTTAAACAATTGAACGCTGAGGTAGTAGGTTTTGAACGAATTAAGGAAGAGTACGTGTCATGCTCCGATTTTGAAGATATTTTTGGTGCTTTGAAACAAGGGGTGACAAATGAAATAGATGGTTTCTTACTCCAGGATGACTATCTATTTCAATTTCGCACGTTATGCATTCCCCGTACCTCACTACGAAACTATCTTGTTTGAGAACTGCATACTGGGGGTCTTGCTAGTCACTTCGAACGAGAAAAGACCATAGATGCGATAGAAGTTTGTTTTACTAGCCAAGCCTAAAATGAGATGTTGCGAGGCTAATAGGGCAATGTCGCACTTGCCAACTGGCCAAGCAGCGAAAACAGAACACTAGCTTGTATATGTCTCTACCCGTGCCAGATCGTCCCTAGCAAGACGTGAGTATGGATTTCGTGCTTGGACTTCCAAAGACTATCAGGAAGCACGATTCTATATTTGTGATTGTGGACCATTTTTCAAAGATGACCCACTTCTTACCATGCAGCAAAACTTCTGACGCTTCCAAAATTGCTCAGATCTACTTTAACAGAGTAGTTAAGTTGCATGATTTACCCAAAATCATTATATCGGATATAGATGTCAAGTTCAAGAGTTACTTTTGGAAAACTCTATAGCACAAGATGGGGACTAAGCTCAAATTTTTCACTGCTTTTCATCCCCAAACAGATGGTCAATCCGAGGTGGTTAACAGGAGCCTAGGAAATCTTTTGTGTTATTTAGTCGGTGAACATTTACAGAATTGGGATCTCATCTTACCGACTGCGGAATTTGCATATAATATAGTTCATATAATAGATCAATAGGCATGAGTCCATTTGAGGTAGTGCACGGTTACAAACCTAGGAAGCTTATAGATCTAATTCTCATGACACAACATCCTAGAGTTCCAAGTCGGTATCTACATTTGCATTGCATAAACATGATTTGCATAAAGAAATCAGCAAGAAAAATCAGGAAAGTAACGCTCAGTATAAATCTTATGTTGATTTGCACCGTATGCACATTGAATTTAATGAGGGTGATTATATAATGATTCAGATTCGTCCAGAGCGGGTCCCACCTGGAGCTGTTAAGAAATTAACTGCTCGTAGTGCTGATCCTTATAAAATCATTAAGAAAATTAATCCAAATGCCTATGTAATTGATTTACCTCCGGACTTCGGGATTAGTTCGACATTTAATATATCAGACTGCGTAGCTTATAAAGGTCCTCCTTTTAACCCCGATAATCCACTTGTGGATCTTGATGAGTCTATCCCCAAGACTTTATTTGAGGGACCCCACTTCCCCCACTGCCCACAACAATTGGCCCATTTACAGCAGAACAAATTGATAGCATAAAAGATGATTAGATAATCTCTACTAGGGATGGACAACATCTAATACATTGGAAAGATCGTGCAGAATCTGATGATACATGGATTACCCAAAAAAGGCCTGCAGCGATTAGCCCCAGATTTGTTGGAGTTTTATGAGGGTCATTTGGTGCCATACTCAACGGGGTCGAGTTCTTTTCACCCCGAGAGTACTGATGAGGGCATCACACCGGTTCCTCTACGTACATATCAGCGTCGTCGTTATCGTGTCACATCAGCACCACTTTGGCTCTGATTCTGAGCCCTAGTTGTCTATGAGTCAGTTGATATTATTGGACAATCGTGTAGTCTATATTTTTTTATGTTCATTGTTTTTCGTTTGAGTCCAATCAGACTTCGTTTGAGTCAGTCTGAGTAGTCCTGATTAAATCTAGCTGACCGTGTCTTCCTTTATTTCGTATTGCTTTATTGAGTCTAGTATGTTTAGTAGCACATCAGTTATGTGGTAAAACTCTTCTTTATAAGGGGTCTATTCCCTGTTTTAAATATCAGCCGAGTCGACCGAGATATCGCCCGATATCTCCTTTTTTGCCTGCTGCCGATACGATATGGGAAAATCGTTCGCCATATCGTTTGCAGCAAAAAAATGACCGATATTTGAAATATCGGGCGATAAATTGCCCGATATCAGCCGATAAATCGCCCGATATATCGCCCAATATGAAATAACTTATTTATTGCATGACTACGTGCAAATGTACATTAATTTTTATTGTCTTTGCATGCATGTTACATCATTCTTATTAGGTAGATGATATCTATGACACTAAATCAACTTTTAGTTATCAATATTTTATTATATATAGTGTTCGATATAAGCGCCCGATATGCGCGCGTATCCCCGATATCTCCCCTAATATCCGATATTCGATATGAAAAACCCCCCATCCGATACGATCCTGATATCCGATATTTAGAACCTTGGGTCTATTTAAGAGACTCAGTTTGATGAATAAAGATATTAAATATTTTGGATATAAAGCTTTGCTTGGATTTTGATTCGGTCTATTTTTTATTGATTCAACTGGTGGTGAAGTCAAGATCCAAGTTGCGACCTGTGATCATATCCAAAATCTTAAATTTCCTAATTTAATATTTGATTCCACATCACAATTGGCCAACCCAACTGCGGTGAGGATATCGCTGCACTCGCGTTCATCAGCGGGATTCAAGTCTCTCACCCCTTGAACAAGCACCTCCTGAACCACAATGTCACTCGAATGAGCGAGGTCCTGTCAGCTCAGCCCTACATCTAGTTGAAGGAGGCAGTGAAGACTTCCTCCAATCACTCCATGAAGCCTGGCGATCACGGAAGAACGTTAAAGTCTCTGCGCGAATCCTCCGCCCACGCCCAAGATAAGATACAGGGCAATCTGTCTACAAGAGGCAAGCACTTCCAGTCCTCTCACCAAGCCCACTCCGAGCCTACTAGCCGATGGAGTAATTCACTCTGTTGAGAATCAACGAGGTCTTCACCATCAAGGACTAGCCGTGGGTCAGGCGTCCCAGACCCATCCAATATGACCCTTCGCATCCCGGAGCAGAAGAGTATTGCTCCTACCACGATAGCAAAGGGACACAAGACCATCCATTGTCGGAACCTCCAGAGGTACTTGAAAGAGCTCATCCACCAAGGCTTTCTCAAAGAGTACGTCCTCACACTCGAATCAAATTTCGGGTCTGGACAGCCAAGCGTTCCGCCTTACATCCAACCACAGCATGCAACCACCAATACTGGATAATTAAGTGATCAGCTCATACCTCCTAAGCAGGGTAGCACCTTTGTCCTTGACTCCTGTACTTTATTTCCATTACATTGTCAAGTAAAACTATATTTTCCTCCTAACCACTTTCAGCTTGCTTCACTCAAGGTCCAGAGCTTGCACGCTCCGTTGTGGGTTCCACCCCTACTTGGAGACAGCAATGCAAGCAACCACCAATGGGCTCCCTTCATCCGAGCCTACAGGCAGATAAACAGGCGAATGTACCCTTGGTAATTTTTCTTTACCAATGCAGAACACAGACGCCAACCTACGGGCTCTTCTAGGCGAATGTACCCTTAGTAGTTGCCCTCTACCAAGTATGGAACACAGACGCGGGCATACGGGCTCCCTTCATCCGAACATGCAGGCAGATGCTCAGGTGAATCTATTTTTGATAGTTTCCATCTACCAAGCGCGGAACACAGACGCCAGCCTACGGGTTCCACTCATCTTGGGGACATTTGTACTCCTAATAGTTTCCCTCTGCTGGCGATGAACATATACTTCGGTCTACATGCGGATGAGATCTAAACCGGATCATTACCCTGCCTGGAGTAGACGCATCCAATCTGCCGATGGATCGTACCCCTACTTCAGGTCCTTACCAAGTTCACAACTCCGGTAATGGGGCAAAACCCCCACACAGAAGCGAAGACCCAGCTCTGCTGTTAAGATTCCCCCACTCGGAGGCCTAACTCCGCAGCTGGGATTTCCCCCACTCGGAGGCTCGGATCGTCAATCTTGTGGTCTTGCCCCCGCTCGGAGTGGAAGTATCCAATCTGTCGTTGGGTCGTATCCCCACTTCAGGCCCCTTTCCTAACCTGCAGATAAACATTCTGGAAAGCCTATGCTACACGAGACATGTAATATATACATGAGGGTTTGGACTATCCCCTCGACATACTAGTTTCATGTGGTTAGAGGTTGGAGAAATCGAACGTTCTAAAGAGGCACGATCATCCAGGTATTGTTCGAACACCTCCTTTGCGTATGTTTGCAAGAATTGCTCATTCCGGGATAACATATGTCATGTATTTTAGCTCATAATTGCACGAGACATATATTATATACATGAGGGTTTCCTTATTTGGATTTTCCCTCGATGTACAAGTATAGTGTAATTGGAAGCTGAGTATATGTCATGGTTCAAAATCATGGTCTCGGTCGCTGACTCGGCAAGCACTGAGACGCATTCGTCGCAGCATCTCGGATCAGTCTCGAGCGATACGCGCATAACGCTACATAAAAAGCTCAAAAAATCTAAAAAAAATCACGACAAATTTTTAAAAATGTAGACATCAATATTTATATATCACATGTCCAAAATATATCACCTAGCACACTCAACATAAAGATAGATGGTGAGTCTCGGTCTCAGTCTCTGTCTCTCCCTCAGACATAAACAAAGTCTCAAACATAAATAGTTTCCCTCCGATCGCTCTCCCTTCCCTCACTCTGATCTCTCTCTGGAGGCGGGTGAACGACGACGACGAGGATCGCTCCCCCCTCCCTCCCTCAGATCTCTCTCCCTTCTTTGCCCCTCCCTCCCTCCAATCTCTCCCCCTCTCTCCCTCCTTTCGAACTCTCTCTCCCCCTCTCCCTCTCTGCCTTGATCTCTCATTCTGAGAGAGACTTAGAAAGAGGTCGGGAGAGAGAGACAGAAGGAGAGAGATTGGAGGCGGGCAGCGCTTGAGGCAGTAGAGTCGGGCGGCTATGGCGAACGACAGATGGGCGGGCGACGATGGCGGTAGGGGCAAGCCCTAATTCGACCGGGTAAGTTTTTTTTTTCTTTTTTCCCTTTTATAACCCGACTCAAGGCCGACTCAACCCGAGTCGTCTCGCGACTCGGCCGAGTTGGTCGAGTCAAGGCGGAGTCAGCCCCGAGTCAGTTTAAACTCGGTCTCATGGCGTATCACATCATGGTATCGTCTCGGCGCCTGCGAGTAGGAGACGAGTCGTCTCTGACTCAGTCAATATTTTAAACCCTGGTATACGTACTCTTGTTACCCCCAACATATTCTACTGGTTATATTAGTTTTTTCATTAGTCTTATCATGCTCCATCTAACATTTAATTTAAGTCGTTCCATTACATGCTTGTGTGCACATAATCATTCCTCTCCTCATCCGACAAGCGTTTGTACCCCTGGTAGTTTCCCTCTACCGGGCGCGGAACACAAACGTCGTACTGCTAGCTGCCCTCGGGCATTTGTACTCTTGGTAGTTTCCCTCTACTGGGTGCGAGACACTAATGCCAGCCTGCAAGCTCTCTCCTTGTGGGCTCCCACCCCCATTCGGAGCCCCTACTCTGCTGCAAGGATTCCCCCTTTTCAGAGTATCAAGCTCACAGCTCCGCTGATAGGCCAAACCCCCACTCGGAAGCGTACGAGAATTCAACTCCATTGTTGAGACTTGCACCACTCAGAGCCCTAAATATTTTGCAGGTACCTCTGATGGGACATGTAACGTCCCGATCCCACAGGTACGGAGATGTTACTGCGACGTATATACGCAGGGTGAAAATACCCTCACATTATATACGCTAAGCATCAGTACAGGCAAGAATCAGAGTACAGAAGCACAGTGGTAATATTCATTCCAGCAATAATTACACAATTACACAGTTATCACAGAGCATGATCAATATCTCAAGAATATAAAACCACCAAGAAGCGCAAAAACAGGATATACAATATAAAAGACGGGAAAGTACTCACGAGTAGCAAGATAAGAATCTCGGAGCCGATCAAGGGGAGGCTTGAAGAAAGAGGATCCAGACAGGCAACCGCTAATCCACGCTTCCGCTGCGTACTCTTATCAGCTACAGCAAGGTCACCACGGTCTAGACTCTAGGATCTGGACATGAGGATCCAGGATTGTCAGAAAGCAACCCATCGAATACGTATGATAAAGCCAGTTGGCGTGCTCAAGCAGTCACACATGTACATGATCAAGTGATGTGGTTCAGGCATACGGTATAGGCAATGACCAGTAACATAAATGAAAATTAGAGAAACAATAGTAAATCTGAAATCAAGTAAATACATGTATATCGATAAATCTGAATCAGAAAATATGCATAAAAAATGGTGTCGAAAGCGTAAGTACACATAAACATGTAATGCCGGTACAAGTCAGTAAACAAGATATCAGGAAATTCCGTAAAAATCTAGAATCGTGTATAGTAAAACAGAATGTCCAGCTCAAGTCATACAACATAAATTGTTGAATCATAATAACGGGGCAAGTCACATGAATGGGTAAATTAGTATGTTGCATTTAGGTTATCCAATAATAATCAACAGTATCATTTGTTATTCTTGTCCCTTTCCCACAAGCGTCCCACAACACCGACAGTTCACGCTGGAGCCCGCACTTCCAGTAGAACTCATCTGAACTCTGATATGTGAGTACCATTATTCGAAAGGGGAGAGACCAAATAACATAAGCTCCTGACATTATTATCGTACAGGTATGTGTGTGAGTGTGTTAATATGCACTGAGAATCCTTATCACGCTAACACCAGGTGGCATTGTTTTAAATATCGGCCGATATACCGGTATATCGGCCGAAATATCGGTATTTTATACAAAACGATACGATAAGTGCAAAAATTTATCGGATATCGTTTTGAACCGATATTGGCCGATATATCGCCACGTGGCCGATATATCGGCCGATATCCGAGATGAAATATCCGATATATCGGCCCTTATAGTTACTTATTTGGATAATTAATATTATTTTTTGCTTGAGAGATTGTTTTATTTTATTCTATGTTCATTAGGTATTTCAATGGTGTTTTTATATGATGTTTGGATAATAACTTATTTCTTTTAATAATGTCTTATATGTATTTACTATTGATATATCAACCGGTATTTAGTACCATATCGCGAGATACCACCCGGTATCCGGTATCCGGTACATAATTTTGCCGACCGGTATATCGCCGATATCCGATATTTAAAACACTGCCAAGTGGCACAGGCAGAAGGAATGATTATTTTTCTTGGAGGATAGATTCAGGAGGTAGCCCCACAGATTCAAGAGGTGGCCCCCACCACGTGTATGGTGTGGCACTTTGCTTTATGTGGTACTTTGTTCTGTGTGAGGAATGGATTCTAGAGGTGGCCCCCACATATTCAAAAGGTGACCCCCACTATGTGTGTGGTGTGCCACTTTGCTCCGTGTGTCACTTAGTTCCATTCAGGATCCGCCAGACGCTAGCATGATCGTGGAATACATCCTCGTCATCCTGACACCAGGCATGTCTGCTGGACGCCGGTATGACTGTGCTATTAACAAGAGTAACAGTGAAGGAGACATGAGTACAGGAGTACAGGAGTTCAGGAGTACCAGATGTCTGATAGCAGTATAATAATCATGTCAAGGTCCCCGTAAAAGTGATAATCATAAATATGCAATGTAATACAGGTGTCAGGTGTAATAGTATCCAGTCAAGTGTCATAATATCAGGTCAAATGTGTCAGTACCAAGTGATAGCATATGTCAAGTATCAAGTGATAGCATGTCAATTGTCAGGTGTCAGATATTAAGTGTCAAGGATCAAGTGTTAAGTGATAACATGTCAAGTATCAGTGTCAGATATCAAGTGTTAGGGATCATGTGTTTAGTATAAACATATCAGCGTCAGGTAATTAACATGTCGGTATCAGGTGAGTTGAATATAGAGTTGCAACATCATATATCAGGTAATCATCTGGTCATGTAACATGGTACAGGAGAACAGTATACTTAAACATTTCAAACTCTTCACAGCCATATCTATAACAACAATAATTTAATCTATTAATTAGCTATGTGAAGTCGAGCGAAGAGGGAGCATATCTAGGCATATCCAATGCAAATATAATACCAGTTCAATTAATTATAATAACGGCCAATAGGTATTCATATAACATGTTAATTTTAGAAAATCACTCGCATATCATATATTAACTCGCATAACAATGCATCATGTATTAAAAGCCAAAATAGCATATCCCAGAAAAGGTACTCGCCTAAATCACCAGAAAACAGCGTAAAATCTCGGAATACCAGAAATACGTGCACGCCACCAATCCATATTAAAATGTATAAATATGATATTTTAGAGAGAGAATTATAGAGGAGAGAGGAGAGAGAAAAGAATAAGAGAGAGATGGTGGAGAGAAAGAGTTTGTTGGAAAATAGAAGAGGGGATGAGAGAGTTTGATGGAAAAGAAGAGGGTAAAAGAGGAAAGAAGGAAAAAGAAAGAAAGGAAGAATGAAAGAAAAGAAGGGAAAGAAGAAAGAAGAGGGGAGTAGAGTGGGCGGCGGCGGCCTGGGAGGCGACGCCGCCGCCGGAGGGGGGCGGCTCATAGCCTGGGCCCGGGGAGGAGGGGTGGGCTTTGGGTGTTGGTTTGTTGGTGATGTTATTGTTGTGGTTGTTGTTTTTGTTGAAGGTATAGATGGTGGTGGTGTAGGGAGTTGGTGGTGGTGACGGAATTGGAAGAGGTGGATGTGGTGGTAAGGTGGTGGAAGTGGAGGAGGTGGTGGAGTATTGGTGGTGAATTTTGAGGATGTGAAGATGGAGGTGAAATGGGTTTTGTGTTGAAATTGAAGGAGGATGGTGGTGTATAGCGAAAGGAGGTGGGAAGGTGAGAGTTTGGGGGAGGGGATGGCCGGACCTAGGGGGCCAGCGGAGGCGCTCCGGTGGTGGAGTAGGCGGAGGCCCAAGAGAAGAGGAAGTTAGGAGTTGGTGGGAGAGAGGAAACTTAGAGAATAGGGGAGATGGAGAGAATGAGAGAAAGAAAGAGAGGAAAAGAAAGAGAAGGGAATACGGTGGAGATGGGGGAATGAGCTGCTGCTGCGGTTGGCAGGGTATGGGGGAGGCCGGGGAGCAGATAGGGGAGAAAGAAAAGGAAAAGAAAAAGAAAAAGAAAAGAAGAAAATATTATTTAATGCGGGTAAAAATTGACTGTTTCAGAAACGTTCCGAAAAATTCTCAAAAATAAAAAATATTATTTTAAGATGCTTAGAGAAATCAAATTTGAGAAATTCGATCTGATTTTCAAATTAAAAATCTGAAATCTTCTAGTAATACCAGTCGGCACCAAAATCAGTCAAATTTCGATAAATTCAAAAAAATCTCAAAAAATACATTTAGATAGAAAATGAGATTTTAAGAAGTAATATGAAAGCCGAATCTAAAAATTTAACTCTATTTGGAAACTAAAAATCTGGAAATCGGTGAGTGATACCGATCGACACTGGTTTTGAAGATTTTGCAAATTAATTCTGAAAAATTTCAGAAAATCATGAAAAACCTAAAATATTGGAAAACGATGTTTGAAACTGAAACCGGTCAAATCTGACTACCGAAAAGACCAAATCGAGCAATACACTAGGATCGGGTCCCCGATTCATACTAGGGCTGACTCCGAGTCCACGAATACGGATCTAATACAAAACAATAGCACAAATAATAATAAAACAAAAACAAAACTAAATTGAAAAATATGATCAAAAAATCAGAATACATATCTAAGTACGTATTCTGGGAACGGGGTGTTACAGGACAACCCCCATTCAGGAACAACACCGAAGGCTCACCAATTCCCTTCCAAGTCAAACCGATTACACCAGTGACGGAGATTGGCACTCCGAGGAGGCGTGATCAAGTCCATCCCAAAAAGCCAACGGCAAAACAAACCAAGCAAGATCCACGCAATCATTTTCATTCCCAAAGAAGTACATGCATATTTATTCCAAGTCATTCCATTCTGAATACATTCCTTCAAATACATATTTGATTACATCTAACGAGAGTAATACAGAACTTCATTACAATTCTATGTTTATCTTTTCGAAAAGAAATACAGATGATCCAACCGATCCACCTGCCGCAATGTCTAACCGCAACTTTGAACTCCGAAAACATGTCCTACAGAGAATATCTGTAAGAAAGCACAATTCCATTGCTTACATCACTGCCCAAAAGACCCCGAAAGAAGCTCCGAGAAGTCCCTTCATAAAAATAAGAGATCCTTTATATGAAGGACCTTCTCCTCTGCGCCTGGAACACACCTCCAAGGAAGCCAAACGGACTCCGACAAGACACGCGAGGCAGCTATGTTCGACCAGGATGGAACCGCTATAACACAAGCCAGTGATGATATCACACCACCGACCCTTTGTTCTGAGGAAGAGGTCGGAGCTCTGGAAGGGGGAGTGCTTCATCGGTGGCACAAATACCCCCTATACTCCCCTCTTGTTGCTCGTCGTAAGAAGAGTCTCCAAGCGCGAGGGACACCGAAATGAAGACTCCAAGACAACCAAGATTTACGTGGAGTCACATCCTCCTTCACAACCTCCCAGGATAGCCCCCACTCCTACCTCGAACACACTATCATGAAAAGAAAGACTCCAAGCCTCAGGACTGGAACTGGAACGGACAAACCAGAGATCAGTCAGTCAAGTCGACTTGAAGTAGAACTATGTCACTCCTAACAGTGGAGCCCTATCACATGACTGACATATTGTAACAAGCTCATCACAACGACTGACATATTGCGCCATCCATTCCCACTGTCTCCTTCCTCTCCCTTTCTTTTCTCCACCTGATGAAGAAGAAGGAAGACATAGTAGCGAACTTGAGAATGAGTAATTTTGAAGTAAGAATTTTCTGAAGAAGAAAACAGATGTCAGATGTGACTTCCACCCTGAACACTTTGCCCCATTTATAAATAGAGGAAAATGAACCAAGTCGTCTTCAATTCAAATTCCTAATCCCCGAAAAGTCGATCAGTAAACCAAGATCCTCGGTTAGCCAAATTAGCAAGATACCAACTACCTCCACCACACGATCTCAGCCATCATGGTGCCAGGATTCGAAAAGACGCCAGCTACAGATTTCAAGCAATCTAACTGATCTATGTGCCAACTATCAGCTAGCCGCGTGATCTCCAAGTCAATCCCAAATATTCACATTTATGTCCAATTCCTCTCCTGCCCACATACATCGAAAAGAAGCCAAGGCATTCAAGGATCTTTACTACGCTTTTTCGACTTCCTTCCTACAGGCTCTGGTAAGAGAAAGAGCTGGGGCATCTGTAGTGGTCAAAAAATGACCCTCATCAAGATGTTGACATGTGTTCATGCAACTGAAAGCCTCCCACTAAGACATCCATAGCTCCCGGCCCGTCTCAGGGCCTCCGCCATTCCCATCCTCCCGGAGTCACTACAGATCACACCAAAGTCAACCTTCATACCTCTTCCATCTCAGAAGCTCCATTGTCTCAAGTCATCCCGGAGTAACCTCCAGCCCCGAAAACTATCTCTGGAACCATCTGCACTCCACATCCTCCTGATTTCATCTAGAAGTTCTCGGCGACAACCACCAAGATGTCCGCCTACAATTACACCTCTTTTTCCTCGTCCTCGTTCATAATATATAACGCTCCCCAACGCAGGCAGTTATAAACAGTGGCGAGATTTCCTATATGCAATCCCAACAGTCCAGTGCATGCAATCACGGCTGTTACAGCAAATTTGCTCGTGAAGATTGTGCAGTTATAGTAATGGCGCCCACACTGTCCACCTCCATGCCAACAGCTCAGTACAAATCGACCTTCTCTTCCAGCGAGAGGGGGGATCGGGCTTCTTCCCTTCCAATGGATCCTAACTCAGAGACATACCAGAAAATTCTCTGTAATCCCCGTAACTTGAGAATCATAGTGGAATCTTCTCCTCACCGTGGTTTTTTCACGATTTAGATTTCCACGTAAAAATCTTGTCTCCTTTTCTGTGCAGTGCATCACTTTTATTTACGCACTCCCTACTTTCATATTCTTGCTTGTGGTGTAAATCGACCGTCTGGTCGCTCGTGGCGGAAAATCTCCACCACCCACACCCAGAGCCACATACAAATTTAAAAGTTAAATATTAATAGGTAAATTTCCAAGAAAAATTCCTCTATGTGAACATGCTTGTGTGCGTTAATAATCTCCAAATTGCACCACCTACAAGTGGCCAGACAAACAACACCACCCCCAACACAAACACACAAAAAAGGAAGGGGAAAAACTCTTATGGAGTTAACCTTTGCTAAATCTTTAATAATAAATACAAAATAAGATAGTCATATGAATGCTTCTTAAAAACTAGCCATAACAAGCAAAAATTAGAAGTGCTAGACTAGAGTGTTTTTTTTTCTTTTCCAGAAATATAGGTCGCAAACTGGTGCAAGCGGGATTTGAACCTCACACATGTTACCACTGCAAAGAGGTTTTAGCACTCTGCTATAGTGACACATGCTAGAGTTTTGATAACACTTACATGCTAGAGTTTTGATGGAACACATTTACAAAGTTTTTACATATATAGACCACAAGTTTATGAAGTTGTTTCAGTTAAAATGGCTGGAAACAGAAAAAAAAACCTTTTAAACCATGTAGGAGGCCCATGATAAATAATGTGATGGTTGGAACTTTGGGGAGGAAATAAATCAATGTAGGAGAAGGGAAAGAGAAGATGCAGGCTATTAGCACAATGAACAAGGGCCTAAAAAAATGATATGATTCCCATCTTTGCATAGTAAACATGTAAAGCCTCCGGCAACTAAAGTTTTTATAAATGTGTCATCTGTTACCAATCATCAAGTCTCACCAGCTTTCAAAGTGAAAGAAGGTAATCCACCCCTCAAAATCTTCCCAGATGCAATTATGAAAGGGCCACCCTGAGCATAGGTACTCTCACTAAGCTTTTAGATTTCCATGGACAAACCTAACAATGATTTTCCGAAATAACCCCACCAGGATTCACTAATATATCTAAAAGATCTTTTGAAATGGGTGCATTGGCAAGGCAGATAATAGCCCATGTCCACAGTGCACAGGCTCACAAATCTATCTTAAATTCGGAACAAGTATGGGCAAGAAATATTCTCGCATCCTCAACCACATAGCCCACCTAATTAATTAAATTTACCTTTTAAGGTTTTTGCTGCAGGCAGGTGAAATATAATACTTAAACTATGAAGTCCTCGTGACAGAGAAGTATCCCATAACATGAAGACCCACAAGAACTAAACTTGGACAGATCTATATTGCATTCTGAAGCACCATTATACACTGCAACTCATCAGGTTGGTTGAAATACAGTTGATTTCCCAATAAATCTGTTGGCTATATTTCAGGAAACTCCCCTGAAGTAATTACTCGAATCAGAAAACTCTTCTCTATTAGTTAAGTGATCAATAGGCCCCTAGAGTTTTGCGCTTCTAGATAGAGGGCTTTAAAACCTAACACCATCAACGGCTTAAAATGATAGCCATCCCCCTAAGCTTTAGCAAAATCCTGAGACGTCTTTTAGCCTAGTTCTTTCTTTATATTCTTTCATAAGTTTTTATTATTTCTCTGTGATTCATGAAATTAAATCATAATTTTTTATGTTGTAAAATGGGTTTTCAAAATTAAACCATGTGATGTAGATGGATTTCAATTTTCAAAGATGAATTTTGATTTAGTGAGATGTTTAAAGATGGTATTTGATTCCTTTGATTTTTTTTTTTATTTACAAATTCTAAAATGGCTTTTTGGGACAAAGAGGAAAATGTGGTGGGGGAGAGGGAAAGAAGAAAAAAATTTCTAATTCTAATTCTACCAAACACTAACCTGTATTTGAAAAACCAACCTAGGAGGCCGCTTATGCGCCCACCAATGTAGAGGTGGGCCCTCAGGCCGCTCAAGATGTTTGTTGGGGGGGGGGGGGTTTAAGTGCCCCGTTTGGACATTTTGATGCCTATCTGCCTGTTTAAGCATTTTGTAGGCACACATAGGAGCTCCATTTCACTTACACAGACACGTGTAGGTAGGATTTTCTTCTTCTTCTATTTTTATCTTTAACAGGTTGAAACTGATCAAAGCAAGATCCCAATCCCCAAATTCTCGATTTCTTCTCTCTCCAGCTCCTCAACCTAGCAAGCGTTGTACACATAGTTCAAAGTCGCGGTCTTGGCCACAGATTCAGATAGCACCGTTCCACATCGGTCTCGGCGTCGCGGAACGGACTCAGGTGATACGCACAAAACACGTCATAAAAAGCTCAAAAATTCTGAAAAAATCACTACAAATCTTAAAAAACGGTAGACATCACAATTAATGTATAACATATCGAAAACATATCACCTAACACACTAAATATGAAGAGAATGCATAAATACCTATGTCGCGGTATTAAAATATCAAAATAAATGCATAATATAGTAACTTTCATAAACGGATTTAGCATGTTCCCATCCAATATCACGATGCTTCGCCAACATTCTAAAATTTAGAAAAAAGATTTGTATTAATTTAAATGTCATATTAATTTTAATTTAGTTAAATTACATAAACTCAATTGAATTGAATTATCTAAATTAAACTAAATTAAACTCAATTTAAAGTACCTAAACTAAATTACATTAAATTAAATTAAATTAGATTAACTAAACTAAACTAAATTAAATTGAATTGAAGTAACCAAATTAAACTACACTAAACAAATTTAAATTAACTAAATTAAACTAACTAAATTAATTTAATTTAATTTAATCAAAATTAACTGATCTAAACTAAACTAAATTAAATTGAATTAACTAAATTAAATTACACTAAACTAAATTAAATTAACTAAATTAAACTAATAAATTAAATTAATATTAAAGTAAACTGCACTAAAATAAACTAATCTAAACTAAACTAAATTAATATTAAATAACCTAATTACTCTCTCTCTCGTCACTCTGTCCCCACCCCCAAAACCCCTCTCTCTTCCCGTATCCCCCTTCTCCTTCTATCTGTCTTTGTCAGGAGACAAAGACAGAGGGGGCGAGAGAGAATGATGAGGAACCAACGCAATAGGGATTCTCTCTCTAGAATTTCTCACTCAAAACACACAGGCTACAAAGCTTATCTAAAATAATTTTTAATCCATCCAAAACTATCAAATTCAATACCAGTCTTGGCCTTAAATAGGCCTACATCAATGGAGATATCCCATCACAATCGATATGGGACTAAAAGAAACTATCAAAACTAAATAAATAAAGATTACAATTAAAAGAAAATAACTAAGATAATCAGCTCAATGTAGCTTGAATCTCCAAGTCCTAATCGAACCAAACTGCGCCTCCTGGTGTAGAATCGCAATCCTAGAGAGATGTCCCCATCATTCGCCTGGGGTTGGGGAAAATTTGACTATGTCGAATGCGAACCTCCTCGGGTTCAAAGTGCTCTAGACGATTAGGGTCCAACTGTTAGAGCTCCTTCTGATTAATCCAAGTGTTGTCAGAATCAGGTAGTCCTTTCCAACAAACTAAAAATCTGTAATAACCACCATCTCTACTAGAGATAATTTGATCATCAATAATATCATCAATATGTTCTGATGTATGTGTGGGTTGTATCTGGGGAAGTGGAGGTAATAAAGGTCTCTCAGAAATAGGCTCATGAGAAGGCTCATCCAATAAAGGATTACAACAACTAAGCCATTTGTCCTAAGTATTTGGGGAAGGCTACATGAACCAAAGAAAATTAAACCAAATCGGGCACATGGATCAGCTTTCTCCACTCATTCCTATCAAGCAATATGTCTTCACTAAGACCTTTAGCCTCTATATCTTGTTGTATTACCTCCATCCATGTTTTCTTCGGTCTTCATACGCTATTTTAACTTGCCCTAAATTGATACGCTCTACTCGCCGGACTGGCGCATCTGTAGGTCTACGTCGCACATGACCAAACCATCAAAGGCGGTTTTCTCTCATCTTCTCTTTTATAGAGGTTACACCTATCTTAGTATGAATATCCTCATCTCACCTTATCTCTCATCCAATGAAGGATTATCAAATAAAAATTTAAACTTTATAAGCAATCAGATCTTTAATATTAAAAAAGGAACTAATGCTAAAATCCGGTGGAAGATCTACTACGTATTTTTTTCAAAATTTTGAATGGTCCTGCACTACGTACATGCAATTTCTTCACGGTACTAGGGGAAACCGTCCGAGCGAATCCAAACCATCACGTAGTCTCCTACGCTAAACTCATGTGTTCTCTTATGCAACTCTGCATAAGCTTTATACTTTGCATTACTTTTCTAAATTTTATTATTGACTCCTTATGCAAGTCATGAATATGTGATGCAAATGATGCAGCTTACTCAGACATCCTAGCATGATGGGGTGTCATGAGAATTAAATCTATAAGTTGTCTAGCTTGAAAATCATGCACTACCTCAAATGGACTCATTCCTATTATTCTATTGACAGAACTATTGTATGCAAACTCAGCGGTAGGTAACACAAGATCCCATGTTCTTAGAATTTCACCCACTAGATATCGTAACAGATTATCCAAACTCCTATTGATTACTTCAGTTTGTTCATCAGTTTGTGGGTGAAAGACAGTAGAAAACTGAAGTTTAGTTCCTATTTTGTGCTACAAGATTTTTCAAAAGTAACTCGTGAACTTAACATCCCTGTTTGAAACAATTATTTTGGGCAGCCCATGTAGCCTAACAACCTCATCAAAATAGATCGTAGTGATCTGAAATGCATTTGAAGTTTTAGAATATGGCAGGAAGTGGGCCATCTTGGAGAAACGGTTCACAACAACAAGTATGAAATCATGCTTTCTTGCGGTTCTTAGTAAACCCAGCACGAAATCCATACTGACATCTTGCCAAGGCCAATTTGGAACTGGAAGAGGAGTATAGAGACCAGTGTTTTGTTTCTGTTACTTGGTGAGTTGACAAGTGCGACATTGACCAACAAGCCTTGCAACATCTCTTTAAGCTTGGCAAATAAAAATGATATTCCACAGCTTCAATTGTTTTGTTTCGCCCAAAATGTCTAGCAAGCCCCCCAGCGTGTAATTCTCAAACTAAAAATTCTCTCAAGGAGATGCGAGGGACACACAACTTATTAGAGCGGAACAGATACCCATCTTGCAAGAGAAAACCATCAACCTCGTGAGTCAAACTACCCTTTAAGACAGTGTACATGTTTTCAAAATCAGGACATGACTCATAAGTGTCTTTGATTTTCTCAAAACAACCACTTCAGTACTCATGACAGAAAGTAAGGCGCGATGACGACTAAGTGCATCAGAGACTCTATTTTCAACCCGGATCTTATTCTTAAGGACATAAGTGTAATCTTGAAGAAACTCTACCCACGTACCATGCCTCGAATTCAGTTTCTTTTGGGAGTTGAAATATTTAAGGGCTTCATGGTCAGAATAAATAACAAATTCTTAATGGCGCCAGTAACGCAGAGCTTGAACTACCGCATAGAACTCCTTATCGTATGTGGAATATCGTTGCCGAGTATCATATAACTTTTCGCTAAAATAGGCAACGGGTGCTTTTCTTGACTCAAAACACCACTTATTCTAATGCCTGAGACGTCACAAGTGATTTCAAAAGCTTTCGTGAAATCTGAAAGTCTCATAACAGGAGCTTCTGTCATCCTCTTTTTGATTTTCCGAAACGCCTTAGCAGCAGCTTTAGTCCATTTAAATTTCCCTTGTTTCAAACAATCGGTAATCGAAGCCATGATGGTACTAAAATTTTGAATAAAACGTATATAGAAAGTGACTAACCCATGAAAACTCCTCACTTCTCGAATGTTGCATGGTTCTGATCATTACACAATTGTTTTAATTTTATCGGAATCTACAGAGACACCTTGTGAAGAAACAACTCCTAAAAAGATGACTTGGTCTGTAAGAAAGGTACATTTCTTAGAGTTTGCATATAAACTTTCCTATCTCAAAACTACACAGACCTGCGAGAGATGGTCCAAATGTTGCTCTGTCGATTTGCTACAAATGAGGATGTCATCAAAATATAAGACAACAAATTTTCCGATAAAGGGTCGTAATACTTGTGTCATCACTCTCAAAAAGGTGCTTGGAGCATTCAACAAGCCAAACAGCATAATCATCCACTCATACAGCCCATCTTTCGTTTTAAAAGCTGTTTCCATTTATCTCCCGGGCGAATTCGAATTTGGTGGTAACTACTCTTCAAATCTATTTTTGAAAAGATAGTAACATCGGACAACATGTCAAGCATATCATCCAGCCTGGAAATTGAAAAACAATATTTTACCATTATTTGTTGATAGCACGACTATCCACACACATTCGCCATGTTTCATCTTTCTTTGGTGTCAACAGTGCGGTGACCGTGCAAGAGCTCAAACTCTCTCGTATGAATTCTCTACTCAACAACTCTTTAACTTGCCTTTATAATTCGGCATGTTCCATCACGTTCATCCGATAGTGCGACAAGTTGGGCAGAGTGGCTCCCGGTACTAAATTAATTACATGTTGAATGTTCTGTATTGATGGCAATTGACCCGAGAGGTCTTTGGAAACACATCAGCAAAATCTATGATAATATGGGCCACTGTAGGAAAATTGTCTCATGAGATTCTTTCGCGACTTCTCGAGCAACCAAAACGATGATTTGTTGCTCACTAATCACTTTCTTTTCAATTTCTTTAGGTCTGATTAAGTTGAGGTTCTTCTCCTTTCGTGTGTCCACTGACATTTTCTCCTCTTATTTGGATTTTGGTTGACTTGGGATTAGTTTGATCCGTTGCCCTTCATGATTGAAGGTACAAATGTTAGACTTTCCCCACAAGGTTACATCTATATCAAGCAACCAAGGCCGGCCAAGAATCACATATCCTGCATCCATGGTTATCACATCACACCAAATTTTGTCCTTGTATGTGGCAAATTGCACAAGAACAGACATCGTTCGTTTACCTCTATCGATGCTGCGTTAACCCAGACAACCTTATATGGGCTAGGGTGAGGGACCGTCTTCAACTCTATCTTCGAAATCAAATTGGATGACACAGCATTTATACAACTCTCACTATCAACAATAATCTTACAATTTTTTCACCAATCTTTATCCATGTGTGGAAGATCGAGGTTCTTTGCCAGTCAATCGTATCTTTAGGTTGAGCGAGGGTACAACGGACAACAGCAATACGCCTGATAGTATTAAGAACTTTCTCATGTCACATTCATCCTTAGAATCACTACTCACATTCTCTATGAACACAATGTCCTTTTGAGATTCGTTCTGCACCTCATTTGATTAATCATCCAGAAAGAGAGTTCTGGATCTTAGGCAGAACTTCTCTACATGCCCATAACCTTGACATTTAAAGCATTGAGTGCGGGGGTTGGCTTGTGGTACGCTCTCGATTGGGTCTTTACCCTTAAGATCTCCTGTCGGGGCCGAACTGTTGGGATTGGGTTTGAGTTGGGACTGTCCAGAGGTGGTTCTAGCACCTTGGCTCTTATAATCTGAACCTCATTGATAGTAAGATCCTCGAGAAGCATCTAAGTCTTGAACTATCTGATAGGCGTGTTCTAAATCACTAACGCCTCTTGCAAAGAGTTCCCTATGAAGATCATCACGAAGGCCAGACCTAAACCTAGAGGGTTATCATGGGAGATTCATCGACAAACTCGCTGCACTGGGTCAAAAACTCATCAAATTTCTCAATATATTCAGCAGCAGAGCGAGTTTCTTGTATAAGCCTACTCCATTTGTCCAGCTATTGATCCTGAAAAGTAATTGGGACGTACTTTTGGCTCAACCTTGGCCTTCATCTCATCCCAAATTTGGATCGGTTCTTACCTCTTTAGCGCTATTAGTCTTTCAACATTTGACCAATATTGTCCCCGCTTGTCCCGCCAGTTTCATAGCAGCAAAACAGACTCGCCGCTCTTGGGACCATGGTTCACAGTCGCGGTCTCGGCCGCCGACTCGGCGGGCACTGAGACGGATCGGTCTCGGCGACTCGGATCGATATCGGGCGATACGCGCAAAACGCTACATATAAAGTTCAAAAAATTCTGAAAAAATCACGACAAATCTTAAAAAAAATGTAGACATCCACGTTCATGTATCACATGTCCAAAATATATCACGTAACACACTAAACATAAAGCGAAAACATAAATACACGCGTCGTCGGTAGAAGCATATCAAAATACATGCACAATATAGTAAATTGCACAAACTACATTCACAAATACATACTAATGTAATTATTTTCAAATTGAATTGCGATGAGGCACAAAATCATCATCATAATGCCGAGTCGACCGAGTCAACTCCGATTCTCGGCCGAGTCGGTCTCTTCTGAGTTGAGTCGACCGACTCGTGACTCGGACTCGTCTCGGAGCGGGCCGAGACGGATACGACTCGGCGACTCGTCTCCGACTCGGCCGAGACTTTGAACCGTGCTTGGGACATTTCATACCACTTGAAATAACGCTCTAGACTCATTACCCAATCAAGGTAATATTGTAGGTCTAAGCGGCCGTCAAATTTTGATACGTCCACTTTGATGATCTTCAGGTACCATTTGTTCTCATCGTATCGATTGTAATTCCTGTTGATTCTCTCCTCTCGGTGTTGGTTGAATTGACGCTCTTCATTACGACCTCCAGCATGACGTTTAACCTCTAACCTATCCATTTTCTAACCTAAGTGTTTATTTGGTCCTTAATTTCCTCAAAGGCTTTGAGAATTTCAAGAGTACTGTAATCTGTTAGTGAGGTGATACTAGACGGAGAAGTATTGGGATTCATGTCTGTATTTGATTTTTCTGAGTTGTAGACTGCCACTACGAGTACGTATGCACAACTATTTTTCTATTATCTAAATGCTGAATATATGATTTTTTTTACATGATAACGAATGCAGTTTATTATTTCTTATATGCAACTAACGAACTCTAATGCAATCGTGCAGGCTGATGCAGAAAATGTGAAAAATCAGCTACAACTTAGTAAAGCAACGCGCACAATAAAACGAATGAATTTGTCAGCAAGCTCAAAAGTTTAAAATAATGACTCTGATGTAAAAATTTTGCAATTTAGACCTTAATATTTTGTAAAATATTAATTTTATGCAATTTTCGATGTCCACTATATATTAACATTATCTAAATTAATATTAAGATGTCGCAAATAAAAGGCTAAGCAGATACACACACACACACTATTTATGAATGGCAGATAATCGACGAAAGTATGATGGCAGAATTAAAGTGATATTCAAAATTTCAGTTCAAAGAAATTTATACTTGATTACTGATTACCTGGATACCTAATTTTCACTTGATCTCTGTTGATGATCTCCTTAGTGCATGATGCTGTTGAGTTATTGTTCTCCTCTCTGCAACTGGGAAGGGATCAACTGACGAAGTGGTCTTGATCAACTACTCTCGTGGATGAGTTGGAGAGAAAATCGAATCAAAGTGGTTCATGCCTAAATGATGCTTTCACCATTGATGATGGCACAAGGTGCATCGATGTCATCAGATGGGTCAATGATGCTTCAAATTCCAATGAAATGGCTGCCGTGCAAAATGGTATTTATGTTACAATCATTGGTTTGCTGAAAGAATTTCAGGGCAAAGGCAATAAGGTGCATTCTCTGTCAAGCCTGTGATTGATTATAATGCCATCCATAACCACTTCATTCAGTGCATTCATGTACATCTGGTGAACACTCGAGCAAAGGCATGAGGCGTCGTCGGTGGATATCTTGACAGTTGACGGTGGATCTCGAGGCTAAAGGACGTGCCATGAGACCCGGTGAGCTCTGAAGGACCTTGGATGGCGTCGTCGGAGGCTCGTGAGGAGACGGCGGTGGGATCTATAAGCACGAAGAAGAGATGGTGGTTGGGGATCCGATTCGGCAATCGACGACGATTGGTGAAGCTTGGATCGCCTGGGGGAGATCGGAGATGGGGTAATTTAAGAGAGGGAGAAAGAGGGATGAAGGCGGTGGGAAGGAGAGAACGAGTAGAAGAGATGGGAAATTTTTTCTTTTTTTTGTTTGGCGACGCAGGGAAAAAGAAGAAAGAAAAGTAGGGTTTTCTTTTATTTGGAGGGGAATTGTTGTTGATTTTCTTTTTGTGTTTTGGAAGAATTCAGGATTTGAGCTCTGATACTAAGATGATGGGTAACCAACACAATAGAGATTCTCTCCCTAAGGTTTCTCACCCAAAGCACACAGGCTACAAGGCTTATCAAAAGTAATTTTTAATTCATCCAAAACTGTCAAATTCAATACCAGTCTTGGCCTTAAATAGGCCTACATCAAGGGAGATATTCCATCACAATCGATATGGGACTAAAAGAAACTATCAAAACTAAATAAATAAAGATTACAATTAAAAAAATAACTAAGATAATCAGTCCAATGTAGCTTGAATCTCCAAGCCCTAATCGAACCAATCTGAAAGAGTGCGACGACGCCTCTTGGTGTAGAATCGCAATCCTGGAGAGATGTCCCCATCAGAGAGATAAAGACATAGAGGGAGAAAGAGAGACGGGGAGAGAGGGGGAGAGGGAGAAAGACGGGGAGAGAGAGAGAGAACCTGGTGTTGAACACGGAGGAGAAGGCGGCGATGAAGCTCAGATCAGCGGCGTCGAGAGAGGAGATCTGGTGAGTTTCTGTGTTTTTCCCCTTCTTCCTGCTAGCTCAGCTTTAAAAGCGAGCTCAGTAGGTCACGGGCAGTAGCACTGGGGAGTCACGGGCTTCAGTTTCGTTTGACTCGGGCCCGACTCGGATGTCTAGGCCGGTCAGACCGAGTCCATATCTAACTTGGCCGAGACGCCCAAGTCGGGCCGAGTCAGCCCCGAGTCTAGCGAAACTAGTCCAGTCACTTGACTCGGGGCCCGATATCAGATCAAGAGGGCCGATCCAGTTCCGACTTGGCCAAGTCAGAACCGGATCGGCTGATTTTTTGAACACTCATTGTACACGGCACCACCAATGAAGAGGATGAGACACCG
This sequence comes from Agave tequilana, assembly GCA_038442645.1. NCBI lineage: Eukaryota > Viridiplantae > Streptophyta > Magnoliopsida > Asparagales > Asparagaceae > Agave > Agave tequilana. Next base: position 187,732 of record JAVJIF010001478.1, read on the forward strand.
CTCCAACAACCTTGTGAAGAGGATGAGACACTGCTCTGACAACCTTGTCATAGGTAAAGAGACCGCCGGTAATTTATTATCTTTTTAATTAAAATGTTTATGGTTTAGTTTAGTTTACTTGTTTCCTTCCTTCTTTATCTTCTCTCTTGTTGACGTTGATGTTGTCTCTGTGTGCTGTTATTCTGTTTATTCTTCTCCTCCTCTCCATAGTTGCGCTGCTATCACCCTGCCTTTTCTTCTTCATCTTCTCTCCGCTGCTATGCTACTGTCGTGATTGCAATTCGGGTGCTGCTACTTCTTCTCCTCTTCTTTTCTTCTTCCCTGTCCTTGCCCTTCTTTTCTCTATTCTTGTTAAGTTGTTAGCGCACCTGAAAAAACGAAATACAAAAAGTGAAAACACCAAGATACCTCCTTGGCATTGGGTCATGTGCTCAACCTCTTCTACAACATTGACCCAAACACTAACCCTAAACAAAGGTAAAAGATGAGGGTTTTCGTCATGTGAGAGAGAATAAGTTTTAGTTGATGTCATGTCATACCCTAAATAATGGAGGGAATGGTGTAATTCAATGCTGTAACGGGGTGATTGATCATTTACAAAATTAGGGTTTTTTAATTCTAGTGATTATTTACAAAATTGCTAGCTGCATTAAAAGAGTAACTAAAAAATATACTTGGTGAGTCACGGGGTGGTGCTCCACCATGTAAGGACACATCATGGTGGATGAAGAGGTAAAAGCTGCCATTAAGATCAAACGAGACACTTATAGAGATTTGAAGAAAAATTGTGATGGAGTGAGTTTTGAGATGTACAAGCTAACCAAGAAGGAGGCTAAGAAAGCTGTTCAGAATGCAAGAACTAAAGTGTACAAAAATGTGTATGAGAAGTTGGACACCAAAGAGGTTGAAAAGGATATATATATATATATAATTGCTCGAATAAGGGAGAGAGAAACTAGAGACTTATGTACTATGAGGTGTGTCAAAGATGAGAATCAGAAGGTTTTAGTTCGAGATGAAGAAATCAAAGAAAGATAGAGAGAGTATTTTGATAAATTGTTTAATGATAGTTCTACTCAAGACTTGGATGACCTTATCATTTAGTACCAGGATATGAACCATAATTATATGCGCAGAATTAGTGAATCTAAAGTTAAAGAGGCCTTGAAGAGGATGAAGTCAAGAAAAACTGTTAGCCCGGAAGGAATTCCTATTGAGGTATGGAGATGCTTAGGAGAAATGGGTGTGAGATGGTTGATAAACCTCTTTAACAAGATCTAGCTAACTAAAAAGATGCCCAATGAGTGGAGGAAGAGTACCTTAGTACCTCACTATAAGAACAAGGGTGATATCCAGAGTTGTTCAAACTATCGTGGAATAAAACTCATGTGTCACACCATGAAGCTTTGGAAAAGGGTAATTGAATACAGGTTAAGGCAGAATGTTACAATATCAGAGAACCAGTTTGGGTTCATGCCGGGGCGATCGACGATAGAGGCTATTCATTTGCTTCGTTAACTTATAAAGCGATTTCGAGAGAGGAAGAGAAATTTGCATATGGTCTTTATTGATTTAGAAAAAGCTTATGATAAAGTGCCAAGAGAGGTATTATGGTGGACATTGATGAAAAAGGGAGTTCCCATCAAATATATTGACATAATCAAGGATATATACGATGGAGTAGTGACAAATGTCAGAACTTGTGGAGACATAACAAGTGATTTTTCTATTACAATTGGATTGCATCAAGAATCTGCATTGAGTCCATTCTTATTTGTCATAGTGATGGATGAGCTTACTAGAGCTATTCAGGATGAGATACCATGGTATATGCTATTTGCTGATGATATTATCCTAGTCGATGAGACGAGAGCTGGGGCAAATGCCAAATTGGAGTTATAGAGACAAACTCTAGAATCTCGAGGTTTTAGATTAAGTAGGGCCAAAACAGAGTATATGGAGTGTAAATTCAGTAACCAGGGAATTCGAGATTATAGTATTGTGAGACTAGATGGACAAGAAATACCGATGAGCAGTCATTTTAAGTACTTGGGTCTTATTATCCAAAAGGATGGAGAGATCGAGAGGTGATGTCAAGTTGTCAACCATAGGATTCAAGCCGGCTGGTTGAAATAAAGGAGCGCAACAGGAGTTTTATGTGATCGTAACATTCCGTTATGGCTGAAGGGAAAGTTTTTATCGGACTGCTATTAGGCCAGCTTTGTTATATGGCACAGAATGTTGGGCTATAAAGAAACATCATGCCCAGAAGATGAGTGTAGCTAAGATGCGCATGCTTCGTTGGAAGTGTGATAACACGCGGAGAGATAAGGTGAGAAATGAGGATATTCGTACTAAGATGGTGTAGCCTCTATAAAAGAGAAGATGAGAGAAAACTGCCTACGATGGTTTGGTCATGTGCGACGTAGACCTACAAATGCGCCAGTCCGGCAAGTAGAGCGTATCAATTTAGGGCAAGTTAAAAGAGCGCAGGGGAGACCGAAGAAAACATGGATGGAGGTAATACGACAAGATATAGAGGCTAAAGGTCTTAGTGAAGGCATATTGTTCGATAGGAATGAGTGGAGAAAGTTGATCCATGTGCCTGATCCGGCGTAATTCTCTTTTGGTTCATGTAGCCTACCCCAAATACTTGGGACAAATGGCTTAGTTGTTGTTGTAGTGATTATTTTGGTGTTCTCTGAAAATTATCCAAATCTGTTTGTATAATAAATGGGCAAATCTACTAAGTATTCTGGAATTTGAAGAGGCTTCGCTTAAATGTAGGCTAAACATTTTAAAGGGCATAAATAATTAAAATTTACCATCAAAGTTACCTGGGGCTTAAGATTTACCTAGCCTTAAATTGAATGTCGGATAAGTGGTCAATGGGAAGGACTTTGCGTCTTAAATAGCAGCTATAAGTATTTATCCAATGAACTATATTAGTGGGACCTATGCATCATCTCCAAATAGGTAACCCTATCTCTTGCACGTGTGTGTGCACACACAAAGTACATATATATAGTTCTTGCATGAAAGCAGCAAAACACACATCTATCTCTTTAACAGCCTTCCAACCAACTTCCGCTTAAGAATTTACACTAAGAATGTAGTAATATATGAGATGATTTCTGTCAGGGTGACAAGAAACCGTCCATCCTTAGGTTTTATTGTGAAGTTTAATACATTGCTTACTTGGGTGTAAGAAACACAAATCCATCTCTGAAACAATCAGTTAAATCATGGATCTGAAGTCAGTTTTAAGGATTAGCTTGAGGGAATGCATAGGGTATTAGTGTCTTTCACTTGGCTGTCCTTTACCTTTTGTTTTACCAAACTTTTTATTTATGTAGAGATGCTTTTGCATGTTAGTTTTATTTATAAAAATAGGGAAATTTAGGTGGTCAATTGACTTAAATAGGAAAGCAAAAAATGTTTAGTATCAGGCTAACCAAAAATATATTTTCCTTATCAGGAAATGTAGGACCGGTAGAAACTACTGGGCACGTACCAGTACACACAATCACCTATCTTAATCATGTCACAATAGGCTTCACATGGGCCTATCTGAGCTATCTTACTGATGTAAAACAAATGGATTGCAATCCCCTTCAATTCAAAAAAAAAAAACTTAGGGTTAAGAAAGAAGAAATAGAAACGGAATTAGGGTTTAAGAAGAGGATAAATTTGGCCTTCACACCTCTTACACCACGGCTTCACACCACTTACGTCATGGGCTTCACACTCCAATCTCAAGAACTCAAGAGCTCAAGAAATTTTAAATGAAAATTTTTTATCTATTCATTGTCTACCAATAAGAGAAGTCTGGGGCCTATTTATAGGCTTTACAAAAATTTGATTCCCTGATATAGCCGATGTGGTACTAAAAACACAATAAAAGAAAACAAGTAAACTCAAAATAAATTAAGACATAAAAACAACTAGCAACTAGTGTGATGTCCTCATCACTTCCCCCGGGGTGGAAAAAACTCGACCTTGTCGAGTGTAAAATCTCCACACGAAGCATCTCAATTGGCCCTTAGTGGTGGTCTGGGAACCATCGGTCGTGCATCAGGTCCGAGCCAAGTTGATGGACGTGGAGGTGGCCTCCGTGACGAATCGGCTATAAAAGATGGTAGCTCGATCAAGGCCTAGATAGTAATAGAGGCGCATCATCTCAGGTGATGACAGAGCTGATACCAGAATCCCATGAGATGTCCAACTCGTCAATAATGAGAGCAACCTTCCTCAGAACTCTAGGAGAACTTGTCTCTGCATCAAGCGTGTGACTTTCTCACAATCTCAAGATGACTCGTAACAATCACCTTACTGTCAACTGTAAACTCCTGCAACATACTATATGGATATATATATATATATAATTTGTAGTTTTCATCGCAATTTGCTAACTGTCTAGTGATATCATCATCATATGCAACAAGCAAGTATAATGCAGTAGGCACTCTAAGCATAACTCCTAATGATGGGAAAAGGAGATATATGGGATGCATAGGATGACACACATCCAACCCCACTAATGGTAAACTGGACTCAGGGATAAACTCTAAACAAGTAAAAGCACTAGAAACCACATGTTGGATCATAACAAGGAACTCAATGACTCACTAGAAAATGACTCGGTGGGAACGACCATAAAACCATAATCAGTACGAGGAGACTCAGATGGCCAACTAGATGTAACGATATTAGAATCAACTGTCTCGTGTCAATCTCATCCTCTATCAAAAGTATGGCAAATGAATACCTATAAATCTGACTAGAGGCACTAGACTCCACTAATTTAGACCCAAAATCACTAGTATCATGAACATGAACATCAACAGTTAATGATATACCAGACTCGACTATCGCATCCTCTACTTCACTAGTACTCTCATAGGAAGCATACCCTCATCAAGAATTGGTGTGTCGGAACCAACTGATATATCTTCAATTGCACTAGTAGTCTTAGAAGGATCGTGGACATCATCAACCTTCAAGTCGTCAACATCATCACTAAATACAATACTAACATGTAGACTCTTCGAGGGGCATTGATAATCATAGTGCTCATATCCCTCACACTTACAACACCGGGTCTTGGCATTTACTAACCTTTGAAAGTCAAGTCTATCTTTAAGGCAATATCAAAAGCCTCTTCAACAGTGTCCAAATCATAAGAGTCAATGATCATAGAACGCCTTATTTTGGACCTTAAACCCCAGACAAACCTTGTTATAGTATGAGAACGGTGCTCTCTCACATCACAACGAAGGGTTAAATCCTCAAATTTGGCTATTTAATCTTGAACTGACATATTACCCTGATGGAGGTTGCGTAACAGGTCTAAGAGACGGTTCTTATAATATTTAATAAGGTACTTTTCCTTAAGCTTTTCTTTTATTTCTTCTCAAGACTCTATGACAACCTTACGTCTCACGTGAACTCTCACTATCGAATCTCAATAAATTCTAGTTGACTATACGAGTTTCCTCCTAGCAAATACAACTCTAGCCGCATCGAGAAACCCATACCAATCAAAGTAGTATTCCATATTGGTTAGTCAATCACTATAAACACTAGGGTCACTGTAATTATCAAATTTAGGATCTTCAAACTTAAATATACAAACAATTTCCTCTTTCTTAGCATGTCAATCATAGGCACTACTCTCATAGTCACCTCTAGTGCAAGCCCTATATTGATAACTCATGTTGAAACATACGCCAATCTAGACACAAATGTAAGATCACACAAATAGGAGGATGTAATGGAGATTCTTAAACTCAATCAAAACCATTTGCATGCACTAAATGATGATAATAAAATTTCCTTGAGGTTCATTTTCTAAATGCAACAAATTCAATCCAACAAGTAATGAGAATAACAAATAATGATGCAATCACTAGATAGAAGCAAATTACAAATACCACTAGCAAATTATTGCAGTCCACTAATACTGCAAGTAATAGGCAATCAACGATTGATTTAGATTGCACCTGAAGGGGCGAGTCGTTCACGCCCTAACGCAAAAATTTCTTTAAGAATCCTTGAAGAAATACCCACAATGGTGAGCTGAGACCACCAATGAAAATCATGGACAAAGGTAATAGGGCATAAAAGATGGCTACCTCGAGAATGGCACAAATCGGGCCTGAAACAAACTCGAACCACGCTGCTGGTGTGCAGTTGGAACAGTAATGGCACCAAACAGGGACTTGTGGAGGTCAGATTTGTTGTCTGAATGCTACAAAAAAAATTTAGTAGCTCCGAAACTCAGTTACGGATCCAACGCTTCAAACAGAGCTCAAAATAAACTTTGTACGGGCCTAAAACAAGCCCTAGACGGTTGTTGTGCCGCTCTACTGAACTGGCTCAGTTGAGTCAACTCAGACCTAGTTGAACGGAGTCACGACTGAGTCAGCTGAGTCAACTCGGGTCTGACTCGACTCGGGTCGTCTCAGAGCTGAGACGTCAGCTCAGGCCCGAGGTGGCGGCTTTGGTTGGCTCCTCAAGCTGCAAACGTCAGCTTTAGAGTCGATGACGTCACTGTCGGCTCGGTCGGCTATGGCGGGTAGATCTGAGTTGTAAGCGGGTTGGAGCTTTTGAACCGGGTCGGTCTAATACTTAAAGTGGCGAATTCAGGTTTGCAGAGGATTGGACTTGAGACGGGTCTCTAGGTGGCGAATCTGGGTATGCAAAGGACTGGACTTGAGATGGGTCTCTAAGTGGCGAATCCGGGTCTGCGAAGGACTGGACCCAAGATGGGTCTCTTCTACCTCGTGCTAAACGAAGGAGGCAGGGCATGATGTGGCGTCGAGGATGAGGTCGAGTGGCAGTCGACGAGTACGCAAGGTCGGTGGCAGTCGGTGACGAGGAGGGCACGAGGTGCTCTGATTGGCGACAAGGTCGCAGTCGATGGCCGGCGAGGTTGAAGACGAGGGAGGGCAAAATTGAAATCTCATTGAGATTTGTCGAGCTCTGCAGGATGAGATGGACGAGGAATCAAGATCATTACAAGATCTGAGATGCGACATCACAGATGATGTTGGGTTGCAGAGGCTGAGGCGGAGCCAACCTTAAAATTGATCGAGGAGTCACGTGGGGTTTGGTCGCAGTCACGCGAGAGGGCGGCAGCTCTGGTGAGGAGGTTGGCGAGATCTGATCTTGGGGTGAGGTTGAAGCGACGGCGAGATCTTGAGATTGGTGGTGGCGCGCGAGGCAGAGGGGTGAGGGTGACTGTGGATATAGGTTTAGGTTTATTTTGGGTTGGTGTTTGAAAGAAAAAAGAGAGGAAGACAGGGAAGACTGTGAACAGTGGGGATTGGGAATTTTCAGGGGATTTTCATGCTTTTTTATTTTTCTCTTTATTTATCTGTTTTTTTAAACTAGGGTTTGTGGAGAAGAGGGAGGCAGAAGAAATTTTTTTTAAAGGGGATTGAAAATCAATTGCTCTGATACCAAAATTGATGTAAAACAAATGGATCACAATCACCTTCAATTCAAAAAGAACATAAGATTTTGAAAGAAGAAATATAAAGGGAATTAGGGTTTAAAAAAAGATAAATTTGGACTTCACACCCCTTGCACCACGGGCTTCACACCCCTTACACCACGGGCTTCACACCCTAATCTCAAGAAATCAATAGCTCAAGAAATTTTGATTGGAAAACTTTTATTCACTCATTCTCTACCAAAAAAAGAAATCTGGGGTCTATTTATAAGCTTTACAAAAGTCCGGTTCCCAGATGTAACTGATGTGGTACTAAAAACACAATAAAAGAAAACAACTAAACTCAAAATAAATTAAGACATAAAAACAACTAGCAACTAGTGTGATGTCCTCATCACTCCCTCTCTTATTGCTTTGTATTTGTTTTAGTCAGCAGTATTTTAGATCTGAAATTATTTTTCTATCATTTTCACTGCACACCTATTAAAAGTCAAATCGAATTCACTTTGATGAGGAACAAACTTGTGTGGTGCATGTCTTTGGATTACTCATCACCCATCTCTCGCTTTCTCTTCATCTTATTGTCCTATCTTTTAAGCATCTTCTTGGTTTTTACCCCACAAATCAGAGATACAATAATCATGTGCAGCAATTCCTTGAGAATCATATCTTAAAATTGGTTTAAATGTATATACTCCAAATAAACCCCTTCGTTTAGCCTCGACGTTGTACTTCCCATGGTCTCCCAACAACTAGAAACTCATTTCCAAGCATCAAATACATCAAATCTAACCAAAATTTAAATTACTCCTTGTTGGTGCCTCAGAATGGAAGCACCTGTCCTCTAAAACCCCAAAAGCCTAAAAGTAAGCTAGAAATAATCTCTGAAACAACATATCAGGTTTCACCCTAAGTTATTTTGACAATTCTATAAGTTTCGGCAGTTAAGTTGCCAGCGTGCAAAAATCACTAGAAAGAGAAACAGAGAAAATAATAGCATGTCAGTGCATATAAATTACTTCAAAAAGATCTTCCCCACATTATTTATGATCAAACTTAACATATAGGATAACTTTTACCCATTGCCTGTTTGGGTTTAGATTGACTCAACCAAATGGATCTAAAATGACCATAACAGGATTCCCCCCCCCCTTTGTTTTTGTAGGAGGAGGAGGAGTTTAACGAAACTAAGCCGAGTCAATGATATGGAATCACTTCAAGTTTGAAGATTAAAGAATGTGTCTAGAAGCAAGAAATGATTGTACAGATGTAAAACAAAAAAATCACTTGTAAAGTTGTGAGGTGGATTGCAACTATCATTATTGTTGCTATCATCATCATCACCAATATGAGCATTGTCTACGCATTTCCATTATAAAAGTGATTGGCTTATGGAACAGACTTACGGCCAAAGAAAAGGTCCACAAATGAATAAACAACATATGCTATTTAGCGATATCAGTTGTATTTTTTGTAGTTAAATTCTGTAACAACATTGACTCATACAGGGAAAAAACACTAGAAAATTCTACTCACACCCGCCCTCTTTGCTGTCCACACGCACCCCTAAAATGATTTTTACCCATAGATGAAAAGTCTATAATACCTTCTATTTTTTCCTCTCATCTCCTCCCAAGGGTTCCTGCATTTTTCTTTCTGCACCCCCTACTAAAATTCTCTCTAAACCCTAACACTCTTCTTCCTCTCCAAGAATTATGAGGGGTGAGGAAGGCTCATACCTAATTGGAAGGGTCTCAGAAGCATGCCGCTACAGTTTAGAGCTAGAAGAGCACTATCTACCTTCACAAACATATAGAATTCGAAATAATTATGAACTCATAAACTCTGAAAGCTAAATTGCATGTTTAACGCATTTCAACTAAAATGTCTTGAACTCCAAGTTAATGGCCATAAGCTCATAATTTTTATGAATCCAAACCACCCGGAGCTTCATGTAAAGGTACAAAAAAGTTATTCCCCCCCCCCAAACAAATATTTAATTCTTCCATTTGGAGAATGTCTTCACTCTTATGAAAAATGCATATAATATATCTTTCAGTCAAAGAGATCAATCATCTTTCAATAGCATTCTATTTCTAAAAATTAGTGATACTATCTGATCAAATCCAGCAAGCAGTACAGAAAACTTTCAAATTTTGCTTTTTGAATAGAAGGAGATGGAGGACGAGGGATTTGCTTCGAAGAGAGGAAGATGGAGGGGGCTTCAGTGATGATGAGACAGGGAAATGGAGATGGTCTAATAGAGTATGCTAGGGAGGAGACACAGATTAGAAAAGTCCAAGGGTTTTGTTTTGGTAGGGTTTAGTGAGTAATTGTAAATCTAACTGATGATAAGATAGAAAAAAGATATTTTGAGAAGTTTTAGGGTGTATAGTGCAAATTATGATAACTTGAAATTGATAAGTGGGTGAAAAGAGAATGGTGGGTGTAGGCAGGGGATGGGTTTGAGTAGAATTTCCCAAAACACTATTGTCAAAGAGGAGAGGGTGTTTGAAAAACAAATAGCCGTCTTAAAAGAGAACTTATACAACAAAAAGACAAGAAAATCGTACCTTGTGACAGAAATAATTTTTACGAACCTTTTTGATCCTCGATCTGTATCAATTGAGAACAGTAACCCGTCAGTTGAAAAAAAAAAATTTGTTTCTTTCGTCATTTTCCAATAGAGTGAATTCCCCACATGTACTACAAACTAAAAAATTAAAGCTTTCATATATAAGCTCAATGAAGTATGTCACATTATTAAAAAAAAAATCATGCATAGATGTTGAATTGCAATAAACATGATGAATAAGTGGCAATCCAGTCCAATAAATACATCAAAATCTAGCAGAAAAGAAAAGGATGTCAAAAATAAATCCATTTCTACATACATTGCATCAGATCATCAGATAATTGCAAACTAACCGCCACAACCACTCCCTAGATCGTCAGAAATCCCAAATCAAGCCACATAAACCCTGAAAACAAAACTCCCAGCACTTCAAGCATACAGAATAACTCACAAAAACGAAACAAAAACTCAGTTTGCACAAAATTGAAGATTCAAATCGAGATCATAAACCCTAAACGAAGCCCTAGAATCAAAACTCAATCAAAACGACAGAAGAAATAATCAATTTCCAGAGGTCGTTTCAAGGAATCTCGATCTCGATAACAAAATTACCTCTTTTTTAAATTCCGCGAAAATATCAAAATCTCTCTTCTCTCTCCGGTCGTCGCTTTTACCGCTTCAAATTCTTCGATTTCTTTTTGTCGTGAAGAATTGTTGTGAGAGAGAGGGGGGCTGAGAGAGAGAGAGAGAGAGAGAGCGATAACGAGAGATAAACGGAAAGAATGTAAAAAAGGGGTACACAACGGAATCGTGATGGAAAATAACGGTAATAGCCCAAAGCTTTTGAGATAAATGAGGAGAGAGAGGCGAGCGGCGTTAGGGCTAGAGTTGGAAATTCGACGGGTGGTGTTAGTTTTATTTTTATTACGGGATTTACAGGTGCCAGAGATTTGGGGGGCTAATTAGGAAATAAGCTGTAATTAGTTAAGTTTGATTTGTTAATTGGGAGGCAGTTGAATTATGTGGTTGATCAAAAAAATAATTAGGGAACTAAGCTGTAATTAGTTAAGATTGACTTGTTAATTGGGAGGCAGTTGAATTATGTGGTTGATTATTCACACTTACTTGAGATTTTGATATTTTATTTTTGTTTTTATTTGCTTTTGTCAATTTTCTCAAATTCAAAATCAACAAATTCACTCAAAATAATTATTTCCATGAAGAAAAAGAGATAATTATCGCGAAAATGTTTTATTTGTGTTAGATTAGAAGATTGTGGGTATGAAGTTCATTAAATTATAACGACGGATGATTATGAGGTGCTCAGTAAATAAGATTTTAAGTAAATTATGAAAGTAGATGATCTTTTTGCCAAATCTCTATTATAGTTTTCGTATTTTGCACTCTTTTATGGATGTTTTAATGTTTATCGTATAAAAATTTGAAAAGAAGTAAGAACTAAAGTTTGTAAGTTTCGTATAAAAGATAAGTTTAAAAATGATATTTTAGAAAGGCGGTCATACTATACAGTTATTTCTTACGTTTATTTATTTTTTTAATTCAATAAGAGAGGAGAAAGTATTTATTTCATTGTACCTCTTAATTTATTCATCAAGTTCCCATGTGCCAAATAAAGAAACTAATAAAGGATTTATTTTTTTAATTTTCACAAAACTAATAAAGGAGGGGTTCTCTAATTTGTTTCTTCCGCTTACCAAATTCTCTCTAACAACTAATCCACAAATGACAAATTATTCATTAACTGATAACTCTTTTAATTTTGGATACTGCATATAGAGTAGGCTTAACAATTACTGATAGGGAACACATGGTTAATGTTACAACCTCAATAACTTCTCAAGTTATTAGAATAAGAGTTTAAGACCCCACGTTACAATCTAAGATCCAAAGAATATTTTATTAGATTAGATTTGGCTATAGATTATCTAAATAAAGCAAATCTCATCAAATATTGATCTCACCAAAAATCAAATAGAATTTGACAATATCTCGTTTCCTTATTTTCCTTATAAATAACAACAATTTATAATTATTATTATTATATTCACTCGTAATTATTCATATGAATTTTGGGCAAAGGCTTTAACTCCAGCCCAAATGGTCGACACATTGTCAAAGTTCTTGCCACACGTGGGGAGGACGGATATTGCCACCCCAAGAATTGATCAAGGCACCCCTAAGATTAAGGCACCCGCCATTTTGATTAAACACCCCCCAACCAATTCCTCACACTATTTAACACACACTGCCAACTTAAAACCTTTTTTCGAAATTCCCAAAATACCCTCTCTATCCCCCTCCTCATTTCCCTCATTCTCAAAATTTTCCCAAAAAGAGACTTGTCGCTCCGACTCTCGACCGTCAAACGCACCCTCCTCTCGTTGAATGCAATCAGCTCCAGTTGAATGCAATCAGCTCCCGCCATCGATCCTCATCATTGCAGTTCCTTTGATTTTGATGATGTAATTAATTTATAAATTTAGGTATTAATATTTTAGTAGTGTTGTCTTATTTCAGAATAAGACTATACTCTGAGGATGGATGGATTTGAGTAAACAATGCTATATACATATGGAGGATGAAAGGAATTATTTAAAGCTCCACAAATATCTAATTCAAGCTTACAAGAGCTATTGGAGCAAACTACATCAAGCTCCATAAGATCAAGCTATTACAAGTCACGTCAAGGTATGAAGAGAGAGAAAGAGTTATAAAACATTTGAGCTACAAATTTCATACAAAATAGATTCAAGAAAGTAATCAAATAAGTAATGTTTATTATCTTCATTTATTGGCATGAATGATTTTTCATAATTCTAATTCTACTTGGTATATTTTAGTAGTAGATTCCCATTCTACCACCTTTTTTATATAATCCTACCACTTTGTTTTTACTCTGTCCATAAATTGTCAATAGAAACATTTCTGTTTGACATATTCTCGAATGTCCTTGTTCTAATTACTAAGTATATTCTGTGATCTCCTTATCTAGTACCACATGGGGAGTACTTATTTGTGTTCACCATACTTTAAGTCATATCTATTCTCAAGTGGACTGTTCCTATTGCAAGTTGCACATGAGAGACATCCCATTTGTATCATTTGCCTCGCTCTTACTTCTACATCAGTTGCCAACTGCCATTTGCAGAGGCTATTCTGTCACTTCATTATAGCTGTGTTTTAAGGCCGCGGGGTATATATTTAGAGAGATTTTTTCTCCCTTCTCTCTCTTGATAAACTGTAGCTTAAGCATTTAATGCTCATATCTTTTGCACAGCTGAGAAAATCCTTCTCTCTGGTAACATTAAATGCTCCAACATGAAGAATTGTTATCCTCAATCTCTAACAGACTAATCTCCTATCCTTTGCTGGCTTGCTCCATAAAAGGTCTGTTAAGTATTCACTGTAGACAACTAACTTCAGATAAGAATTTTTTAGTGAGAAAATTGTTCTTTATCAAGAGCTTTAACTTTCAGATTCTTTATTCTTCAAGTAAGAGTTGTTGAAGCCAATCATTCACATTCAATTCTCTTCAACAAACTTCATCTCAAAGGAGTCTCAAGTATTCAATACAAGAGATTTTCTGAGCTTCATTTCACTCTTTATTTATTAGAGAAACTTGGTCCTATTGATTTCTCATTTTCTTCATATTCTCTTGATTATTGATTGACCTGCACACGCTAATTTACTATTGATAATAACTTGAACTATTTGATTACATAGAGTCTCCATTTGTAACATCTATTTTACTTTATTTATTGTGCATATTTTTAGTTCTCATTATTGTTAGAGAACAAACTCTATTGTGATCTAAGTTATTGTGCCTCAAGCAAGAGATAATGTGAAATCCAAGATCGGATAGTATCTTCGTAGTTAAAAAATCTAAGCACAAGATAGAGATTTGGTGGTTGTAATCCTTACTTCGGGAAGAAGCTTTATAGTGGATTTGGAAATCCTAGAGGAGACCTCTAGGTGGTGGTTGTAGGAAAATTTCCCGAACCACTCTAAAATTATTGTGTTACTCTCTCTCTCTTTTGCTCTTTACTGTTGCATATCTCTTGTTGTTTATCTCTATCTATTACAATAAAATATTTTATACTAATCTGTTGATTCTACAACCTCATATGTAGTTCATTTCCTGACCCTATCAGCAAACTGGGATCTTACTAGTGACCACAGTTTTTAAGTATTTTTAGTTAATTAGTTTTTAATTATCCTTGACCCTCTTTGTAACGGCCCCAGATTTAATCATCAAATTAACTTTAACCAAGTCCAATTATACTAGTCAAACACATCATCTTTATAATCATCTCCGAATTTATCAGAAAATTTCGGTACCATTTCCTCTATAATATGGAGCCGCTCGGATACAACATATAATATTTTGGCCTACACCAGCCTACTTATTAATATACAACATCTCACGCAATATATGATACAATTTTGACTTGACTTTGCTTACTTATAATTCCAATTTAAGGTGAAGTCAGAACTAATATTTATATATTTACTCATCTCAAAGAGTCGGCGGCAAAAAGATTAGGGTCAACAAATACAATACATCCCAAGTCCACTTTCCCAATCTCATCATGTACTAATACATACCTAAATATATATAAAGTTCCATAAGTTTTATCTGTTGGGAAACAATCTGTATGCTTTGATACAAATTGTTGTCAGTGCAGCGGAAGCAACCGCAGGATTTACTAAGGTATCTTGAAAAAGAGAAGAAGAAGATATTCCAAAATAGATAGAAATCCAACACACAATATAACGCGGTTCCACCAATCAAACAGATCGTGTGTACGTCCACAGGAGAAAGAGAGAGAAACTTTATTAAAACTTTGGGGGAGTACAATAATAATTACTTACACCTCACATTGAGAAGTTACAAGCCCTTGATGGCCACCAAGAACAGCAAACCCTTGTGGCTAAGCTTCTCTGACGAATTTCTCACCTAGATGAATTACACCCTTAAGAATTATAAATTCATGAGATTCTATTAGAATACATTGAAGGTCACCCCTAAGGGGTTTTTTATAGACTATAGAACTCTCCTAGTCCTAAACAAACTCGTTCAATCAGAATAAAGGAAACTTGAAGCCAACTCAGACTCAAAACACCTTCAATCAGAATAAATGAAATTTGAAACCTGAAATACACCTAGAGGGGGGTGAATAGGTGTAATTGCTAATCTAATGCTCTTTTTAAACTTGATGAGATGAGTGATGCAACGATCCCTCAAAAACACAACTAAGTGCCGTATACCCCGTGAAGGGTTCTGAACACTTGCCTCCCAATTCCCCTTAAAATGGGTTAGAGGTGCGCAATGCAATCGTGTTGTATTGAGGATATGATCGAACAATTAAAGGATGAAATGCTATGATGAAATACACACAAGTAAAATAGCAAGTAAAGTAAACAAGTAAGGATTGCACAAGTAGAGGGTTAGTTCTTAAGCAATAAATTGAAAGCAAGTAAAGCAAGAGAGAATTAAGCAAGATGACACAAAGGCAATCGCAAACAAAGATGATTTGTTTCGAGGTTCGAGCCCGTTGCTCTAGTCCCCGCCTTCACCTCCGTGAAGGGTTTCCACTATCCCCTTAGGATCCCGTACAAGTTAGGCCTCCAAAGACCTCAAGCCCGTAGCTTCACCTTACAAAGAAACTCCACCGAGGAGCTTGTCTCCACAAGAACAAGGATTACAAATAGTGATCTTTAACTAGACCACAACACTCTTTTACAAACACTCTCACTCTTTTACAACTTCACTTATAGAAAGAATATGAAATTTTTGGCTCTATGAAGTGTGGTGAGAAAAGCTTCAGTTGTAGAGTGATATTAGAGATCAAACAACAACTGAAAATCCAATTTGAAAGAATGGAAATGAAAGCTTTAAACTATTTTTCTCTTTCTCTTGAAAACAATGAAAACTTGTATTTTTCTTGGTCAATAACTAAGGCCTATTCTCCACTATTTATAGGGAGAGAATAGGTTAAAAATTCTGATTTTTCCAGCTAATTTGATCAGAAAAAGAGTCCCAACAACTCCTAAAAACTCTGTTAAAGAGAAAACCAAAAACAGTTTTTCAGAAATTCCCAAAGAGGAAAGAGCCGTTATGGCTTGTTGCAGGCCTACCGGTCGACTGCCGGTCGACCGGGTCCCTGCTGGCAAAAGAGCCGTTGGGACTTCGGTCGACTGCCAGTCGACCGAACCAAGAAAGGAAACACAGTTTCCTTCTATCGGTCGACCGACCCAGTCGACCGAAAAGATACAGAGAGCAAACATCTCTTTTCGGTCGACCGGTCTGTTGGTCCGGTCGACCGACAGACATGCACAACCTGTGCATGTCCGGACACAGCAGCCGGTCGACTGCCGGTCGACCGGTCTGCCTGAAACAGGATTCTGGGCAGATTTTTGAGATAGAAAATTTTGTAAAAATTCTTTTAAAAAATCTGAAGCTAAGTGTTATGCAGAAAATAGTTTATATCATGTTTTAAACAAGTTTTTGAAGATATAAAGCTTTGAGTACATGTATGTATAAACTAAGGCATAAACTTAGAAATAAACATTTTCAAAAACATAGAAACATTCAAAACAAGTGTGTGTGCAAATCCTAGAGCCAAATTTCACATATTCAATCTTTAACAAACTAAACTTACAAACTTCTAGGTCTTCAAGACTTCAAGATGGGCTATCTTCACTTGATCTTCAATATTGTACTTTGAGTCCAATTTGACTTGTCTTGAGTCCAATGTACCTTCCTTTAGGGAAGAATTCATCTCTTTAATATATAAACCTGAAACACACTTAAACAACAATTTATATTAGTACAAATAACTAATATGTTTTGTAATCATCAAAATACACTAAACATGGGTTGATTGTAACCTTGGGCCAACAATCTCCCCCTTTTTGATGATGACAAAACATATGAGTTATTAAACAAATAAAGGAGGAAAGAGCTTGGAAAGCTCCCCCTTAAACAATGCTATGTATTTAACATGAATATGAACAACTATGTAAGCATACATAAAGCATTGAAAAAATATCATCACCAAAAAAATTTTGTCATAAAACTAAAATAAGGAATAACAAAATTTAAAACAACTTTCATATTTTTTTCTCCCAAACTTATATATATTTATATTTCTCCCCCTTTTTGTCATACATCAAAAAGGGTTAAAAACAAGAATAAACATACAAACAAGAAAATATTTGAAGACATGCTAAAAACAAGAATAAGCAAACTAAAAATATTTTAAGTATCAATCATACAAATATTCAATTCTCCACAAATGAAAGAAAATCTTGCAAAATCTAAAGGTTTTGTGAAAATGTCTGCAAGTTGAAAATCAGTAGAAACAAAATCAATATCTATGTCACCTTTTTCAAAGTGATCTCTAAGAAAATGATATCTAATGTCTATATGTTTGGTTTTACTATGTTGATTAGCATTTTTGGTCATGTGAATAGCACTAGTATTATCACAATAAATCTTAACATGATCAAAATGTAAATCAAAATCGAGAAGAGTATGTTTCATCCAGAGTACTTGTGCACAACAAGCTCCGGCTGCTACATACTCCGCCTCGGCGGTTGAAAGGGCTACACTATTTTACTTCTTGGAAGACCAAGACACAAGACAATTGCCCAAGAATTGGCAAGTGCCACTTGTGCTCTTCCTATCTACCCTACAACCGGCATAGTCGGCATCCGAATAACTAGTCATGGTAAATTGGTTAGTTTTCGGATACCACAAACCTAAATCAATTGTGCCCCTAAGATACCTAATTATGCGTTTTACCGCTATTAAGTGTGATTCCTTAGGACATGATTGAAAACGTGCACATAAACATACGGAAAACATTATATCCGGCCTACTAGCCGTAAGATAGAGTAAACTACCAATCATGCTACGAAACAATTTGATGTCTACTTCCTTACCTTGTTCGTCCTTGTCAAGTTTCGTAGTGGTTGCCATGGGAGTCTTTGCTACTTTGGATCCTTCAAGCCCGAACCTCTTGATGAGTTCTTTGGTGTACTTGGCTTGGTTGATGAATGTCCCATCACTACGTTGCTTGATTTGAAGTCCAAGGAAGAAGTTGAGCTCCCCCATCATAGACATCTCGAATTCCTTTTTCATGCATGACTCAAAATTCTTGCAAAGTGAAACATTAGTAGATCCAAAAATAATGTCATCAACATAAATTTGTACTATTAATATGTCTTGATCTATATGTTTGGTAAATAATGTCTTATCAACTTTACCTTTCTTAAAATCATTTGAAAGCAAAAATGAAGACAATCTTTCATACCAAGCCCTAGGGGCTTGTTTTAAACCATAAAGTGCCTTATCTAATTTATAAACAAAATTAGGGTGTGTAGGATCAACAAACCCGGGGGGTTGTTCAACATACACCTCCTCATCAATATAACCATTAAGAAAAGCACTTTTTACATCCATTTGGAATAACTTAAAATCTTTAAATGAGGCATATGCTAAGGTCATCCGTATGGCTTCGAGCCGTGCTACGGGTGCAAAGGTTTCTTCAAAATCGATTCCCTCGATTTGAGTGTAACCTTGGGCAACTAACCTAGCCTTGTTTCTAACTACATTACCCGATTCATCCAACTTGTTCTTAAAGATCCACTTAGTACCAATAGTTGATCTATCGTGGGGCCTAGGAACAAGATGCCATACTTGGTTGCGCTCGAATTGATTGAGCTCCTCTTGCATAGCAAGCAACCAATATGAATCGGCCTCGGCCTCGAGGACATTTTTAGGTTCTATGTGTGAAATAAATGCAAAATTACCACAAAAATCTAAAGTTTTAGAGCGAGTGATTACCCCCTTTGATACTTCACCTATGACAAGGTCCTTGGGATGATGAGGATTGAATCTCCAATCCTTTGGTAGTGGTTGAGTAGGCTCCACCTCAATTGTTTGATTGTCATTTGCATTTGCTTGGGCCTCATCCACTTTGGCTTCACTTCCTTCATCATCCTTTGGCTTATCACCCATGGTAGAAGCATCCTCCAAGGTCACTTTCTCCAAGCCTTCATCTAAAGCATCAATTTCTACACAATTCTTAACAAACTTGTTAGATTCCTCAAATTTAACATGAATAGATTCCTCAATAGTCAAAGTTGACCTATTGAAGACTCTATAAGCCTTACTAGTATTTGAGTAACCTACAAAAATAGCTTCATATGATCTAGCATCAAATTTTCCCAAATTAATATTTGTATTTAAAACAAAAATTTGCAACCAAACACTTTGAAATAAGAAACATTAGGTTTTCTAGAAAAATACATCTCATAAGAAGTCTTAGTAGTATTTTTACATAGGAAAACACGATTTGCAATGTAACATGAAGTATGAACGGCCTCGGCCCACAAATAATGTGGTAGACCATATTCATTTAACATTGTCCTAGCCATCTCTTGTAAAGTACGATTTTTCCGCTCAACTACTCCATTTTGTTGTGGAGTTCTAGGACAAGAAAGTTCATGTTTTATTCCATGTTCCTCACAAAAAGTGGTAAAGGGAAGGTTAATGAACTCACCTCCTCTATCACTTCTTATTTTAATTATTGAGGAGTCATTTTCCTTTTCAACTCTTTTCTTAAAGGCTTGAAAATGTGAAAAGGTTTGACTTTTATGTTCAAGAAAATAAACCCAAGTAAAACGCGAAAAATCATCTACTAAAACATAAGCAAATCTACTCCCACTTAAACTTTTGGTTTGTGTAGGGCCAAATAAATCCATGTGGATTAGCTCCAATGGACGTGATGACATGATATCCTTAATTGATTTGAATGAGGACTTAGTTTGTTTCCCAAATTGACATGCGTCACAAACTCGGTCCTTTTCAAAGTTCAATGAAGGAATACCCTTCACCATTTCCTTAGAGTTAAGCCTAGAAATATGGTCAAATGAAACGTGGCTTAATCTCCTATGCCACAACCAAGAGTCGTCATCGAGGGCTTTTAAACATGTTATATTAGAAGACATATTTAGCATATCTATCATATATACATTACTTTCACGAAAACCGGAAAATACACAAACATTAGAATTTTTGTCAACTATTTTACAAGCAATATCATCAAAAATAACATTAAATCCTTTATCACATAATTGACTAATGCTCAAGAGATTATGCTTGAGCCCGTCTACTAAAACTACATTTTCAATTAAAGGAGAAGTGCCAAGCTTTACATTACCAATACCAATGATTTTACCCTTGGCGTCATCTCCGAAGGTGACGGTGCCACCTTCATGATATCTTGATAGGGTTGCGAAATTGTTGATGTCCCAAGTCATGTGCCTTGAGCAACCGCTATCAAGATACCATAAACCTCTACGTCTTTGAGCTTTGGAAAGTACCTACATCATTTAAAACAATAGTTGATTTTGGTACCCAAACTTTCTTGGGTCCTTGAAAGTTAGTGTTACGAACCCAAACATTATGAGATGATGCACTTAGTCTATCATAGCAAAAATTAGCTAAGTGTCCTTTCCGTCCACAATGTGAACATGTGTACACTTTTCTATGCATAAATGCATGGTGTGTATGTGAAGTGTGAGCATGCTTTGGGGGTTTACCATGATGCATAGGTTGTGTAGCATGTACATGAGCATGAGCATGAGCATGATGAACATTTTTCTTAGGAGCTTGTTTCTTAGGAAACATATTCTCCATCTTCTTCTTATCAAACTCACTACACTTTTTCAAAACAACATCTAATGAGTCTAATCTTTCCTTAAGCATGGCAATCTCATTAGAATCTACAAATGGGGTCTTTCCTTTACAAGCAATCTTATATTTTTCAAAATCATTTTTAGTGGAAACTAAAGAAGAATGCAAGTCATTATTTTCTTTAGAAAGATTTAACACTTGAATACTCAAAGATTCATTATCCTTTTTCATTTTCAAGTACTTTTTCTTCATGAAGTCATAATTTTGAGAAAGTTCTATAAATGCTTCACTTAACTCATCAATGGATAAATCTTCATCAAAAGGAGTTGAGGGGGTTACCTTGCTTGTGCTCTCATTTGCCATGAAGCACATATTGGCGGTGTCGATCTCCTCCTCGGATTCACTTTCGTCATCCCATGTTGCTTTCATAGCCTTCTTCTTGTATGGCTTCTTGGATGAAGATGGCTTCACTTGGTCCGGACACTCCGCTACTATGTGTCCCGGCTTTTGGCAATTAAAGCAAATGATCTTCCTTTCTTCCTTGCCTCCTTGCCATCTCCTCCTTCCTTGGAACTTTGCCTTGTTGTACATCCTCCGGACATTTTTGACTAGAAGTGAGAGCTCCTCGTCATCTTCTTCTTCGTCATCTTCGTCGGAGTAGGTAGCATGACTTTTGAAGGCAATGGTCTTCTTTTTGGTAGGTGCCATGTCCTCCCTTGCTTTCCTTTCCATCTCATGGGTTTTGAGGTTCCCAATGAGACCTATAAGCTCCATCTCTTCATTGTCGTTGAGTTCCTTCAAGGTTGTTGCTTTAACTTCCCATGAAGGAGGAAGGGCCCGGATGATCTTCCTTACTCTTTGATCATTGTTGATATCTTCACCTAAAGAAGAGAGTCCATTAGTAATCTTGGTAAATCTTGTAACCATATCATCTATGGTTTCATTGTCTTGCATGCTAAATGTTTCATATTGAGACCGAAGAAGGTCAATCTTAGCCTTCTTTACTTGTGAGGTCCCCTCATGAGTGACTATCAAGTGTGACCAAATCTCAAATGCGGATTTGCAATGTATAACCCTAGCTATGTCATCATCATTTAGGGCTTGAAGAAGTGCATAGTGAGCTTTGGCATTGGCATCGAATTCCTTAGTCTCTATTTCGGACCAAGTGGATTCGTCACCGGGGGGTACACTAAAGGACTTAGTCACGGCCTTTGCAACTCGGCTACCTAGAGATTGCAAAAACACGGTCATCTTAACCTTCCATATGGGAAAGTTAAGTCCATCAAACTTGGGAGGGGTCTTAATTCCATCGGCCATTTTTACTATATGAATGTGAATGAAATGATTAGCAAATGAGGATCTTCTCTAAGGTTGTTAAACCAAATCCTAGAGTCCAAGCTCTGATACCAATTGAAATACACCTAGAGGGGGGTGAATAGGTGTAATTGCTAATCTAATGCTCTTTTTAAACTTGATGAGATGAGTGATGCAACGATCCCTCAAAAACACAACTAAGTGCCGTATACCCCGTGAAGGGTTCTGAACACTTGCCTCCCAATTCCCCTTAAAATGGGTTAGAGGTGCGCAATGCAATCGTGTTGTATTGAGGATATGATCGAACAATTAAAGGATGAAATGCTATGATGAAATACACACAAGTAAAATAGCAAGTAAAGTAAACAAGTAAGGATTGCACAAGTAGAGGGTTAGTTCTTAAGCAATAAATTGAAAGCAAGTAAAGCAAGAGAGAATTAAGCAAGATGACACAAAGGCAATCGCAAACAAAGATGATTTGTTTCGAGGTTCGAGCCCGTTGCTCTAGTCCCCGCCTTCACCTCCGTGAAGGGTTTCCACTATCCCCTTAGGATCCCGTACAAGTTAGGCCTCCAAAGACCTCAAGCCCGTAGCTTCACCTTACAAAGAAACTCCACCGAGGAGCTTGTCTCCACAAGAACAAGGATTACAAATAGTGATCTTTAACTAGACCACAACACTCTTTTACAAACACTCTCACTCTTTTACAACTTCACTTATAGAAAGAATATGAAATTTTTGGCTCTATGAAGTGTGGTGAGAAAAGCTTCAGTTGTAGAGTGATATTAGAGATCAAACAACAACTGAAAATCCAATTTGAAAGAATGGAAATGAAAGCTTTAAACTATTTTTCTCTTTCTCTTGAAAACAATGAAAACTTGTATTTT
Source organism: Agave tequilana (assembly GCA_038442645.1). NCBI lineage: Eukaryota > Viridiplantae > Streptophyta > Magnoliopsida > Asparagales > Asparagaceae > Agave > Agave tequilana. The sequence goes on from JAVJIF010001478.1 coordinate 210,690, forward strand.
TCTTGGTCAATAACTAAGGCCTATTCTCCACTATTTATAGGGAGAGAATAGGTTAAAAACTCTGATTTTTCCAGCTAATTTGATCAGAAAAAGAGTCCCAACAACTCCTAAAAACTCTGTTAAAGAGAAAATCAAAAACAGTTTTTCAGAAATTCCCAAAGAGGAAAGAGCCGTTATGGCTTGTTGCAGGCCTACCGGTCGACTGCCGGTCGACCGGGTCCCTGCTGGCAAAAGAGCCGTTGGGACTTCGGTCGACTGCCAGTCGACCGAACCAAGAAAGGAAACACAGTTTCCTTCTATCGGTCGACCGACCCAGTCGACCGAAAAGATACAGAGAGCAAACATCTCTTTTCGGTCGACCGGTCTGTTGGTCCGGTCGACCGACAGACATGCACAACCTGTGCATGTCCGGACACAGCAGCCGGTCGACTGCCGGTCGACCGGTCTGCCTGAAACAGGATTCTGGGCAGATTTTTGAGATAGAAAATTTTGTAAAAATTCTTTTAAAAAATCTGAAGTTAAGTGTTATGCAGAAAATAGTTTATATCATGTTTTAAACAAGTTTTTGAAGATATAAAGCTTTGAGTACATGTATGTATAAACTAAGGCATAAACTTAGAAATAAACATTTTCAAAAACATAGAAACATTCAAAACAAGTGTGTGTGCAAATCCTAGAGTCAAATTTCACATATTCAATCTTTAACAAACTAAACTTACAAACTTCTAGGTCTTCAAGACTTCAAGATGGGCTATCTTCACTTGATCTTCAATATTGTACTTTGAGTCCAATTTGACTTGTCTTGAGTCCAATGTACCTTCCTTTAGGGAAGAATTCATCTCTTTAATATATAAACCTGAAACACACTTAAACAACAATTTATATTAGTACAAATAACTAATATGTTTTGTAATCATCAAAATACACTAAACATGGGTTGATTGTAACCTTGGGCCAACAAAACCAACTCAGACTCAAAAAGAAAACTGCTAAATCTGACATTAATCAACCTTCACGACGTATTCACGTCATAATCCTAACAATCTCCCCCTTGACTTGAATACGTCTATGTCCGAGAATAGCCATCATGTTCCATGTGCTCGCATCCACGCACAATTAAACAATCTTGACTTCATCTCCATCTCACTCCCTCTTCTCCATAACCCCCTCATGGGGTTCACATCTTGATTAGGTCAAATAAGTTCATGCCCAACCTGAACTTTATTATTCAATGATCTCCTTGATCTACACAAAATCTATGAGAATTTGCTCCACCACAGGAGTAACGACCTGGCTACATTGTTACGCGCCTAGTCCCAATCTCCCTTGGGGGTACAATTGAACATCCGAGCTCGAACCATCGTAGTCTCCAATTGTTTCATAACCACCGGTTTTGAAGCCGAGGATAACTACAATCCACCAACTGTAACCTTCAAATTCTGAAACATATACACATTGCCAACACATTCGGCTTGAAACATCACATGAGCCTCTTTGGAAACTTCCATAAGATCACCTTTCCAACTAAAACAGAACCCTTCCCCTTGTAGGACTCCAAGAGAGATGAGTTGTATCTTGATTCGAGAACATGACGAACGCTTTGAAGAGTAGTGATGCATTCATCATGAGACCAAAACTGGATTGTTCCTTCGCCAATCACCTTGCTTGTAGTAGAATTCCCCATGAAGACTTCTCCCTCTTGAACCGAAGTGTATGAAGAGAACATCTTCCTATTGGAACTGATATGTTGTGAACATCCAGAATCTATGACCCATTTATCTTTGTTACTAACTGGTCTGTCTGTAACAGATTGAACGTCACACTGTTCTTCATCTCCTTCAACCAGTTCAGTGATGTTAGCATCTGGTTGTTTTTTCTTTTGAAGCCAACACTTAGATCTAATATGGCCCTTCTTGTGACAATAGTTGCATATCAAATTCCTGTATTTTGAGCTACCCGTAGAACATCTATTATTACTCTTCTCTCTTAAATAATGAACTTGCCTAGAATTATCATGATAAGACTCAACTGGGTGTCAATTTTGTCCTTATTGAGCATATACTCATTGACCTCATTGACCTTGATTGTTGACTTGCCTCCATAGATGATAGCTTTCCTAAAACTCTTATATGAAGAAAGAATAGAACACAGTAATAGAAGTTTTTGATCCTCATCTTCTATCTTAACCTCTATCTTATCTAGATCACTGATAAGAGAGGAAAATTCTGCAATGTGAACTTGATAGGTGTACCTTCATGCATGCGGAGAAGAAAGAGACACTGCTTCAGAATCAACCGATTCACCGACGACTTCTTCAGATAGTGGTGCTGAAGTCGCTCCCACAGCGAGGACATTGTTTTCTCCGTAGAAAACTCATCTAACACTTCGTCCGCCAAGTAAAGCTGAATAGTTGTCAAGGCTTTCTCATCCAACTCCTACCGAGTTCTTCCTTCATGTCTTGAGGCTTTTTCTCCCTCCTGAGTAGTGCTTTCTTCAACTCGCTCTAGGTAAGGATGGCGTTCATCCTATTCTACCACCTGCTGAAATTGATGACGCTATCAAACTTTTGAATATCAAACTTGATCGCAGACATATTCAAGTTGACCTTGCTCTGATACCAATTTGTAAGGACTCGGGGCACCATCCCAAAAGACTAACCTTTTAGGTGGAGTAGCCCAAATCCTTATATACCGAAGACCATCCCCTTGTCTAGAAAATGTGGGACTATTTGTTTGCACAAATCTTAACAATCCCCGCTAAAACAAAGAGTCCGGACTTGCGTTTGCGCTGCACTGTACTTTTTCACTTGCACCTGTGCCTGTTCCCGTGCCCGCGCCCTTTTTTTTTGCTGCACTGCACTACACTGTGTCTTTCACTGCACCTGTGCCTGGGCCTGCGCCCGAGATTACGTCATCGACTCTTGGGGGATCTTTCACACATGACTAAGTTTGGAGCATGACTCTGATACCATTTGTAAGGACTCGAGGCACCATCCCAAAAGACTAGCCTTCTAGGTATAGTATCCCAAATCCTTATATGCCTAAGACCATCCCCTTGTCTATCCAATGTGGGACTATTTGTTTGCACAAATCTTAACAATATCAACACACAAAAGAAAAACATTATAAAACTTAAAATAACTGATCAACAAGTAAAACTTCCAGCTTCCATCCAGGCATCTCCGAGCTTTACGCAAGACCTGAAAGGCATCAACCTGAGGTGGGATAAGCTCAACAACTTAGTGAGTAAAGTCAAAAAAAATCGAGTTTAGCATTGAATACCATTACAAATCAAGTATGATGCAACTAAGCAATTTAGAATAATCTCAATTATCTTCTTTCTTATGATAGGTAGTCTAGCTTAATAGGTAATTGATGTAGTCTATTATCTTATACTTATTCTTCCCACTCTTTTGGTCACATATGTCCAAATATTCAACATATTATATCTTGTATTATACGACACCCTGGTTGTCTCTCTTTTATTTTCACCTGGTAATTTACCAATTATATACATACTAATATCTCACTTATTTTTAGTTCACAATACATTCGTATTTACGTATAACCTACGGCCATAATCGCATCTCCCAGAGCATAAAATCTTACTTTTATATTAGTTTATAGTTCATTATTATCATTCTCATATACATCAGAAATGCAAAATACGCGAAAGTTACACACTACTCATCGTAGTACCCAATTACAACAGTATGTTCATACATGGTGAAACACACAACAACCACATCCATATAGCGGATGTCATAAATAATCGCATCCATATATGAATGTCATAAACAACCACACTCATATACTGGATGTCAAACGATACATCAGTCACGTAAATACATATCATTTAGGTGATACACACATCGTATAATTTAATAACCTGTATTACTCTTGGTGATACACATATAATATAATAACATGTAACACTATTAGTGATACATACAACATATAATTTTATCAATTGAAAACAACACAGCACATGAAAAAGCATGATTATCACATATAATTCAAATAATAACAATACTCTCCTTCGATCACATCCGGTTCCACCTGGTCTTTTTCTCCGATAATTTAAATAATAATAATACTCCCCTTCGATCACCTCCGATCACACCGATCCCTTCCTCTGATAAATAAATAATAATAATACTCCCCTTCGATCACCTCTAGTTACACCGGTATCTTTCTCTGATAAATAAATAATAACAATAATTCTTTTTGATCCTCTTCGGTAACACTGGTCCCTTCCTCCGATAAATAAATAATACAACATGTAATATTCTCGAAATCACTATCATGAATGAGTATCAAAAGTTTGCATAATAAATAACATGCAACATTCTTGCATCATTAACATGAAATAATATCACATCATGCATAGAACTAGTAATCTTTTACATATATAGAACTAGGTCTTTCTTAATTTACCAATATTAGCGATTATCGAATTTCTAATACATATTATGAAAATACACCTAGAGGGGGGGTGAATAGGTGTATAACTAATCTAATGACAAATGATGCGGAATTAAAACTAATTGCAATACACTTAGTATAACCAAAGAGTGTAGCCGAATTCCCGGCGAAAGGCTCTGGACTAACTCCTCTAAATTCCTCTAAATAAGAGTTGAGGTGTTATATGAAGCTCTCTTGGTTCAACACTAGTGAGGCACACAAACAATACCAAGTATAGAAGATATGAACAATATGATGAAATGTACAATATAAGAGAGAGAGTTAGGAGATAGTGGATCAATCACAACCACCAAGATATATTTCGAGGTTCGAGCCACTGCTCTAAGTCCCCGCCTTCATACAGAAGGATTTTCACTAATGCGTCCACAAGGACTTCCCACACAGAGAACCTCCACTGAGGATTTGTGTAATACAAACTTGGAGTACATAACTCCTCTCTCAAACAACACAACCTCCTCACAAGAAGCAAGGCACACAACAATCACCTCTCACTAGAGGGATAAGGCACTAAGCCAAAAACAATCACCTCTACATTTAGAGGGATAGGCACAAGGCCAATCAATCACCTCTACACTTAGAGGGATACCAACACAACCACCACAATCACCTCTACACAAGAGGGATAACAACAAACCCAAATAAAAGAAGGTTTACAACTCTTGGTGGTCTCACTAAACCACAAACCAATTTCCCACAAAACAAAGATCCTATAGATAGGATAGATATGATAGCTCAAGTGTGAGAAAATAAAGAGTTTGAAAATCAAATCACAAAGAAAAATACTTAGGAAAATAATTAGAATAAGATAGAAATGAAGATCAAAACCAATATCCCAAATACCCTATTTTTCTTTGATTTTTTCGACCCTTTAAAACAAATAAAGATAAAATATTTTTGCCCAAAAACTCTTGAAAACTTTTGCTAAGACACTTAAGAAGATGGGAAAATTTGCTCTTAAAATTCTTGTTAAAAACAACCCAAGAGAGGGACTATTTATAACCCCTCAAAAAAACTAGCCGTTGCAGCCCAATCAGCAGCTGAGGCTGCTGTCGGTCGACCGCCCGGTCGACCAGCCAACGGTCAGATTTCTGACCGCTGTGCCATTGGTCGACTGCCCGGTCGACCGAGGCTGGATTCAGAGAGCAGAGCTCTCTGGCCGGTCGACCGCCCGGTTGAACGGGGCCAGATCCAGAGAGCTTTTGCTCTCTGGATGGTCGACCGGCCCTGTCGACCGGCCCTCAAGCCATTTGGCCGTGCACGTTTGTGCACATCGGTCGACCAGTCCGGTCGACCGACTTCTGCCTCGGTCGACCGTCCGATCGACCGGCAGAAGGCCAAGTCAAACAGTTTATAGGGATTAAAACTTGGTCTTTTTACCTTCTAAAAAATCCCATAAAATACACATAAATTCCACAAAAATAAGTTCTTTTAAGATCTTTGAATACGTAAAGAACTTTGAATACCAAACATGTGTGACCAAAAATCAACACATATTATAAACTATTTGAACCATTTTTATGATATTGAATTTTGGCTTAAATACAAAATCTGTATTTTCCAAAACTTGAATTTTGAAATTGAAAACCGTTTTCTTCAAAACTCATGTAAATACAAAAACATGATATTGAAACAAATTTGAAGCATATTGTATATGGATAGAATCCAATATACATATAAGATATATATCTATATTTTTGATATGAAATCCAAAACCGGTTAAGCCGAAAATCAAAACCAATAAACTTTAAACTTGTGTTTGTATGTGAACTTGAGCATATTAATACTATCCAATCTTTACACAAGATCTAAACATTCTAAACTAAACAAACCGAGGTCTTCTTGTCTCTAAGCCGACTCGATCCAAGCGCGATCCAACGAGCTTAACTCCAACCGAGTGCTAGATCCGATTTTGACGCGCGAGCTCTTGAATCCACATGTTTTAGCTTCAAAACTCCTTTGTTGAAGCTAAACACCTACTAATATCTTGGTCAATTACTGAAACTATTTAAACACAAGATTATTAGTAAACTATAACTACATGAGTTAATCATCATCAAAACTAGAGTGATGGGCCTCTGGCCTCTGGGCCAACGATCTCCCCCTTTTTGATGATGACAAAACTCATGGAGTTATATATGCATGGATTAAAGTTAAGCTTCATAGAAGCTCCCCTTCACTCATGCATAACAATAAACAATAAAGATAGTCAATGAATGCATAAATAAAACAACACATATATGTATAAATAAACTCTCCAAATACTTCTCCCCTTTTTGCATAAACAAAACATATATGCATTAAACAAGAAAATAAACACGCATATATAAACTCTTAAAATTCTTCTCCCCCTTTTTGTCAATTCATCAACAAAAGGGCGAAAACAAATCAAACAATAAAGATATATGCGATATACATTCATGAAGAAGAGAGACGTGAAGTTAGGCCCCCCTGCATATATGCAATACATGAAAAGAGATTGTAAGTTCACCTAGAGGGGGGGTGAATAGGTGATGGCTAATCTAATGGTCACTTATGAACAAATAATGCGGAATTAAAACTAAGTTGACCAAATTAAACTTCTTTTAATTAAACACTTATGTATAACACAAGAGTGTTGCCGAATTCCCCTTTCGAGGCTCTGGACAAACTCCTCTAGATTCCCCTTGAATGGGTTGAGGTGCCGCGTTGGCTCTCTTGGTTGAATACAAGTGTTAGACAATCAATCCCAAGCAATTATATAACAATTAAGCACAAGGGTATATCAAGCATATAAAGATAGACAATAATTGAATGCAAGATATAAAAGAGACAAAGAGAGAGAGAGAGAGAGATAGAGTGAGCAATCGCAAACACAAAGGGTTTGTTTCGAGGTTCGAGCACACTTGCTCTACATCCCCGCCTTCGACACAAGAAGGATTTCCACTATGCACGATCCAACCGGATCTCTCCTTGGTGCCGCAACACCTACAATCCCTCGGACTCCCAAGTCCCTTACACACGCAAGTCCACCGACTCGCCGAGGCCGCACCTCGCACCACAAGAGTTCACACCCGAACTCCACACCACAACGAGCACACTTGCCCGTCTCCTCAAAGAACAAAGAACAAGTCTTTGGTGATCACAACACTTTGATCACCTTACAAAAACTCTCACTACAACTCTCCTATAGGATAGATATAACTATGGATGCTCAAGTGTAGTGTGAGAAATCAAGGAAAGAACTTTGATGGAAAACTCAAGAAATCACAATAAACACTCTCTTGATAAAATCCCTTTTGATAGGAAATATTGGCACTCTAATTTGTGGAGAAAGCTCTGCTAAAAGAATAGAAATAACTGGACAAAAGCTCTCCTAAAATCTTAGCTTCAAATAATGACAAAACCCCCTTTTATAGAGGCCAGAAAAATCTGACCGTTGGGCTCTGTCAGTACTGCCGGTCGACCGGGCCGGTCGACCGCCAACAGTCAAAATCCGACCGTTGGAGCCTCCGGTCGACCGACCCGGTCGACCGAGCAACTGGAGGAGAGAGTAAACTCTCTGTCGGTCGACCGGCCCGGTCGACCGATATTTCCTGAGAGCAAAGCTCTCTTGAAGCGGTCGACCGGTCCGGTCGACCGTTCTCCAGTGCACACAGGCGTGCACGTCTGTGCACGTCCGGTCGACCGACCCGGTCGACCGGCCACTGTCAGTTCTGAAAAATCAGAACTGCCAGAACCAGAAAATTTGGGATTAAAGATTGGTCTTTTTGGCTTAATAAAAAATCCCATAAATACTTAGAAATTCTACAAAAATAGTTTTATGATATAGACACATGCTTGCACAAAATCAAGGCATGTTATTAAAGATTTGACTATTTTTGTAACTTGGAAATATTGGCTCATAATAAAAACTGTTTTTCTAAATCAACATGTTTTTCCAAATTTTCATCAAATACAAAAACAAGATATATTTTAAGGCATAGTGTGTATGGATATGATCCACTACACAATCAAGATGAAATATCTAGTTTTTGACATAAAGCACTAAACTTGTTTTGGTTAAAGGATATGTATATAAGAAATTACCAAAACCCAAAGTAGATATTTTGTCATAAGGAAAATCTCATCAAATACAAAAACAAGATATACTTTAGAGCATAGTGTGTATGGATATGATCCACTACACAATCAAGATGTGATATCTAGTTTTTGACAATAGGCTCTAAGCATGGTTTTGGATATAAGATATGTAAACTTGAAATACCAAGAACCAAATAGAATTTTGTCACAATGAAAATCTTTTCTTAACTAGAGAATCTTTTATAAAATGAAATTTTATCATGAAAACAATTCTATCAAGAGTGTGTGTGTGATATGACTTGAGCAATCCACCAACTATCTATCCTTTACATTTTTACTAAAAACAAAAACTAAATCTTATACCTAGACACAAGTCTTCATCTTCTTGAAGTCTTCACTTGAAGGCTTCTCATCTTCTTGACTTGGTCCAAATGCAATCCACTGAGCTCATCTCTAGATGTGTTCTTGAAGCATAGGCTCGTGAATCAACCGGTGCTAGCTTCCAACTTGACATTTTATCCTTTGTTGAAGCTTTGCACCTACTAAGATCTTGATAAAGAATCTGTCACTAATTAAACAAGATCATTAGCAAATATAACTACATGAGTTGATCATCATCAAAACTAGAGTGATAGGCCTTTGGGCCAACAATCTCCCCCTTTTTGATGATGACAAAACTCATGAAGTTATATATGCATGGATTAAAGTAAAGCTTCAAAGAAGCTCCCCCTTAACTCATGCATAGACAAAAGTAATAAGATATGGCAATGAAGCATATGACATGTATGCAAATGTAGGAGATAGAACATGTAATCATAGCATAAATCAAATCTTAAATCAAATCTTTTTCTCCTATTTGCAAATAACAAAACATAACAAAACATATATGCATAACTAACAAGGAAGACAAATACTTCTCCTCCTTAAGCAATGAAAAACATGCATATATACTCAAATACTTCTCCCCTTTTTGTCAATCATCAACAAAGGGGTCAAGGTAAAAACAAATCAAAAACAAATTTTTCTCCCCCTTTTTGTTAAAAACAAAAAGATCAAGAAGGGGTAATACAAAGTAATCGATAAAGATTTATATGCTATATAAATTCATAAAGAGGAAGACGTTAAGTTAGCTTCCCTACAATGTGTATTGCATGAAAGAGGGATGTGAAGCCCTAATTCACACAACACAACTATGTAATGCATAGAAGGAGATGTGAAGCTCCCCTTACACACGTATATCATATAAAGAAGAGATGTCAAGCTCCTCAATTTATAATATACTCAACATGAATCTATATGTAAGAGAGATGTTAAGCTCTCCTTGCATATAGGAAATACAAAACAAAACATTTTTAATTTTTCTTTATCAAAACAAAATTTTGAACTTTTCCCAATAAAACAAATTTTGAACCAATCATAATTTGTAATTTTGATACCAATAGAAAATAGCAATTGAAGATGTGTGATATCAAGTTATCATTGCAAAATCTTTTAATGTTTCAAACATATTGATATCAATTGTAATCATATAACAAATTTGAAGTTGAAGCATATTGATACCAAATGAAAGATCTAAAATAAAATCTTTTTATTTTTCATAAGCTTATGCATAGTTAATATAAGGTGTGAACTTAGCATAAACTTTTGTGCTTTAAGAATGTAAATCAATTGTAAAGCAAGCATATGGAAATCATATATATGTATGTGAATAGATAAGACCAATTTGAAAATTAGGGCATACATATATAGGAACCAAAATGTGAGTAATATACCAATTGTAAAATTAACATTGTAAGTCATGTATATACTCATAACTAAAAATTGGTAGGTTTGAAAAATAGTTATGTTTAAGCACTACCAAATTTGAAGAATAAATAACTAGTTATAAATAATTTTTGAAAAAAAAAAAACTAGTTAAAGATCCTTCAAAAACATGAAATCATATGTTATTCATGAATTATACTAAATACATACAAGTTTAAGCACTCATAGTCCATAAAGCTCAAAAATTATCTTTTATCATAAAAGATGAGTGTTCAAAGGTTATGTAAATAGCATTCTTATGAAAATAGTCATTCAAGCTCAAAAAGATCATAAATCACATTTTGTTTTACACATGTTTTAATCTTTAATACAAATCAAAAACATGAAAAATCATTTTTTTTTATTATTTATTTAAAATACTAATCTTCATGGTATATGTATGATTTATCCAATTCTAACAATATGCATACATATCCCAAATATGAAAAGAGTCCAATATATATTGCATGAAGGCAAATGACTCAAGGGTATACATGTATATTTATTAGATTTGAATTAAACACACATATACATGAAGTAAGATCAAAGATAGGCATAACACGTATAAATGACCGAATCATCAAAACTAGCCTATACACATGCATATAGTGGATACAAATGAGCATGAAGTTCAAATATATATGAGTCAATTGTAGTTCACTATTCATATATGTATAAATGCAAGTTTTGACACATTCTACATTTAAGCATGTAAATGCCACATGAAGCACATAGAAATCTTAAAACATGAACATGCTATGAATAATATGTATGAACAAGCATGTACATCAATGAGATAGGAGTTTAGAAATTGTTACCAACTCCAAAGCTCCTAGCATGGTGGTTGACCCACCAAAATTCCTTGATAGCAATGCATCCAAAAGTTTGTCCATCATGTCCATTGCATCCGCTATCAAGGCACCAATCCTCTCACGTTTTGTGAGAGCCCTCACCTACATCAAAATCAAAGGGTGGGGGTTTTGGTACCCATATTTTCTTGGGTCCTTTGAGGTTAGTCTTGTTGTAAGGCACCCAAAAATTCTTATTCTTGGCAAAATTGAAATGACCTAATCTATCATAACAATATTTTCTTAAATGGCCTTTGCGGCCACAATGTGTACAAACGTACACCTTAGTATGCTTATGTGTAGGAGTGTGATCATGTTGTGCAACATAAGCATGAGCATGATGTGTATGTGCATGAGCATGGGGAACTTGTTTCTTTTGAAACAAAGATTCCAACTTAGTATGATTGAATGCACATGAGCTCAAATTAGAGCTCAAATTATCAATTTTATTTTTCAAATTTTTAATCTCATTTTGATCAATGTGTGCATGAGAAGCATGATGAGATATAGAATCATTTTTCTTTTTCTTTTGTGAAACAAAATCCTTTTCTTTTTCACAAATTTTTCTTTTCAAAGATTTATTTTCTTGAAAAACAACTTCTTTTTGTTTTTCCACCAAATCAATTTTATCTTTCAAAATAGTGTTCCCTTCACATAAATCATTCAATTTTGACATGAGGGAAACATTCTCATTTTTCAAAAACTCATTTTCCTTTTCTAAGCATGCCATTTTATTTTCTAATGAATCTTTTTCATTAAGCATGGCATCAAAATTCTTTTTCAAATTTTTGTTATCTTTTTCTAAACATGCAATGTTATCTCTAAATGAATCATGTTCTACATGCATGCAAGCAATTTCCTTTTTCAAATTTTTATTATTCTTTTTAATCATGTCATATTTCTCAAGCAATAATTGGCAAAATGTATTAAGCTCATCATATGACATATTAACATCCTCATCCTCGGATTCGGTAGTTACCTCAAGGGGGTTATCCCCTTGGACCATATAGCACACGTTGGAGATGTCGCTTCCAACGTCCGAATCGCTCCCCGCATAATATAGATCTTTTTCACCAAGGGAGGTGATGATGTTCCAAGCTACAAAAGCCGAATCAACGTTAGAAACCCTAGATAAATAATCATTATTTAGGGTTGACTTAATAGCATGAAGGGCCTTTGCATTAGCCTCAATGTTCTTACCATTTAAGCAATATTCTTTATTAGTTGTGGCAAGATATACACTAAGGCCAAGTCCTTTGAGGAACAAAGACATCTTAACCTTCCAAATTTGGATGTTAAGAATGTCAAAGGTGGGTGGTGACATGAAGTCCATTGTGTGTGTACAAATCTTGTGATTAGCCTAAAAGAGGATCTTTAACTCTTAGGTTGTTAGACCCAATATCAAGAGCACTAGCTCTGATACCAATTGTAAGTTCACCTAGAGGGGGGGTGAATAGGTGATGGCTAATCTAATGGTCACTTATGAACAAATAATGCGGAATTAAAACTAAGTTGACCAAATTAAACTTCTTTTAATTAAACACTTATGTATAACACAAGAGTGTTGCCGAATTCCCCTTTCGAGGCTCTGGACAAACTCCTCTAGATTCCCCTTGAATGGGTTGAGGTGCCGCGTTGGCTCTCTTGGTTGAATACAAGTGTTAGACAATCAATCCCAAGCAATTATATAACAATTAAGCACAAGGGTATATCAAGCATATAAAGATAGACAATAATTGAATGCAAGATATAAAAGAGACAAAGAGAGAGAGAGAGAGATAGAGTGAGCAATCGCAAACACAAAGGGTTTGTTTCGAGGTTCGAGCACACTTGCTCTACATCCCCGCCTTCGACACACGAAGGATTTCCACTATGCACGATCCAACCGGATCTCTCCTTGGTGCCGCAACACCTACAATCCCTCGGACTCCCAAGTCCCTTACACACGCAAGTCCACCGACTCGCCGAGGCCACACCTCGCACCACAAGAGTTCACACCCGAACTCCACACCACAACGAGCACACTTGCCCGTCTCCTCAAAGAACAAAGAACAAGTCTTTGGTGATCACAACACTTTGATCACCTTACAAAAACTCTCACTACAACTCTCCTATAGGATAGATATAACTATGGATGCTCAAGTGTAGTGTGAGAAATCAAGGAAAGAACTTTGATGGAAAACTCAAGAAATCACAATAAACACTCTCTTGATAAAATCCCTTTTGATAGGAAATATTGGCACTCTAATTTGTGGAGAAAGCTCTGCTAAAAGAATAGAAATAACTGGACAAAAGCTCTCCTAAAATCTTAGCTTCAAATAATGACAAAACCCCCTTTTATAGAGGCCAGAAAAATCTGACCGTTGGGCTCTGTCAGTACTGCCGGTCGACCGGGCCGGTCGACCGCCAACAGTCAAAATCCGACCGTTGGAGCCTCCGGTCGACCGACCCGGTCGACCGAGCAACTGGAGGAGAGAGTAAACTCTCTGTCGGTCGACCGGCCCGGTCGACCGATATTTCCTGAGAGCAAAGCTCTCTTGAAGCGGTCGACCGGTCCGGTCGACCGTTCTCCAGTGCACACAGGCGTGCACGTCTGTGCACGTCCGGTCGACCGACCCGGTCGACCGGCCACTGTCAGTTCTGAAAAATCAGAACTGCCAGAACCAGAAAATTTGGGATTAAAGATTGGTCTTTTTGGCTTAATAAAAAATCCCATAAATACTTAGAAATTCTACAAAAATAGTTTTATGATATAGACACATGCTTGCACAAAATCAAGGCATGTTATTAAAGATTTGACTATTTTTGTAACTTGGAAATATTGGCTCATAATAAAAACTATTTTTCTAAATCAACATGTTTTTCCAAATTTTCATCAAATACAAAAACAAGATATATTTTAAGGCATAGTGTGTATGGATATGATCCACTACACAATCAAGATGAAATATCTAGTTTTTGACATAAAGCACTAAACTTGTTTTGGTTAAAGGATATGTATATAAGAAATTACCAAAACCCAAAGTAGATATTTTGTCATAAGGAAAATCTCATCAAATACAAAAACAAGATATACTTTAGAGCATAGTGTGTATGGATATGATCCACTACACAATCAAGATGTGATATCTAGTTTTTGACAATAGGCTCTAAGCATGGTTTTGGATATAAGATATGTAAACTTGAAATACCAAGAACCAAATAGAATTTTGTCACAATGAAAATCTTTTCTTAACTAGAAAATCTTTTATAAAATGAAATTTTATCATGAAAACAATTCTATCAAGAGTGTGTGTGTGATATGACTTGAGCAATCCACCAACTATCTATCCTTTACATTTTTACTAAAAACAAAAACTAAATCTTATACCTAGACACAAGTCTTCATCTTCTTGAAGTCTTCACTTGAAGGCTTCTCATCTTCTTGACTTGGTCCAAATGCAATCCACCGAGCTCATCTCTAGATGTGTTCTTGAAGCATAGGCTCGTGAATCAACCGGTGCTAGCTTCCAACTTGACATTTTATCCTTTGTTGAAGCTTTGCACCTACTAAGATCTTGATAAAGAATCTGTCACTAATTAAACAAGATCATTAGCAAATATAACTACATGAGTTGATCATCATCAAAACTAGAGTGATAGGCCTTTGGGCCAACAGAGATGACTAGACGCTAACCACATAAAGCATAATATACAATGCATAAAAGGAGACGTGAAGCTCCTACTACACACGTGTACGACATACCAAAGAGAGGTCAATTACTTCAATATGAAATACACTTAACATGAATCTATATATAGAGAAGATGTTAAGCTTCCCTTACATATAAGTAATATATATCAAAACATTATGAAACATTTTTAAAACATGATACCAATTAAAAATATACCAATTTATGATAAAAGTATATATCGAAACATTATGATACCAATTTATGATACCAATTGAAAATATCTTGTAAATTTTTTATACCAATAGAAAATGAATCATTGTACGTTTTTTATATCAATTGAAATATATATAGTAAATTTTGATACCAATTGAAAGTAAAAACTAATTGAAAATACAAACCAAAATTTTGGGTAAACACAACTCATTTTGCAATACGGATACCAAATTGAGAATAATACCATTATAAGATTATTGATACCAATATTGAAAATGTTAGCATATACCAAAATAAAGTAATTTTCATCATAAAGAATGGGAGTAAGATACCAATTGAAAATAAAACTGATTGAAAGATAAAACATGAGTTTTTCTCCCCCTTTCTGAAATACCAATAAAAATGATGCATAAGCTTGTATAATATACCAAATGAAAAATAATTGACATTAAGGAGTAAATCAAGTTTAGCATAAATATAATTTGTGTTTTAAGATGTAGAGGTATTGCAAGCACAATCAAATCACACACACACATATATATATGTATGAAAATGTAAATACCAATCGAAATTGATACTATTTGAATTGAAGCATACATATATAGGAAAACGCATATGAGTATACAAATATAAAAATATCCATTGTGATACTAATTGAAAATATAATGGGGATCAAGTGTATAACTCATACTTACCACCCTATTCATGCACATGTTAAAAAGATTTTCAATAAGGCACACAAGGCATGGTCGCCCATCCAGCCGCCCTTTAAGGAAAGGGTTTTCAAAAAAATATGAGTTTGAAAATAATTTTAACATAATTGAAAACTCTTTCAAAATAAAGAAATACGCAACTAGTTTTATGATAATCTTGAAAACTAGTACGAAGTCCTTCAAGTAAGGAACAAAACAAGAATATATCCATGAAAACATGAAAATCACTCAACAATTGACACTCAAAGTCTATAAAGCACATGAAAGCAAAGTCATGAGAAAACATCAAGTAATGTGAGTGTATAAGAATTATGTGAAAAGCATAATCATGAAAATTAGCAATAAAGCTCATATGAAATTTCTTATCAAAAACAAGAAAATCATCAAAACTAAATAGGCTTCAAGGTATATGTATGTTTTGTCTAAACTAGAAGTATACATACATATCTCAAACACAATTGAGTCCATAATAAAAATTTGCATGAAACGCAAGTGACTCTAGGATAGACATATATATTTAATAGTTTTAACAAAATTTACAATATACATGAAGCTAAATACATTATCATGAAAAATAAGTACAAAATAGGGAATACAAGTTAAGATGCATGAATCGTCAAAACTAGGCTATACTAGTATATCTAATGAGTACAAATGAGCAACATAGTACAAACATATAATAATCAAATGTGGCTCACTAGTTGTACAAGTATATATACAAGTTTTGATGAAAAGTACATTTAAACATGTAATCAAAACCATGAAATGCAAAATCATAAACAAAAACCAATATGATCATTATGTAAATGCACATGTTTTAGAGCTATGATATACACAATAGGTAAACTATAGTGAGAACACCAATATAATAATCCATATAAACATGAGTGTATCTCAAAGACTATATATGCATATCGCTAGTCTAATTAACATGGCATTTAATAATAATCATGAAAAACTAAAATATGCTAAAAATCAACAATATGAAAGCATGTAAACTAAATGGGAGTTAGAGATAGTTACTAAAACCAATAGAGCTAATCTCTAGATCTCTAAACCATGGTGGTCCTCCCACCAAACTACCCTGGAAGGTGATGCATCAAATGTAGGGTCCATCAAGCACATATGCATCCACCATCAAGGCACCAATATCTCTCACGTCATGTGAGAGCCCATACCTATATCAAATAACATAGGAGTGACTTTTGGTACCCATACCTTATTGGGTCCATGGGGGTTAGCACCTTTCCTAATCCAAACAAACTTATTTGTAAAATTTGAATTATGTATCCTATCATAACAAAATTTTGCAAGGTGGCCTTACGTCCACAATATGTACAAGTGTACATACGAGCATACATAAAATCATGTGTGTGAGCATGATGAGCATGTGTATGCCGTGATTTGTGTGCATGCATATGAGGAGCATGTTTCTTGAGAAACATGAATTCTAACCGTGTGTGGTTCATGGCACATTAGCTCAAAGTGGAGCCCAAACAATCTACGCTCTTCTTTAAAACACATATATCATTTTTAATAATTGAAGAGGAGGTGGAGCATGCAATAGGTATACTAAATGATGAAGCATGGTAAACATGTGAATCTAAATCATTTTTCAAAGAAGTATTTTTCTTTGCAACCATATCTAGCTCTTTTGAAATTGAAGCAATTTTATTTTTCAAAGAATTTTTCTCTTTTAAAACAAAATCAAGTTTTGAGAACAAAATCTCATTTTTTTCAAAACATCATTACAATCATTTTTATTTTTAAAAATTTTGTTTTCATTAAGAGCAAGTTCAAGTTGGGATTTCAATGAGTCCCTTTCATTTGAAATCTCATCTCTCTCTTATAAAACAATATCAAGTTTAGAAGACAAATTCTTATTTTCTTCTTTTATCTTAAAAGTTTTCTTTTTCAAAACTTGGTATTTTACAAGCAAGTTTTCACAAATTATGAAAAGCTCTTCATTTAATGCATTGGCATTCATACTATCATGATCATCATTAGAAGAGCTCGCACAATCATCTAGTTGAGTGTCCGAGTTTACCTCAAGGGAGTCATTCCCTTGGACCATGTAGCAAGGTTGGTCGGATTCTTCTCCACTAGATTCGTCAGACTCTTCTCCACTAGATTCCTCCTCCACATATTTCGTCATTTGAAACGCGGGAGAGGTCAAAGTGTTTCACACTGCAAAAGCGGAATCACAATGAGAAACAATACATAAATATTCTTTGTTAAGAGTGCGCCTAACTGCCTCTAAGGCTTGTGCATTGGCCTCTATATACTTGTTATTACCAAGATAGAATTTCTTACTAGTAGCAAGGTGTTTAAACATGTATTTCTAAGGTCTTAAGGTACATACTCATCTTAAGCTTCCATACATCGATGTTAGAAACATCAAACATAGGAGGAGTCATGAAATCCATAAGTGTATAAACTATATGTGTGCAAATGCAATATTAGATTAGCTAGCCAAGATCTCACTCCTAGGTGGTTAAACCTAATATCAGGAGCGTAGGCTCAGATACTGATCGACAAAAAGCAAGTACAAGAATAAGTAAAGGAATGTTGGTCGATGTTACTGCTTTTGTAATTCCTCCGTAGTAGCGAAGTGGTTATACGGGTCGTATCCACAAGGAGGGAGAGCGATGAAAGCTTGATGCGGCTTCGTTGTTCAAGAAAAAAGAAAGTTCTTTGTTTCAAATAAAGAATTTGAAAATGAAAACAAGTTAGTTTCAAAGATTGTTTTAGAATGATTTGGTGTTTGTAAAAGTGATTTTTCTAGATGGTACAAACACATGGATAACTTTCTACTAAGTGCTCCCACTAATCTCTAATTTCTTGAAGATGTAGCCTCACGATGGATCATAGGCAAGCATAACCCTTATGCATAGGAACTATTCACGTGAAAATCTAGTGAAAGTTCTTCCTTTAACTTAGCTTTACACGGCAAATACTCGGACATTCCCTCATCAAGATCCAATAGAAGGCGAGAATAAGGGAAGACACAAGTGCACTAATAGTATCAGCAAAGTTAAAAGGGAAATCTCTACTTACAAAGACAAGCAAAGTTTATAGATCATCAAAAACCCGTTAAGTATGAAATATAAGAGAGCTAATACTTGTAGGTAAGTTAGACTTAGGACCCTCGTCTTAAGATGTCATAGATCTCGTTTGCACAAGGCTTGTTTAATACTATTGACTCATTTGGGTTATCAATCAAGTTGTTAGAGATTAGTGGGTTAGTAGTTAGTTAGCCATTAATGAAAGAGTTATTTAGACATAGTAGTAAAAGAAACAACAAGAGTTAAGTGGTAAAGAGAAAAGGAGTTACACAATAACAAGTAAGTAAAAGCAAATGGAAAAACACTAAGCAATTGGAAAGAAGAAAGAAAAGTAGTTACTTGTATTAGATTGTCACCTTCAAATACAACTTTTACACACTCTCTCTTTCACTCTAATGGCTAAACTAAAACTAGAAGAAGAAGGAAACTACAACAACTACAACTCCTAGAACAAGATAATAACAACTCCTAAACTCTGGATCTGCTTTTTTCAGAACCCCAGGGGGGTTTTTATAGGCACCAGGGGAAAGGGGGCCAGGGGAAAACCCTTGGCCCAAAGCTCGGGCGAGGTCGCGCCTATACGGCCGCGGAAATGCGGCCCGGGCCGCGTTTCGCGGCCCTACCAGGGCGACGCACGCCTGGCTTCGGGCAGCATGTCTTCCCTTGTGTCTCCTGTCAGGTAGGTCTTCTGGATTCTGAATTTGATGCCCTAAGCTGACAAAATCTCTTACCTAAGGTCAATGGCTACTTGATAAGCCTTTAATCACCCATTAAATGGTGATTTGGGTCTTCTTCTTCATTTGCACACCATGGACCTAGTATCAAGCAAGCAAAACTTTATTAGCAGAAATTTATATCAAATAAATATGCAGATGTGATAAAAATTATGCAAAATTAGAGACTAATCACACCCCCACACTTATCTTTTTGCTCGTCCCAAGCAAAACAAAAATAAGAAAATTATTACACCACTTTCGCAGGTGACGCGATTGCACTGAGCATGTGTAAAAGCCTTTAAACCTCTAGGTTTTCCCTAGAGGAAGAGTGTTGTCTCCTGAGGGTTTTCAGCAGATTGCACCCGCAAAATTCTGTAATTGAAGAAAAAAATACTTAGTTGTTAACAAACCTCTTTCAAGAAAAAGAACTTTCAATCATCGAAGTAAAAATGACCGAATGATGTACCCTCATAAGTCCTCCTATATTTTAGTCTTCATAAAAGAAGAAATTATGGTTTTCTTTAAATTTAGAAAGGATCTTATACTTCTAACTTATTCTATTATTTTGCTTCAGATAGATATGCATAATGTGTAAGTGTGTTGTGCTTGGGATTTTTCAACTCAACTTTGAATATCATTTAATTTTATTAATATTCATCTATTATTCTTGATTTCATTAGGCTTTCTACTTTACTCATGTAACACATATCAAACCGATGACTCCCAAACCAGATGGTTTTAGAGCACCATGTGGAAAAACACCCCTTAGGTTAAATATGCAAGTAGAGTAGGCCACGAAATCAAGATTTAATTATATATTATATAAATTTATTGTTTTTTTTGGCGTGAGTAATCATGCTTCTTGAGGCACAATTATCCAGCATTTTTTTTCAGAGTTGTCTAAAATTTCAAGCATGTGTGTGTGGTTTATGCATATTCTACTAAGGCTAAATAAAAGGTATAAGTTATTTTTCTTATCCCTCCCAACTCTTAGTCAAACCAATATTTCATTTTTATTTAGGCTAAAATAAAGATTCCTTAATAAGGTTCCCTTAATTCCTACAACCTTTTGGTATTTTTATAAAGAGTATGAAAATTCTTTTTTCATTCTGGCGATTTTTATTTTTTTATTTTTTTAGTAAAAAGAAAAAGTGAAAGCGTTAGCACCCCCCACACCTATCTAATGTATTGTACTCAATGAATGTCATGTAAATGCAAATGCAATAAATAGGGTGAAGAAATGATGTTACCGCCTTCGTCGACTCGGGCCGCCAAGTGCGAATAGGTGAAAGAAATGTCCAAAAAAATATAGAAAGGGTAAGCATATAAACAATAAGTAAAGTTTTTTATTTTTATTATTTTTTGTTTTTTAGTTATTATATATATATATATATATTTTAGTTGCAGTGTGGATGGTTGTGGTTAGGTGTATGACGGGGCAAAAAGAGTCAGCACACTATCAGCCGGTGTTGCAAGCTCAGTGGTCAAAAAGGGCTTCAGTCTTTGCCCATTCACTTTGAATTCCGTGTTGTTTGTAGGATCGACAATAATCACAGCACCATGTAGAAAAACAGTGCGCACAATGAATGATCCAGACCAACGAGTCTTCAGCTTCCCCACGAAAATATGAAAACTAGAGTTGTACAGCAGAACCTTGTCTCTCAGGGCAAAGTTTTTCCGGTTTATAATCTGATCATGAAAAAGTTTAGTCCTGCTTTTGGTGATCCGAGCATTCTCATAGGCTTCATTCTGTATCTCCTCTAATTCTGAGATCTGTAGTCTCCTCAGCTCACTGGCCTTACTCAGATTAAAATTGAGTTGCTTAATGGCCCATAGGGCACAGTGTTCTAACTCTACTGGTAGATGACAGGCTTTTTTGAATATGATTCTGTAAGGAGACATCCCCAGGACTATCTTAAAAGCAGTGCGGTAAGCCCACAATGCATCGTTGAGTTTGACCGACCAATCCTTTCGATTTTGTCCGACAGTCTTTTCTAAAATGAGCTTGATCTGTCGATTGGTGACTTCGACCTGCCCATTTGTCTGGGGATGATACGGAGTAGATAACTTGTGATTGATGGAATTTTTTCGCATCAAAACTTCAAAAACTCTATTGCAGAAATGCGATCCATTATCACTTATTATCGCTCTGGGTGTGCCAAATCGGGAGAAGATGTTTTCTTTGAGAAATTTGACAACCACTTTGTTGTCATTGGTCTTAGTTGGCACAGTTTCTACCCATTTAGAGACGTAATGTACAGCAACCAAAATGAACTGGTTGCCGAAGGAATTAGGGAATGGTCCCATGAAGTCGATACACCAAACATCAAAAATTTCAACTTCCAGGATCGGGTTCAGGGGCATCATGTCTCTTCTTGAAATTTTCTCAATCTTCTGACAATTTGCACATGTCTTGCAAAAGTGGAATGAGTCTTTGAACAAAGTGGGCCAGTAAAACCCACTCTGTAAAACTTTCTCTGCAGACTTGCGGGGACCGAAGTGTCATTCGCATGCAAGTTCATGTCAAAAGCTTAGCACACTCCTCTGTTCTTCCTCTGGGATGCATCGTCGAATGATCTGGTCGGGACAATACTTGAAAAGATACAGCTCTTCCTAGAAGAAGTACCGTACTCGGGTAAAGAAGCGACACTGGTCTTGCTTTGTCCAGTCAGCGGGTAATTGTCCAGTGGTCGGGTAATTGACTATGTCCACATACCAGGGTTCCTTGAAAATGGCCAGGATGTGCTCGTCTGGGAAATCCTCGTTGATCGGAGCTTGTATGATGGGTGCATTCGGAACTCGTGATAGATGATCAACGACCACATTTTCTATACCTCGTTTATCCCGAATTTTCAGGTCAAATTCTTGAAGCAAAAGGATCCACCGAATCAGTCGGACTTTTGTTTCCTCCTTGGTCATGAGGTATTTTAGTGCCGAGTGATCCGTGAAAATCACCGTCTTTGAGCCTAACAAGTAGGACCAGAACTTCTCTAACGTAAAGACAATGGCCAAGAATTCCTTCTCGGTCGTTATATAATTCTGTAGGGCATCATTCAAGATCCTCTCGAGTAGTAAATCACGTGCTCTTATTGTCGATGCGCTGTCTTAGAACAATGCCAATAGCAAAATCAGAGGCATCGCACATGATTTCAAACGGTTGTGCCCAATTAGGAGCAAAAATGATAGGCGCTGAATAAGTTCTTACTTAAGCTTACCCCATGACTTGAAACATTTATCGTTAAAATCAAAGGGCACGTTCTTTGCGAGCAGGTTTGTTAAGGGCCTAGCGATCTTGTTAAAATCTTTAATGAACTGTCGGTAGAACCCAGATGCCCTAGAAAGAATCTAATATCCTTGATGCTTTTGGGTGGTGAAAGCTTAGCAATCACTTCAACTTTCGCCTTGTCCATTTCAATGCCTCTTCTAGGAATCTCATGGCCTAGGATAATCCCCTGTCTCACCATGATGTGACATTTCTCCCAGTTCAGAGTTAGGTTCTTTTCCTTGCATCTTTGCAGAACCAACTCAAGATGATGAAGACATTGTTCAAATGAATCTCTGTAGATGGAGAAGTTATCCATGAAAATCTCAAGAAAACATTCTACCATGTCGGAGAACAAACTGAGCATGCACCGTTGGAATGTTATGGGAGCATTACACAATCCAAAGGGCATGCGTCGATAAGCGAAGGTTCTGAACGGGCAGGTGAACATGATCTTTTCCTGGTCTTCTGCAGCAAAGGGAATTTGATTGTATCCCGAGTACCCATCTAGGAAGCAATAGTACTCATGTCCAGCTAAGCGTTCAAGCATTTGGTCGATGAAGGGTAGCGGGAAGTGGTCTTTACGGGTGGCTGCATTCAACTTTCTATAGTCGATACAAACACGAATCTTGGTAGGTAGTCTTATTTGTACCAACTCTTTTTGCTCATTTTCAACTACCGTAAAGCCAATTTTCTTCAGGACCGTATGAATAGGGCTAACCCATTGGCTATCAGAAATGGGATAAATGATCCCATTATCTAATAGTTTCAAAATTTTTGCTCTTACTGCCTCTCGCATAAGTGGGTTAAGCCTGCGCTGTGGGTCCCTCCTGAGAGTTGCTTCATCGGTTAAATGGATTCTACGTTAAACTATGGCTGGACTTATCCCTTTGATATCCTTCATTGTTTATCCAATGACTTCCCTATGTCTCTACAGAATAGACGTTAAGCTGTCCTCTTGTTGCTCAGTCAGGTGGGATGCTATGATGACTGGCAGGGTTTCTCTTCCGCCCAGGTAGGCGTACTTGAGGTGTTCAGGTAAGGCTTTTAGCTCTAGGGAAGGTGTTGCTTCATTGGAAGTAATATCCGGACTTTCAATCCTGTAATGAGGTACACTTGGGCTTGACGCCCAGTCCACTGTCGAATCTACAATCTGGTCTAGATTAAAATCCTCAGACTCCAAATCAAACTCTATCTCCATGCTTTCCTCATACTCACTGGTCAGATTTTTAATAGAATTGACCTCAAAAGTCTGATCATTGATATCCCTGGGTTATCTTCCAAGATTGAAGACATTGACTTCCTTCGTCATGTTTCCAAAGGTCAATGGCATGGACCCGTTCCTACAGTTGATTAAGGCATTGGCTGTAGCAAGGTATGGGCGCCCTAAGATGACCGGAGTTTGAGACGTGGATTTGATACAGGTTGGGTCTCAACCACAGTGAAGTCAACGGGGTAGATGAAATCCCGACCCGGATAAGGACATCTGTGATTTTTCCCTTCGGGATTTTCACAGATCGGTCAGCTAACTGAGTGGTGACTCGAGTTGAACTTAGCTCGCCCAACCCAAGTTGCTGGTATACTGAGAGAGGCAGCAAGTTGATACTTGCTCCCAGGTCAAGTAGTGCTCTGTTAATTTCTGTTTGTCCTATGGTGCAGGAAATTGTGGGACATCTGGGATCCTTGTATTTCACCGGAATGGGACCAGACAGAATTTCGCTTATATTGGTTACCAAGAACACTTTCTTGGGGACATTTGTCTTTCTCTTCTTCGTACACATATCCTTAAGAAATTTGGCATAAGCTGGGACTTGTTAGATAGCATCGAGAAGAGGCACATTCAGTTTGACCTGATTAAACATCTCAAGCATCTTCTCCATGTGCATATTCCTATTGTTGTTCCTAAGCCTATTGGGAAAGGGTGCTACAGGCTTATGAACTTGTTTAGCAGCTTTATCCTCGTCAGATGTTTGAGGAGCAGATTGGGAGGAACTAGCAGAGTTGGAGGCTGGAGTAGGATCAATGTGGATAGGATTTTTTTGTTGGTAGACCTGGTTGTCCACCTTCTTTCCGGATCGAAGTGTGTGAACAACATTGCACTGGTTGATCGAAGGATCCTGAATTTCATACGCTTGATTTGAGTTTTTAGGGTTAACTAGCGGCTGACTAGGTAAAGTACATTTTGGTCTTTCACTTAGAGCGCTAGCTAACTGACTCATTTGCATTTCCAATCTCGATATAGGCTGTGAATGGTTGCTCATCGTTTGTCCCTGATTTTGCATGAAGGCGACTTGGGACTTCATAAAAGCCTCCATGCTCTCCTCCAGTTCACTGAATTTCTTTTCCATTGGTGAACCTTGGGAGGAGGAAGATGGAGCTTGACTGGGAAAATTTGGTAGAGGACTAGGATGGTGAAAATTGTTGGAGAAATTAGGCCTGGGAGGATTGTTCTGGGCCCAAGAGAAATTTGGGTAATTCCTCCAACCGGGATTGTATGTTTGCGAGTAGGGATTGTGTTGCGGCCGTAAGTAGGCCACATTCATATGTTCTGGTGACACTTGCTGAGTATGGAAAATAGGGCACTCTTCAAAGACATGGTTTGGTGCCTGACAGTATGAACAACGCTGGGTTGATTTGGTTGATATTGACTGGCTCTTTTATTTCTAGAGCCTCTATTCTCCTCATTAAGGTTGCAATTTTAACTTCTGCAGCTATGGATGATTCTAGAGATAGGAGCCCTCCTCTTGAAGCTATAGATTGTGAATTCATTAGTTTTTCTGAGGTTGGCTCCCATTGCAGGCTAAATCCTCAAATAAATCCCAACCCTGATTCTCATCCTTTTGCAAGAACCCTCCCTGACACATGGTTTCTAACAGGATTTTCGTTTGATAATCTAAACCATCGTAGAGACTCTGGCACTGACGCCATTTCTCTACACCGTGATGAGGACACTGAGCTAGGAGATTTTTGAATCGCTCAAAGTATCTCCAAAATGGCTCGCTCGGTTCTTACCTGAACTGCATGATATTCTTTCTAATGAGGACAGTTTTGTGAATTGGGTAAAATTTCTTCGAGAAGGCCTTGAAGAAATCATCCCACGTTGTAACTGAATCTGCCGCCAAACTGTACAACCATTTTTTAGTTAGGTCCTTTAGGGAAAGGGGATGAAACGTAACCTAACGGCATCGTCTCCTAGCTGGGGAATACGCATCATGAGACATACTTCTTCAAATTCCCTAACAAAGAAGTATGCGTCCTCCGATTCTAAACCATGAAACTTTGGAAGAGTGTTGATGAATTGAGGCTTTAATTCAAAATTATTTTCATTTGCCTCAGGCAATTTTATACAAGATGGCAATGAGGTTCTGATCGGGTAAAACCTGTCCTGAAGTGATGCCATCACCGGTTCTAGATGCAAGGGTAGAGAAGTATTTCTGGTTAATATGGAAGTTACAAGACTCTCACCCACTCTTGCATGCATCACACCACAAAAAACATAAAGACAACAAACAATCGAAAAGAATAAAATAAACAAACAAAAGAAAGGAAAATGGCCACAAAGCCTTAATCTAAGGTACCTGGACCTAGACGACTCCTAACTGGTAGATTCTTCGAGGGAGGTTGTTGCAGGAACTCGACTACAAGCTAATCGGCCAGGAAAGGGCAAAACTCGGTGGGAGGTATCCGGGCGTGTGCCACGAGACTTAATTACGCAAAACCACGGAGCTTTCATGGCTTTGCCTCTCAATCCACTTTCCTTAGACATCGATTTTGCAGGAGTATAGTTCTTATAATTTCCACCCTCGGTTAATCTCTTAGTGAGTCCGAGATGTCCCTAGGGCCAACGTCTATCAATTTTTAATTAAGGCTTGGGATAGTGTGAGTGCACTTGGAGATGGTTTTTGGGCTAAGAAGGGTGATGAAATTCCCACCTTATCTTATTTATTTGGGATTTTGTTCTCAATGTCAATTGTGCAAATGTACAATTTATTCACAAAAGGTAACACTCAAAGCGATAAATCACTCCAAAATGTTGGTCCTATTCTATATGAATGCACACGTACCTTTTCTCCAGCACTCTTCTATAGAAATTGAAATGAATTGAAATAGACACATGCCCTAAATGCAAGAGTTTAGTCTAAATTTCAATTAAGCAATAAATGGATTTCTGTTGAGTTTATTATACATGTATAAAGTGAAGCATTCAAGGGAACTAAAAAAAATTTGAAAGAGCAATTTGAGTGGCTTTCGATAACCCTGCAAAAGAGTTTGTTAGTACTTCAATCGGAGAAACTCACTTTTACACGAATTTTCCAAGGGTAAATGAATCCTCGCGCAATGTCTTTGGCCACCAATTTCGCTTCCCGTAATAGTGAGCTCCTTGGTACTTCTTCTACACAAAAGAACAAAGAAAAATCTTTAGTATGGAACAATAAAGTCGTTCCCTCCCCGGCAACGGCGCCCAAATTTGATCGGCAAAAAGCAAGCACAAGAATAAGTAAAGGAATGTTGGTCGATGTTACTGCTTTTGCGATTCCTTCGTTGTAGCAAAGTGGCTATACGGGTCATATCCACAAGGAGGGAGAGCGATGAAAACTTGATGCTGCTTCGTTGTTCAAGAAAAAGAAAGTTCTTTGTTTCAAATAAAGAATTTGAAAATGAAAACAAGTTGGTTTCAAAGATTGTTTTAGAATGATTTGGTAGTTTGTAAAAGTGATTTTTCTGGATGGTATAAACGCATGGCTAACTTTCTACTAAGTGCTCCCACTAATCTCTAACGTTTTAAAGATGTAGCCTCACGATGGATCATAGGCAAGCATAACCCTTATGCATAGGAACTATTCACATGGAAATCGAGTGAAAGTTCTTCCTTTAACTTAGCTTTATACGGCAAAAACTTGGACATTCCCTTATCAAGATTCAATAGAAGGCAAGAATAAGGGAAGACATTAGTGTACTAATGGTATCAACAAAGTTAAAAGAAAAATCTCTACTTACAAAGACAAGCAAAGTTTATAGATCATCAAAAACCCGTTAAGCATGGAATATAAGAGAGCTAATACTTGTAGGTAAGTTAGAGTTAGAACCCTCGTCTTAAGATGTGATAGCTCTCGTTTGCACAAGGCTTGTCTGACACTGTTGACTCATTTGGGTTATCAATCAAGTTGTTAGAGATTAGTGGGTTAGTAGTTAGTTAGCCATGCAATGAAAGAGTTAGTTAGACATCGTAGTAAAAGAAACAACAAGAGTTAAGTGGTAAAGAGAAAAGGAGTTACACAACAACAAGTAAGTAAAAGCAAATAGAAAAACACCAAGTAATTAGAAAGAAGAAAGAGAAGTAGTTACTTGTATTAGATTGCCACCTTCAAATACAACTTTTACACACACTCTCTTTCACTCTAATGGCTAAACTAAAATTAGAAGAAGAAGGAAACTACAACAACTACAACTCCTAGAACAAGATAATAACAACTCTTAAACTCTGGATCTGCTCTTCTTCAGAACCCTAGGGGGTTTTTATAGGCACCAGGGGAAAGGAGGCCAGGGGGATAACCTTTGGCCCAAAGCCCGGGGGCGGTCGCGCCTCTACGGCCGCAGAAACGCGGCCCGTGTCTCATTTTCGCGGCCCTACCAGGGCGGCGCGTGCCTGGCTTCGGGCAGCGTGTCGTCCCTTCTGTCTCCTGTCAGCTGGGTCTTCTGGATTCTGGATTTGATGCCATGGGCTGACAAAATCTCCTCCCTAAGTTTAATGGCTACTTGGTAGGCCTTTAATAACCCATTAAATGGTAATTTAGGGTCTTCTTCTTCATTTGCACACCATGGACCTAGGATCAAGCAAGCAAAGCTTTATTAGTAGAATTTTATATCAAATAAATATGCGAATGTGATAAAAATTATGTAAAATTAGAGACTAATCAGATACCAATTGAAAATACACCTAGAGGGGGGGTGAATAGGTGTATGGCTAATCTAATGACAAATGATACGAAATTAAAACTAATTGCAACACACTTAGTGTAACCAAAGAGTGTAGCCGAATTCCCGATGAAAGGCTCTGGACTAACTCCTCTAAATTCCTCTAAATAAGAGTTGAGGAGCTATATGAAGCTCTCTTGGTTCAACATTAGTGAGGTACACAAACAATGCCAAGCATATAAGATATGAACAATATGATGCAATGTACAATATAAGTGTGAGAGTTAGAAGATAGTGGATCAATCACAAACACCAAGATATGTTTCGAGGTTCGAGCCATTGCTCTATGTCCCCGCCTTCATACGAAGGATTTCCACTAATGCGTCCACAAGGACTTCCCACACAGGGAACCTCCTCTGAGGATTTGGGTAATACAAAGTTGGAGTACACAACTCCTCTCTCAAACAACACAACCTCTACACAAGAGGTAAGGCACAACAACAATCATCTCTCACTAGAGGGATAAGGCACTAAGCCAAAAATAATCACCTCTACACTTAGAGGGATAGGCAAAAGGTCAATCAACAATCTCAATCACCTCTACACTTAGAGGGATGCCAACACAACCACCACAATCACCTCTACACAAGAGGGATAACAACAAACCCAAATAAAAGAAGGTTTACAACTCTTGGTGGTCTCACTAAACTGCAAACTAATTTTTCCACAAAACAAAGATCCTATAGATAGGATAGATATGATAGCTCAAGTGTGAAAAAATAAAGAGTTTGGAAATCAAATCACAAAGAAAAATACTTGGGTAAACAATTAGAATAAGATAGAAATGAAGATTAAAACCAATATCCTAAATACTCTATTTTTCTTTGATTTTTTCAACCCTTTAAAACAAAAAAAGATAAAATCTTTTTGCCCAAAAAACTCCTTAAAACTTGTTGCTAAAACACTTAAGAAGATGGAAAAATTTGCTCTTAAAATTCTTGTTAAAAACAACTCAAGAGGGGGACTATTTATAACCCCTCAAAAAACTAGTCGTTGCAGGCCAATCAGCAGCTGAGGCTACTGTCGGTCAACCGCCCGGACGACCGGCCAACGGTCGGATTTTCGACCGTTGTGCCATCGGTCGTCCGAGGCCAGATCCAGAGAGCAAAGCTCTCTGGACAGTCGACCGGCCCTTAAGCCATTTGGCCGTACACATTTGTGCACATCGATCGACCGGTCTAGTCGACCGGCAGAAGGCCAGGTCAAACAGTTTATAGGGATTAAAAGTTGATCTTTTTACCTTCTAAAAAATCCCATAAAATACACATAAATTCCAAAAAAATAAATTATTTTAAGATCTTTGAATACCAAACATGTGTGACCAAAAATCAACACATATTATAAACTATTTGAACCATTTTTATGATATTGAATTTTGGCTTAAATACAAAATCTGTATTTTCCAAAACTTGAATTTTTGAAATGAAAAACCGTTTTCTCCAAAACTCATGTAAATACAAAAATGTGATATTGAAACAAATTTGAAGCATATTGTATATGGATAGAATCCAATATACATATAAGATATATATTTATGTTTTTGATATAAATTCCAAAACCGGTTAAACTGAAAACCAAAATCAATAAACTTTAAACTTGTGTGTGTATGTGAACTTGAGCATATCAATACTATCTAATCTTTACACAAGATCTAAACATTCTAAACTAAACAAACCGAGGTCTTCTTGTCTCCAAGCTGACTCGATCTAAACGCGATCCAACGAGCTTGACTCCAACCGAGTGCTAGATGCGATCTTGACGCGCGAGCTCTTGAATCCACATGTGTTAGCTCCAAAACTCCTTTATTGAAGCTAAACACCTACTAATATCTTGGTCAATCACTGAAACTATTTAAACACAAGATTATTAGTAAACTATAACTGCATGAGTTAATTATCATCAAAACTAGAGTGATGGGCCTCTAGGCCAACATATTACCCACAATCTTTGTTTTCACACATGATAATAGCCTTATAATTTAACATCTTATTCACAACAACAAAGAATTATTGTTCTAAAGTTAAAAGCTTCACCCACCAATTCATGGTTACAATTACGTAATTTTTAACTCATATAGTATTCCTAACTTCTGTTCATGTTCTCAATTCATTTCACATGAATTCTAATATTCAAAAAGATAATACTCACAAATATATCAACTACCAAGTACACCAATTACTAATTGATTATTCACTTCTTGGTTCATTATTGTAGTTTTATAGAACTCTTATAGTACCTAAGAGATACCAAACACACATAATGCATACAACTTAATAGTCATAATATTTATTAGTTAAGTTCTAGATCATACCACCAGTTTTTAATTTTCTTAATCATATTATTTATCCTCTCTTGTCATCAATCATTACACATCACTATTAATTTATATGCTAGGTTTTCAATTATTGTTTGTCCATTGTAATTGATTTCAGTTCTTGGTTATCTGGTCCTTAATCCGAAGAATATCCGTATAAGCATATATACCATATTTCAAGTTAACACTATTAATCATGATTTAACCTATTACCATACAAGAAGTTTCGTATTCATTTTCATGCTTAGCCCGTTACCACATACCACTAACTTTCATCAATTTCAAATTAATATTTACCAACCAAAACCCAGTGTCTGACTAATCAGTTCAATACCATCCATATTAAATTTACAGTCTCCACACGCATACAAAATATTCAGTTTATACATTCATACACACACATCAATTCATACATGCTATCCATGCATTTCATATATAGTATGCATTCATCAATCTAAACTTTCATATACATCCATATTCCTACATCCACATGATTGTGAAGGCTATATCTACATACATATATCTCCAAAATTACTAGTATTAGGGGGTGGGGGTGCTTCATCACATATGGGTGCCTTTATTAGTAGGCTGATTTTTTTGGTAATTATGATCTCTTTAAAGGGTATAATAGTAAATCAACTCAAATTGGGAGTGGGTGGGTGCCTTCCTCATTTTTTGGGTGGCAATATCTGTCCCCTTACGTGGGGAGAGCAAATATATCATCCCAAAAAATGGGGAATGCACCCCCTAGATTAGGACACCCATCATTTTGATAAAAGAACCCCCAAAATTTCAAAAATAACAAAATTATCCTCCTTCTCCCCTCTCCTCCCTCCATCCCCTCGTCGTCGACTCCCTCCCTCTGTCCCCTTGTCATCCTCCCCCTCCCCTGCTGCACGCCCACCTCCCCTCCTGTCACACTTCCCCTCTTCCCTGACGAACTATCTGGCCTCCCCTTCCTTGCTACACTTCCCCTCCCTGCTGTCCTCCCCTCCCCCTCTCCCTCTCTCTCCCTCCTCTCACTATCTGTTCGGCTGGGGAGAGAGGGGAGGTGGGCGGAGGGAGAGTGGGGGAGGTCAGGGGAGGCTCGTCACCGTTCGCCGGAGGGATGGGGAGGGGAGGCCGGGAAAGGAGAAGAGGAAGGAAGAAGGAGAAAAGGACATTTTAGTCTTTTCCGTGAGGGTATCTGTGTCCCAAAATATAATGGCACACTTGTAAACTTTTGTGGGGTGCCTTCATCACTTTTTGGGGCGGTAATATCTGTTCTCCTACGTGAGGGGCACGGTTATTGCCAACCCCAAAATGATAAAAGCGCCCAATGGATTAAGGCACCCCCAAAATTGATAAAGGCACCCCCAGATTTTTTCAAAATTGCCAAAGTAGCCTTTCCTTCTTCTCCTTCTTCACCGGCGAACCCCCTCCCCCCTCCGGCGACCCCCTTCCCCTCCTTCGGCGAACCCCCTTCGGCCTTGTCCTCCCCCTCACCCCTCCTAGGCCTCCTCCTCCCCATTCCCAGGCCGCCCCTGCCTCCGCCCCACTCCTCCTCCTCCCCGCCAACTTCCCCTTCACTCCCCCAACCCCAGCCCCAGCCTCCCCCGCCCCCCCCACCCGCCTACCCTCACCTCTCCCCTCTCCCTGGCCTGTTCGGCCAGGCCTGGCCGAATATACCAGGTCTGTTCGGCCAGATCTGGGCGAACAGTTTAAAAAATTATTTAACTAGATCTGATCGAATAGGACAGAGAGGGAGGAAGGGGTGGGTGGGTGAGGGGGAAGGGGGAGGGGTGGGAAGGCCAGGGAGGGGCAGGGGAGGGGCAGGTGGGGGAGTGGGGGGTAGTTGGGCAGAAGGAGGAGGAGGAGTGGGGCGGAGGTGGGGGAGGAGGAGTGGCGCGAGGGAGGCCAGGGATGGAGGAAGAGCCGGGGGTGGTCGGCGACGATGGGGGCGAAGGCCGGGGGTCATCGGAGAAGGAGGAGAAGGGAGATGGAAGAAGAAAATGGCATTTTGGGTTTTTTCATCAAGGTCGAAATGGTAAAAAAAAATAATGGCACACTTGTGAATATTTTGAGGGGCCTTTCTCATTTTTGGCTGTGGCAATAACCGTACCCCTACGTGGGGGGAGCGGTTATTGCCACCCCTAAAAATGAGAAAGCCCCCCCACCCCCCAAATTTCAAGTGAACTGGTATTACGTATATACCCTTAGATTAAAAGACTCATTTGTCCTTTAATGCTTTGATAATTACACTAAAAAAATCATCCTAATGATCAAGAACCCCATCTTTTGATAAAGGCACCCCCACCCCCAACCTCTTCTTCTTCCTCAAAGCCCATTTTATTCATCCTCAATTTCATAAAGCCTAGAATTTTTGAATCATCCAAATTTTAAAAAACCACCCACATTCCCTAATTGACAACTATGGATAAATAACTGATCGCTCTAGATTATCTTAACAGTGAAAAGGTAAGAAAATTTTCATTTAAATCAAAGTTTTATAGTGTTTTTTGTTTGTAGGGTTCGCATCATGTTTGGCCTTCACTGGCCGAACATTATTATTTTGTTCGGCCAGACTCAGACGAACATACTTAAAATGTTCGGCCGAGGCCTGCCGAACATTGTAGCTTGGCTGAGTTCTGCCGAACAGAGTAGTTATGTTCGGCGAATTCAACTGAACAATGTAAGTCTGATCGACTTGATTTTGCCGAACATAACAAAATAGTTTGGAAAAATTCTCCTGCACATTTACACATTAGTCCATTATATCTCAGCCGAACAGTATGTTTCATTTGTCAATTTTTGGTTGGACAAATATTTTTTGGTAGATTTGACTCTGTGTATTTTGGATGAAATTTGCAGATGCAGTCTTCTACTCAATGTAGCAATATCAGAACATAGCTTATGATTGACTACAGTGCAGACTTCACCATGTATGAGATATTTCAAAGTCGAGAGGTGTTGATAATGTGGGCTAGAGAAGTCGGTAAATTACAAGGCTTTGTTGTTGTTATCAAGAAATCTGATATATATAAACATGAAAGAAGTGAAAATGGAAGGGTACTTCTAAGTTGTGATAGAAAGGGAACATATAGAAATAGAAATGCAAAGAAAAATCAGAGTAGCAAGTCATCGAGAAGTACCAGAAGCAAAAAAATATGGTTGCCCATTCCTACTGAAGGGCAAGGAGTTATCCCACAATGAAGGATGGGTGTTTTTAGTGGCATGTGATTTTCATAACTATTCGGCGGCAGAAAATTTTGAAGGACATTCTTTTGCCTGTAGATTGTCACAAGAAGAGGAGGAGTTGGTTGTAGATATGTCGAAGACTCTAGTTCGACCAAGAGATACTTTACATACACTGAAACAAAGAAACAATCTCAATGCTAGCACATTGAGAACAGTTTACAATATAAGAAAGGAGCATAGAATTGTAGAATATGCCGAAAGGTCGCAAATGCAACAACTATTGAAGAATCTTTCCGAACAATCATATATTGAGATCCATAGAAGTTGTCCCAATGCAAACACTATTGAAGATATCCTTTATGTTCACCTGGAAAGCATTGATTTGTTGCATGTGTTTTCCTATAGCTTAATAATGGATTGCACATACAAGACTAATAGGTATCGGCTACCTTTGATGGAGATCGTTGGGGTTATAAGTGAAAATACACCTAGAGGGGGGTGAATAGGTGTACTAGCTAATCTAATGACAGTGATGCGAAAATTAAAACTATTTATACAAACTAAGGCTATTAAGCTAAACACACAACGTATAACACAAGAGTGTAGCCGAATTCCTGGTGAAGGGCTCTGAACTATCTCCTCAAGATTCCTCTGGATTAAGAGTTGAGGTGCCACTATGACTCTCTTGGTTGAATACAAGTGTGAGCAAATAATCCAAAGCATATATCAATTGAGCACAAGTATATTAAGCATATAAAGAGATAAACAAGATAAACATGCAAGAGATATAAACACAAGTGAGATAGAGAGAAAGCAATCGCAAACACGGGAGAATTGTTTCGAGGTTCGAGCATCCTTGCTCTACGTCCCCGCCTTCAACACTATGAAGGATTTCCACATCCCACTGGATCACTCGGTGCCGCAACACCTACAATGAGTTCACACTAAAACTCTTGGACTCACTAGTCCCTCTCTTGTTCCCGCAAGAACAACACACGTAAGCACACTAGCTTGCTGAGGCCGCACCTCTTACAACTCCTCCAACCACACGTCGGAACACTTGGTGATCACTTCACTTGATCACCACAAAACTCTCTTCACCGAGGCCACAACCTATACAACTCCTCACAATATATGGATGAAACCTTATGATCACTTTTCTTGATCACAAAAATAACTCTCACAACAAAGCTCCTATAAGATGGAT
The DNA here is from genome assembly GCA_038442645.1 of Agave tequilana. Taxonomy (NCBI): domain Eukaryota; kingdom Viridiplantae; phylum Streptophyta; class Magnoliopsida; order Asparagales; family Asparagaceae; genus Agave; species Agave tequilana. The sequence continues at coordinate 246,201 of JAVJIF010001478.1, forward strand.
CTAGCAATGGAAAGCTCAAGTTGGTGTGAGAAAAACAAGATAGAGTTGTGGTGAAAAACTCAAGAAATCTCTTTTGAAAAACACTCTCAAAAACTCTCTTTTTGATATGGAAGTTTTAGCTCTAAAACTAGTGGAGAAAAACCCTAAGAGAGGTAGGAAAAACTGGCACAAAAAACCTTCTTAAAATCTTGTAGAAAACAGGCCAAGGGAACCCCATTTTATAGGGGATCAAAAACTAGCCGTTGGGAGCCAACTCAGCAGAAAAATCTGTTGTCGGTCGACCGGCCAACGGTCATATTTTTGACCGTTGGGGCCTTCTGGTCAACCGCTTGGTCGACCGTTCCCTGGCTATTGACCTACCGGTCGACCGCCCGGTCGACCGGGGCCAGATCCAGAGAGCAAAGCTCTCTGGACGGTCGACCGGGTCAGTCAGCCGGCCCTCAAGTCAAAGGGTTGTGCACGTTCTATGCACATCGGTCGACCGACTTCTGTCTCAATCGACCGGCCAGTCAACCGGCAGAAAAGCCAGGCCTGACATTTTGGGGATTAAAACTTGGTTTTATAAATTCTTATAAAATCCCATAAAATCACTAAAATTCTACAAAAATAAGTTTATTGAAATATTTTAAAGTACAAATATGTGTGATCAAAAATCAACACATATTACAAACCTTTTGAACCATTTTTATAATCTAGAAATTTTGCCTTAAACAAAAATCTGTATTTTTCAAAATCAATCTTTAATTTGAAAAACGTTTTTTTCTAAAACTTCTTTAAATACAAAATTAAGATATTTTAAACACTTTTGAAGCTTAGTGTGTATGGTTATGATCCAATACACATATAAGATAAAATATCTATGTTTTTGACAATAAGCTCTAAAATAAAGTTTTGATAAATACAAAACTTAAATATATGATATAGAATCACCAAGTAAGTTTTTTTAAACGTTTGAACCAATAATGTGCATGGATGAAATCCAAAACACATAAAAACCATATAAACTTATTTTGATGAACTCTAACCATAAAACATAAAGATGTATACTTTGAAGCTCAAAAATCAAAACGGTATTTTCTAAAATTAAAACTATTTTATGAAAACACATATAAATTTTGTGTGCGTGTGTGTGTTTATGAGCTTGAGCAATCCACAACTAATATATCCTTTACATATTATCTAAAAATAAATCTTAACACTTACAAACATGACACAAGTTTTCTCGAAAATCTTCTCTTAAAAATCTTCTTCTCCTTCTTGACTTGGTCCAAATCTTGATCCAATGAGCTAGACTCCTCTTGAGTATTTGATGCGATCTTGTTACGCGAGCTCGTGAATCAACATATGCTAGCTTCAAAAATTAGCTTCGAATCTTTTGTTGAAGCTAAACACCTACTAAGATCTTAATTAAATATTTGAAACTAAATAGACACAAGATTATTAGTACTATAACTACATGAGTTAATCATCATCAAAATTAGAGTGATGGGCCTTTGGGCCAACAAACTCCCCCTTTTTGATGATGACAAAACTCATGGAGTTATATATGCATGAATTAAAGATAAGCTTCATGGAAGCTCCCCCTTAACTCATGCATAGCAATAAACAATTGGGATATTCAATAATGTGCATAAACTTAAACAAAAACATATATGCATAAATACCAAATATTAAGCATGCATATAAAACTCACTAAATTCTTCTCCCCCTTTTGTCAATTCATCAACAAAGGGGTGAAGACAAATCAAACAATAAAGATGTATTTGCGCTGTACATTTATGAAGAGGAGAGACGTAAAGTTAGCTCCCCATGCATACATGCATTACATGAAGAAGGGATGACTAGACCCTAACCCGCATAAAGCATAATATATAATGTATGAGCGGAGATGTTAAGCTCCCCCTACACACGTGTATCACGTAAAGAAGAGAGGTCAAGCTCCTCAATGTGAGATACACTCAACATGAATCTATATATAGAAGAGATGTAAAGCTCCCTTGCATATAGGCAATATATATCAACAAATTTTAAAAAAAAATTTGATAATACTTAAAACAAAATTTTGAAATTTCTTAAGTCAACAAATTTTTCATATCAATGAAATCAAATAGGAGTTGACAAAAATAATTGTTGGTACCACTAGAAAAAAAAATTTAAGATACCAATAGTAGATTTTGATACCAATTGAAGGTAAAACTCGAAGTACATTTTGATATCAACTAAATACCAATTGAAATCAATGCATAAGCTTGTAAAGATACCAATTAACATTTGGAATAAAATCAAGCTTAACATAAACATAATTTGTGCTTTAAGACTGTAAAGATATTGTAAAACAAGCACAATCAAATCATATATATGTTTGTATGAAAATGGTGATACCAATAGAAATTGATACTTATTGAAATTTGAAGCATACATATATAAGAAAACAAATATGAGTATACAAAAATAAGATAACATAAAGATCATGTGTATAACTCATGCCTACCACCCTTTTCATGCACAAGTTAAAAAGATATTCAATAAGGGTATACAAGGCATGGTCGTCCAACCATCCTCCCTTGAAGGGTAGAAGTTTTCAAAAATAAAATTTAAAAATAGTTGTAAATTAAAAACACTACTAAATGAAGAATAAATAACTAGTTTAAAGTAATTTTTGAAAAACTAGTTAAAGATCCTTTAAACATGAAAACAAATCATATATCCCTTGAAACATGCGTTTTACACAAAATTGACACTCAATATTTATAAAGCTCATGAAAACTAAGTCATGAGTAAATAAAAATAATGTGAGTGCACAAGAATCATGTAAATGACATATTCATGAAAATAAACAATAAAGCTCAAAAACAAAACTCATAAAAATTCTCTTTTTATAAACATGATATATCATATAGTTATGCGCGAATCATCAAAAATAGGACATACAATATACAATCAAACAAATAATTGAGTACACAAAAAGAATAAGATATGCAAAGCATGTATCTCAAAAATTATACATGTATAATACAAGTTTTAATAGAATATGCATATGAACATGATATAAACGATAAGTCAAAACATGAATCATAAGATAGGCATGTAAATCTATTTGAAAATATAAAGAAAGTTTTTCAAAAATACATGCATAGCTAGACAACCAAATCAACTCAACTATAGGCACAAAACAACACATGAACATTTAAATCATTTTAAAGAAGAGGAAGAAATGGTTATCAAAATGATGTACCCAATCCATTTCTCTAAAACATAAGGTGGTCCTCCCACCATACTTCCTTGATAATGATGCAAAAATTGGGTATGTCCATCAAGCTCGAAATGTATCCACCACCAAGGCATCAAACCTCTCACGTCATGTGAGAGCCCACACCTACATCAAACACAAGAGGTGAGAATTTTGGTACCCATTTCTTTTTGAGTCCACGGGGGTTAGCATCATAAGGAACCCAAACATTTTTATATGTAAAATTTACGTGATTTATCTTATCAAAATAAAACATTGCTAAATGGCCTTTGCGGACGCAATGTGTACAATTGTACACTCTAACATGCATATGAGTGGTGTGAGTGTGAGCATGGAGTGCATATGTATGCCATGGAATTTGTGCATGAACATGAGGAATTTATTTCTTACAAAACATGAATTCCAATTTATTATGGTTAAATGCACAATTACTCAAATTTGAGCTTAAACAATCAATTCTCTTTTTCAAAAAATGAATTTCATTTTTATCAAAAGAAGATGCAACATTATTAGCATGGCAAGAATGAGAACCATCAATCTTTTTTTTTAGAAATGTTTTCTTTTTCTTTTGAAATAATTTTTCTTTTTAAAGAGTTATTTTCTTCCAAAACAATTTCCTTTTCTGTTTTCACCAAAATAATTTTATTTTTCAATGAATTATTTCCTTCACAAATGTCATTTAATTTTGAAAACAAGGAAATATTCTCCTTTTTCAAAAGTTTATTTTCTTTTGAAACAATTTCAAATTTATTTTTAAAAGAATCTTTTTCTTTCTTTAACAATTCATATTTTTCAAAAAGTTTTTGACAAAAAGATGCAAGCTCATCATAAGACATGACAATATCTTCTTCTAGCTCGGATTCAAAATTTACCTCAAGGAGGTCATCCCCTTGGACCATGTAGCATATGTTGGAAGCATCACTTCCATCGTCTAAGTCACTCCCCATGTAGTATTGCTTTTGTTCATCAAGGGAGATAAGTGTGTTTCATATTACAATAGTCGAATCAAGGTTAGCAACCCTAGATAAATATTCATCATTTAGGGTAGATTTTAAAGCATGGATGGTTTTTATATTAGCCTCAAGATGTTTGCCGCCTCAAGATGTTTGCCATTTACAAAATATGAATTCTTAATGGTGGCAAGATAAACATGAATACCTAGGGCTTTTAGGTACATGGACATCTTAACTTTCCAAGTTTGGATGTTAAGAATGTCAAACATGGGAGGTGTCATGAAATCTATGTGTGTACAAATATTGTGATTAGCTAAAATGAGGATCTTTAACTCAAGGTTGTTAGACCCAAATCAAGAGCACCAAGCTCTGATACAAATTGAAAATACACCTCGAGGGGGGGTGAATATATATACTAGCTAATCTAATGACAATGATGCGGAATTAAAAATAATTTATACAAACTAAGGCTAATAAGCTAAACACACAATGTATAACATAAAAGTGTAGTCGAATTCCCGGTGAAGGGCTCTGGACTATCTCCTCAAGATTCCTCTGGATTAAGAGTTGAGGTGCCACTATGGCTCTTGGTTGAATACAAGTGTGAGCAAACAATCCGAAGCATATATCAATTGAGCACAAATATATCAAGCATTTAAAGAGATAAACAAGATAAGTATGCAAGATATATAAGCACAAGTGAGAGGAGAGAGCAATCACAAACACGGGAGAATTATTTCGAGGTTCGAGCACCCTTGCTCTACGTCCCCGCCTTCAACACTTTGAAGGATCTCCACTAGAATCGATCCTACTGGATCACTCGGTGCTGCAACACCTACAACGAGTTCACACTAAAACTCTTGGACTCACTAGTCCCTCTCTTGTTCCCGCAAGAATAACACACGCAAGCACACTAGCTTGCCCAGGCCGCACCTCTTACAACTCCTCCAACCACACGTCGGAACACTTGGTGATCACTTCACTTGATCACCACAAAACTCTCTTCACCGAGGCCACAACCTCTACAACTCCTCACAATATAAGGATGAAACCTTGTGATCACTTTTCTTGATCACAAAAATAATTCTCACAACAAAGCTCCTATAAGATGGATTTAGCAATGGAAAGCTCAAGTTGGTGTGAGAAAAACAAGATAGAGTTGTGATGAAAAACTCAAGAACTCTCTTTTGAAAAACACTCTCAAAAACTCTCTTTTTGATATGGAAGTTTTAGCTCTAAAACAAGTGGAGAAAAACCCTAAGAGAGGTAGGAAAAACTGGCACAAAAACCCTCTTAAAATCTTGTAGAAAATAGGCCAAGGGAACCCCATTTTATAGGGGATCAAAAACTAACCGTTAGGAGCCAACTCAGCAGAAAAATCTGCTGTCGGTCGACCGGCCGGTCGACCAGCCAACGGTCATATTTTTGACCGTTGGGGCCTGCCAGTCGACCGCCCGGTCGATCGTTCTCTGGCTATTGACCTACCGGTCGACCGCCCGGACGACCGGGTCGATCAACCGGCCCTCAAGCCAAAGGGCTGTGCACGTTCTGTTCACATCGGTCGACCACCCGGTCGACTGGCAGAAGGCCAGGTCTGACATTTTGGGGATTAAAACTTGTTTTGTAAATTCTTATAAAATCCCATAAAATCACTAAAATTTAACAAAAATAAGTTCATTGAAATATTTTGAAGTACAAATATGTGTGATTAAAAATCAACACATATTATAAACTTTTTGAACCATTTTTGTAATATAGAAATTTTGCCTTAAACAAAAATCCATATTTTTCAAAATCAATCTTTAATTTGAAAAACAATTTTTTCAAAACTTCTTTAAATACAAAATCTAGATATTTTAAACACTTTTGAGCTTAGTGTGTATGGATATGATCCAATACATATATTAGATGAGATATCTATGTTTTTGACAATAAGCTCTAAAATAAGTTTTGATAAATACAAAACTTAAACATATGATATAGAATCACCAAATAAGTTTTTCTAAACTTTTGAACCAATAATGTGCATGGATGAAATCCAAAATACATATAAACTATATAAACTTGTTTTGATGAACTCTAATCATAAAACATAAAGATGTATACTTTGAAGCTCAAAAATCAAAACGGTATTTTATAAAATCAAACTATGAAAACACATATAAATTTTATGTGTGTATATGAGCTTGAGCAATTCACAACTAATCTATCATTTACATTTTATCTAAAAGCAAATCTTAACACTTATAAATATGACACAAGTCTTCACGAAAATCTTCTTCTCCTTCTTGACTTGGTCCAAATTTTGATCCAATGAGTTAGACTCCTCTTGAGTACTTGATGCGATCTTGATATGCGAGCTCTTGAATCAACACATGCTAGCTTCAAAACTTGACTTCGAATCTTTTGTTGAAACTAAACACCTACTAAGATCTTGATTAAATATCTGAAACTAAATAGACATAAGATCATTAGTACTATAACTATATGAGTTAATCATCATCAAAACTAGAGTGATGGGCCTTTGGGCCAACAATAAGCACTGAAATGACTTTTTCTGTTGCGTTAGCATATTTGGAAGCCGAACGGGAAGATAATTTCAGTAGATGCTTGGATAGTTTGAGGTCGTGATGCATGGCTGGCACATGTCATTTGTTATTATCACTGATAGAGATTTAGCATGCATGAATGCCATGGAGAAAATATTCCCTATTCTTATGCAGATGACATATAAGGAAAAATATTCTTGCTCAATGCAAGAAAATTTTTGATGCAAAAGAGAGGTATGACCTATTCATGGCTTCGTGGAATATGTTGGTGATGGCTGAAAGTGAGGAGGAATTGATCGATTATTTGGTCGACTAAATGATGATTTTCATGAATTCCCTCAAGTACTTGCATACGTGAAGACTACTTGGATAGACAAGTATAAAGAACATTTTGTCGCATGTTGGACCGACACAGTAATGCATCTTAGGAACACCACATCAAACTGTGCTGACAGAGTGCACATGCCAAGCTGAAGAGGTATCTTTCCTCATCTCTTGAAAATTTTGATACTAGTTGAGCAAAGATACATGCATTGTTGGAGTTGTAGCACACTGAATAAAGGCTTCTTTTGAGAAGAGTATTAATGTTGTATTACACAACTTTAAGCCATACCAGTTCAAGCTTCTACGTGGCTTTGTTTCTGTTGGGGCATTGAAAAAAATTGTGGAAGAATAAAAAGGATTAACATTGTCGGTGTGGACGCCCAAGGTTGTAAATTCTTATTGAGAAAGACACATGGCTTACCATGTGCATACGACCTGGCTGAGTATGAAAGAGCCAACATGCCCATCCCCTTAGATTGTATTAATGTATACTGGACCAAACTATACACATGTCCACCGGCACCCATTAATCCTGAAGTGGTAGATGATCTCGACAGTTGTTTGGCAGAAAAATTAGATACGATAAATCAATGTTTTATGTGTCAAACAAATCTGAAAAGATAATGTTGCTTAAAAGATTACAAGAGTTGGTGACACCTACTACTTCATCCTTTATTGAACCCAAGGTGAAGATTTGGAAATGTAACAAGTGTATTTCGAAGATAGAAGCTTCAACCTGTCGTATACCCTCTAAATTCAAGAAGGAATCATCCACATAAGATATTTGTCCGACGCCCACTTTACGAAATTTGAACCAATCAAGCACCCAACTTTTTCGAAGGCCAAAAGAAAGGTTATATTTTGTATACATATCTGGTTTAATACATTTTCGAGTAATTATTATATTGTTAACCCCTATATCTGTAGGTTGTAAGGGGGCGTTCATCTTTGAGGTTGGATTACTTAACACAATTTTCTAGACCAATGCGGCCATTCATTATACATATCAAGGAAGTCCAAGTTGATAGAAATTGTGGATTTCGAGCGATTGCTGATATGCTTAGCTTTGGCGAGGATGGATGGCCTCACTGAGGTGTGATCTACTTTCAGAAACGCAAGTCTACGCACGGTTATATGAAAGTGTGTATGGTAGTGCATAGCGTTTGGAGGAGATCAGACATCACTGAATCATTTCGAAGGTGGAGCATCGTATGACCATTGGATGGTGATGCCAGAAATTGGATATCTCATATCATCTCACTACAATGTGGTCTTATTATTATTGCCAATGCATCAGTCACTCACCTTCTTACCTCTAAGGACTGAGCCAATCCCTCTAGATGCACGTTGAAATATTGCGATTGGTTTTGTCAACAACAACCATTTCATTGAGGTTGGTTACTTTTTTAGTTAATGTTTATAGTGTGCAAATTATCTGTATATTAATGGGGTCCTTTTACATACAGGTATTCCTAAGCAATGGCCATCCAGTACCTCTGGTTCTGTATAAGTGGCACGAGAAACGATTTTCAATTGCCGAAGGATGGGATAGCATTTATGACAAACATTTGCAAATGTATTTAGATTTGTTTAGCAGTGATACAGCGGATTGTACAATATCAATTGACTGAAGTGTATGTTTCGTAATGATAATGACATTATTCCAAGCACGGCCTTTTTAAACAATTGACAAAGGATGGGCTCTGTTCGGCCGAGAAACGCCGAACAAAATTTCTCTGTTCGGCACTGATAGGCCGAACATATACTCTTTGTTCGGACGCGCACGGTCGAACATACTAAATTTGTTTGACCGTGCACTGCCAAACAGAGCAACTATGTTTGGCAGTGAACTGCCAAACATAAGCTCTTTGTTCGACAGTACAGGCCCGAACAGAGAGCATATGTTCGTCAGTTTCTGGCCGAACAGCGTAATGGCACTACAATATGTTTATTACACAAATTTAACCAAGTCTATAATTAGATTTGGAACCAGTAAATACAAATGAAACATATAGGGTACGAATATGTTTAGTACACGAATTAAAATATGTTATTACAAATTTAACCAAGTCTATTACAAAATATCTAAGCATTCCTATATTTACTTTGACGTTCTCGTCTTTGGGAGCTTTCCTCCCCTGGAGTTACCTTGGCCGGAGGTGTCTCAATGCCATCCAGTACATCTACTGTCCTATACAACGTCTGGTAAAGACCCGGTATAGTGTGTGATCCAGTTGGCCCCACTCAAATTATTGCAAATAGTCGACAGAAACTCTTGTTCCACTATTGTCACTGAATAAAGTGCAACCCACTAAGTACAATAAATAGGCTCTAGCAGCGCACTGAATCGACTCCCTGAGTGTGCATCAGTGACATATGAAAACTTGGAACGTAACCATTTCAATCTTACTGAGGATCCACGGACCAGACCCAACTCATCTCTTGCATCTTACTTTGACACACCAACAAAATTAACAAGCACACTGCATCAGTCAATCTCCAGGGTCTGCTGACAGAACGACCCATCACTGTTACGCCACAAGTGTGGGAACATCATCAAGTGTGATTGTCATTTCACCAAACGGCATATGTAAAGTGTTTATTTCAGATTGCCACCGTTCCACAAATGCAGATATCACAATACGGTTGTCCCGGTGGTAGGAAATGCTTTTCAAGACCTGCAATCCACTTTGGTTGATATAGTCATCAAAAAGGCGAATTGGTCCCATGCCCAAGCACTTACTTTAGATGAATGTGCAATGCATTTAAGTGGCTCTCTCTCCTGAAAATTGGGTTTTCATCACGTTAATATCTAATACAAAACTTGTTAAATTTCCAATACAAAACTTATTAAATTTAAAAACTTACATCACCATTCCAAATATCGGCTGCAACATGAGTTTTAAAGTGAAATGTCTGTTGGACCACCAAGAAATGGCGCAGTCAACTCCTCCGACTTATCCTCTTCTTCATCCTCTTCCTCCTCGTCTATTTGGGGATCCTCCTTTACTACGGGAATGATCAACGTCTCTCCCCGTCTACGACGTCTCTCCCCGTCTACGATGTCTCTCCGAAGCCATAGGATGTCATCTATCCGAAGGGCCTGTAGTATCCATACCTCTGCCAAATAATATTTAGGGACAGTTAGTTAAGAAAATAAGTTTAAACTAATTAGCCCAACGTTATTGAACATGTTCTGTCAAATTAAGCCGAAAAATTGCCCTCTGTTCAGTCGAAACCATAAGAAAAGTAGGAGTTTGTTCGGTAGTTGGTAGTTGAACAAACTTGAATTGTTCGGCTGGGGATGAGCGAATAGAGCAGTTATGTTCGGTCTGTAAATCACCAGAGGGGGTGAATAGGTGATGGCTATAATTTTATGACAAATAATGCGGATTTAAAATAATTACTAGCAATAAGCAATAAATAATTGCAATACAAAAGATACTTGCAATAAGATGAATAATATAAGCTTGCAAGAATGGAGAGAGTTAAGTTAAGAGATAGAGAGAAATTGCAAACACAAGGATGTGTTTCGAGCTTCAAGCCACCGCTCTACGTCCCCGCCTTCACCGCAATGAAAGATTTTCATTAAACTGATCCCTCGAGATCGACAACCCTTACAAGTTCCGCAAGAACTCAACGGACCCGCAAGTCCTTCCCTTAGTGCCGCAACACCTACAATCGAGCTCACTAGCTCACTCGAGGCCGCAACCTCTACAACTTCGAGAATACAAGAAAATGTGATCTTCTTCTTGATACAAAAGCTCACTCAAACACAATCCTATAACCAAGTAAAGTAGTTGAAGCTCTTTCAGATTGTGTGGTGATAATAGCTTGTAAAGATGTAAAGGAAGCTTAAGCTAAAAACAAGGATGTGGAATTTTTGGCTCAATATCAAAATCTTTTTAAGAAAATGAATTTTGATCACTAAAACTTAATCTTGGATGCTAAAAACTTGTTATGGGGTTTTCCTATAGTACCACTATTTATAGGGCATGAAAACATGTAGAGAAACTGAAAATGGCCGTTGGGATGTGACCCAGAGAAAGACAAAACAGAAACTAGCCGTTGGGAAAAAATCAAAACAAAATTGTTCTGTCGGTCGACCAGTCGGTCGACTGCCAGCGGTCAAATTTTCGACCGTTGGGGTTGGCGGTCGACCGCTCGGTCGACCGAGTTACCCAACAAGAGAGCAAGCTCTCTAATGGTTGACCGGTCGGTCGACCGTACCCCAACAGAGACTTAGGGTCTCTCAGTCGGTCAACCAAAGTGCACACCAAGGCACTTAATAAATTTTGTGCATAATCAGTCGACCGCTCGGTCAACCGACATAGCAATTTTTCTCTGTCAACGGTCGACCGGTCGGTCGACCGACCCAGGGCTTAAATCACATTTTTGAAAATCTTTTGAAGTCTATCACTTCTCCAACAACAAGTATTTTGATTACAAATACAAAATAGAGTTCTTAGAACATGATTGGTCCAGTGTGTGATCAGAGATCATCATAAAACTAAGTAGAACTATATTTTATTGAAAATACTTTTCTAAAAAGAAAAACAGTTTTTTCGAAACTCGTTTTTGAAAACGAAAAAAAGAAACATTTTAAAGTCTTTTCAAAAACACTTGGAGAAAGGAATGAAATATGCACATATGTGTGAATCTTAATAGCTATCAACCTTACTCCCTTGGTTTTAACAAAGCTATAAATCCTATACTAAAAATACAGAAAAATAGAAATCTTCTATAGCCTTTACGCTTTGCAAACTTGATCCTTGAGTGTGTTAAATCCCATGTATATGCCTTCTTGGTGCTTAGGCTCTTGGATCATCATCTTCAAGGCTCCAAAACAATGTAAGTCTTATCTAGGAAGCCAAATGCAACAACGAGAAATCCTGAAACTTATTCAAAGGAAACTGTTAGAAAACATAACTTCATATGTTTTGTTATCATCAAAACTAAGGCAAATGGCCTTTGGGCCAATAATCTCCCCTTTTGATGATGACAAAACACATGGAGTTATTACAAATAAATAGGAAAGAAACTTCAAGCGAAGCTCCCCCTAAACACATGCATATAACACATATATCGTTTAAGCGAAATGCAATATATAAAGCATATGAATATGATGTTATAAAGTAAGTTCTATGCAACACATTTATGCATACAAAGAATATAGAAATACAAAAGAGTATGTACAAATGTTTCCTCCAACCTTCCGATACCGCCAACTTCCAAAACATGTGGGAGATGGATGGTACACACATAAAAAAATATACCACATACCACATACCACACAAAAACATCAGATATGTATATCTCACACAAAAATATAGATCAAAACCAATCAATAAAAGGAGGTACATATCTCACCAACCAAAGATGATACCATATCAAAACACAAGTCCATGCCATAACAAAATAAGGTACCACATATCTAAAATGAAAAACATGTTACATGTTCAAAACATGTTCCAATTAAACATACTACATGTCCAAAAGAGTTCTAAATACATAAAAAAAAATATAAAAACATAAAAGCAATCCCTAGATAATTCCAATCACTCTCCCTCTTTTTGTCAGCATCACAAAAGGGGTTCAATCTTCCTGGAAATTTGGATCTTCAGGAGGAGCCGGTGCCTCGGATGGAGCTGGAGTAGGAACCCACAAATCAAACGAAGGACCCGTAGCGGGAAGAGGCTGAATGTAGCCGCTTGGAAGAGGAGCAGGCCATGTGTGCCTACCAAAACTCTCATCAACACATGTCTGAAGGTATCAGATGGAAGAGCAGAAATACGTCAAGTCATTCTGATATCCCTGTTGGATCTCTTCCTGAAGAGTCGACATCTTCTCAAGCTGAGAGCTGATCTTCAAAGAGTGTTCTTGAAATTGTGCTGAGAGTGCAGCATAGGGATCTACAGAAGCTGAGGAGGATCTAGGTACAAAAGGTGGAACAACAAGAGGGGGTTGAAGAACAAGAGCACGCTCTTCTACATGCATCCTCTTGAGAAGAGTACTATTGATGTCAATAGAGAGTGTAATGGACCTTTCACCCGAGAGATCAAATTTTAACTGCTTAAGGAGACGAGTGATGAGCACCCAAAAAGCAGGTGTCTATTTGGGATCAACAAATGTTCCAAAAGCTTGAAGTCAATGATGAGTTTTGGGATATTGACTCTAATGCCTTTCATAAGGCAATAGATCAAAAGAGGAGTGAATCCCCAGGCGTGACTATACTCTCCTAATTTTAGCAAGAGGTTATAGAATACGATTTTAGCAAGGACTTCGGCGGTAAGAGTGTTGTACTTTACCTCCTCATTCCTTACTAAAGTCGGGTTCTCATCGCCGTGAAGTAATAGGGAAGCCATGAGAGCAGTCTCACCGTCTGAGTATTGGAAATCGTGAAGGTCTACATTATAAATATCTACACCCTCACTGGAGAGTTATAGTAGACGGGAAAATTTATCCATTGAGACGTTAATATCTTTGTGTAACACTTGCCTTAACTAATTACCTATTTTTTTTTACACTTGAGTGCTTTAGGGAGATAATGTGAAAACAAGTATTCATATAAGATACTTATACTATTCATTGTACCATGCATATACTAGTATATATGTATATGGGTTAAATACACACACATGCATGATTGACTTTTTTTTACCATACCCCCACCATACTTGTTGGTACAAGTACTTCATGAAGGGGAGAGGGATGGGGATCTTACTTATAGGAGTAAGGTAAAGGTGTAGAGAGATGATGTTAAAGGGGCACTTGGCAAGATCCTATGGAGAGAAGTGGAGTATAAATAGGGGGGATGGGGAGAACACACACACACTCTCTCTCTCTCTCTCTCTCTCTCTCTCTCTCTCTGTTCATTTCTAACTCCAAAACTCCCCCTCCCTTCTCTTTTTCAGCCGGCCAAGGGAAAAAACAGCCAGCAGTCCAAAATTTTCCCCTCCATTTTCTTCTCTCACTCACTTACTCTCTCCCTCTTTTCCACTCACTACTCTTTCCTTAGTTCCTTTATACTAAAAAGGCTTCCTTTACCTATTTTATCTCCTCCAAAGACCTAATAGAATATGAAAAATGGTGATCTAACATTACCTTAGAGGAAAATTCTTGAAGACAAGGTTGGCCTAGGTTATCAAGTTAGAAGGGTGTTGACACTTAAAAAAGACAAGATTCTTACTGGCCTGAACAATGTCTAAACTTGTTGACATTTACAAAAGACAAGTGACAGACAAGCTGACGACCAGTCTTCACCCATCTCCGAGGGACAAGGAAGCAACTTGGACTCCACTGATCCAGCAAGCAGACAGTGAACCCGGATTGCCTCTAAACAGACCTCAGCAGGTCTAAGATGCTAGCACTTAGCATCACATGAGCCCAAAGAGATAGCCTCGTCTGAGAGGCTAAAATCATCCAACTTCGCCTTGAAGCCATTCAAAGCTTCGCCAGGAAGCTAACTCATAGCTTCGCCAGAGAGAGTCAACTTCGCTTGAAGCCACACGCAACCGCGCAGAAGGATGTTCGGTAGCTTCGCTACAGAGGTTATCTAGCTCTGCTGAAGAGCTTTCTTCTGACTTCGCCAGATGCGCCTTCCAGCTCCGCTGTGAGTTCAACGCGGTAGCTCCGCTGTTGGTCTGCTATGGTCAACCTTTGACCAATCAAATATCTAGATGAGATCAGATCTAATCAGATCAAATCCAATTAAGATCAAATCGGAGATCAAATTCGGCAGTTGATTGCCACAATCTCTTGACTCTTTTAAAACGAGTAAGAGGATCAGGAGAGATCTTTCAATAATATGGAAAGGATCAAAACAGATCAAGAAGATCAACCGACCTGCCATTTCTAGCTTCGCAGAAGCTGATCCTAGCCTCACAGCAAGGCTACTTTCCAGATTTAAACAGATCCGATTCAATCTGTTTTCATATCTTCAAGGGACGATTATACCCTTGCTCTCCTTATAAATAGCCCACCAGGGGCACAAGGAGAGAGGACGAACGGACGGACCGACTCAAAAATCTAAGGCGGCACGCACAAGAGGACTCCACAAGCAGAGGCTTCTTCACGACGCACCGTGCGCTCTTGAATTCGGAGACTTTTAGAGAATTGCTTCTCTATTCAGGGTGCTGATACCCTAATACCTTCTTCTCAAGGAATCTCCAGAACCAGGCGAGAAGGAATTCCTAATTGAAGGCGGTTTTGAGAAGTAGCAAGAGGGTTCTACCAACCTTCTATTCTCTGATTGCCGGAACCAGGCGAGAAGGGAATCTCATCGCTCGCATCGTCAAAGGGACAAAGTGGTCGCGCGCTGACCAGACTCCTATCGGCACACCTCTCCAGAATCTCTGAGGAGATCTACTTGTAATCATTTTAAGAATACTTGTAATTTAGCTCCTCAAACTCTTTTTATTGTAAGTTTTCCCCTTTGCAAATCAATAGAAAACAAGATGGCAACTCCGCTGGGGATTGTATTCTCCACTGCCGAGAATCAAGTATCGCAATGCGACGAACAGACCTTCGGGTCTAACTCTGAATTCAGAAAAGCCGATGCAGCCAGAGCCTCTCTGGCTAAATCTTCAAGGAAAGTCTCTGCGGAGACAGAAAAGGTTCTCTGCGAACCTACTGCGGTTCTCTGGCGCAACAAGGAAGCACGCCCGCAGTCCAAGTCCAACACTTTTGAGAACCTGGTCGTTCAATTTGACCAAGGAAGATTTGAAGAAGTCCTCTCTGGGGGTGGCCTAATGCTTCGAGCACGGAAGCATAGGACGGTCTCCACGGCTAAGGTTTCGGAACAGAAACCAGAAGCAGAATTCTGCCAACACCCTCCAGCCTCGCGTGTGGCTAATCAGGTTCCTTGCGAACCTAAGTATCCTCTGCCAAAGCGGATGTAGAGGCCTAAACAGAAGTCTCTGGCTGAAGCTTCAGGCGTAGCTACGCCAAAACCGCGCCTTTCTCGCAAAGAAAAAGGCAAGAGGCCTCTCTGCTCCAGCAATGCTGTCGACCATGAAGTCACGACGGCAATCATACCATCGCCCAATTCAAGAGCAGCAACGCCTTGTGCCAGCCTCGTTCATATGAGCGAAGCTACTGTACCTCAGAGTACTCACCGGGTCCATCCCCTTTGCAGCAGCATAGCGGGTAAAGCACTACAGCGTGCTCCGCTTTCAGTGCGTCAAGCACTAAGTTCGCGCCTATTGGCGAAGCTAGAACTAAAGCGCTATTCAGTGCTAATCCTTTCTGCAGAGATAAAAGGAACAAGACATTCTCCTATGCGCTATCCAAAGGAGCATCTGCACATCGTTTAGGCCATACTTGGCCTGACTTGCAGGAATTGTTGACAAATAAACAAACATCTTCTTCCTGTTGTCAACAAGTGGGATGTCAGTTCGTGACAGTCCACTCGGTCCATTGCCGGCTAGCGCCAATCTTCGCCACCTCCCCAGGTCGGCGATCAGTTTTTCATCGGCTGTCGGTACAAGCCCCGGTAAAGCATCGCAAAAGGAGCGTCTCGCGAGATCCATCCTCTGCATCCGTCAACATGACCGGAAGAGGATGAGAGTTATGCAGGGGAAGACAAACATCTGACGACACCCCCTATAGCTCCCCAGATCCAGATTACAGCCCAGGCTTAGGTGAAGTCTTGGTGCACGAAGAAGGTATTTTCCGGAACACCAGATCTAGGGTGGCGATACCTTACAATTATGAACAGCCTTCCTCCTCAACGGCCCTAGCCTCGACAGAGCCCAGGAAATCACTCCAGCCATCGGATGAAGAAGACGAAGACAGTGGGTACGCCTCTTCGGCGACAGTTAGCTCAGTGCGAACAGACAGAGCATCAGTCAATATGGCTGATAACACTAACGACGACCTTCGTCGGCGCCTGAAAGCTCAGGAGCAAACTTCCAAAACCCAGCAAGAGGCCCTGGATAATATTCAACAGATGCTTGCTCGACTCCTCAGCAATCGGAATGACAATGATGCCGGGAGCAATCACGATGAGGAGGAACATTTCAGCAATGAGCAGCCAAAGACGGAGAAATCCAAAGAGGGTTCTTCCTTAGACGCCTAAGTCCTTAAAGGCCTCCAAGCTCAAATCGCATCCCTACCTCAGAGGGATGAATTAAAGAAAGTGGGGGCAGTCCGTCCTTACCCATTGGAGTGGGATTCGGTGCCATATCCACCGAAGTTCAAACCACCAACGTTGCATACGTATGATGGTAAGAGTTCACCAAATCAGCACATCTACTACTTCCGGTCTCAGACTGGTAATGTTATAAGCAACGACGCCATCATGGCTAGGCTGTTCATTGGCACCTTAAAGGGGGTGGCATTTGACTGGTTCCGAAGTCTCCCTCCGGGCTCTATCAATTCCTGGATCGACCTGGAAACCCGGTTCCTCTCTCGTTTCTACGAGGACGATACCGAAGTGACCATGGACAAGCTCCTCTCCACCATACAGAAGAAGGGCAAATCTGTCCGTGACTACATTGAACGGTTCAGAAACTTATCCTTGATGTGCCCAGCAGGGATGTCACTACCCATGCTCTTACAGACATGTAGGCACAACTTCCTGGACCAAGTAGAAGTTCGCATGGGGGCTGTCAAGGCCCACACTTGGAAGGAATTGGTCGAACAAGCTGAGATAGCCGAAAAGTCGGCTAAAAAGTTCGAACCATCCACCCCTAGAGGCAAATGGGGTATGAACAGTAAAGGACGTAGCGACCTACCGCAGTCTTCTCAAGCCAAAGGGAAAGAGACTATGTCTGTGGAATTGTCCGGGGATGTGCAGTCAAAAGCCAAGAAGAGCGGCTTCAATAATCAGGAGTCTAAGTTTCCTCTAAAACAGTACTCCTTCAGAGACGATCAAGTGGTCACGATATTCCATTTGCTTCACAAAGGGAATAAAATGAAGCTGCCAGATGCTCGGCGTCCCAATGAGATAGGGCGCACGAACGACCCCAAATACTCTATCATAGGATGATTCACCATTCTACTGACAAGTGCTATGTCCTCAAAGATAAAATTCAAGCCTTGGTTGATGCCGGGAATCTGACATTGAAGACGGAGCAAAAGAAAGTCACTGCCAATATGGTAACCCTCGAGTTCGGCAAAACCCAAAGGTCACAGTTCCTGACGGGACCTATCCAGCCCCCACGCCACGGTTGGACGTCAAGCATCCTCCAGCTACAACTCAAAACAATAAGGGTCTTGTTCCCTTAACATTGGAGACAGGAGAAGTCATGTGGATACACCCAGACCTCGTCCAAGACGTGCAGTGGGATTCAAAGAAGCCTAAGTCAAAGGGCAAATCTTGCAATGTCATCTCCATCCTGCCAGACGACGGCAATCTTACATCGGCATCCCTCAGCGATTCAGAAGGAGAAAAGCATGCTTGCACAACGCAGGCCGACCTACCTCAACAGACAGGCACCCGATCTGGAAAATCATACTTAAGGCAGTATGAGAAGTCTACTGACGAGATACAACAGCAAACGACGTCAGTACAAATACCAGCATCCGCTCCAGTTCCAACCAAGGGAAAAGAAGCCTAAGGAGGTACAGCTCGATCAGGTGTTGAAAAAAACCATCAGGCCAAGGGTTGGATACGCCCTTTCGTTTTGACATATTGGCCCATTTGGCTAATATCCCGGCTCGTATCACAATACACGAGCTCCTTCGTCTCTCAAAAGAGACAAGATAAGCACTCAGGGATGCGCTGGCTAATTCAGAATCATTCCTGACATGCATGCCAGAGGTCCCTAACGATGACGTTCAGTCTCCTTGCCCAGAATGTCATCACACACAATCAAAGGTGCCAGCCATTACATTCACGGCGGAAGATATGCTTCTCAAAGACAACAAGCACGATCGACCTCTGTACTACACCAGATATATCGGTTCAATGTGCATTGAAAGAATACAAGTCGATCCGGGGTCCGCACTCAGCATCATCCCCAAAAGGCTTCTCTACTTCCTCGGCATACCGCTGTATAGGTTGTCCGCAACCACCACTACAATATACGGTTTCAATGCCAGGAGCAGTCACCCACTTGGAAAAATCCGGCTCCGTTGCAGAATCGGGAGCCTGAAGTCAGAAGTGACATGCTATGTCATTGACGTCGACACGTCATATAACCTGCTGCTAGGACGACCATGGATCCATGCCAACTGGATCGTTCCTTCTACTCTGCACCAATGCTTCAAATATGTTGAAGACGACGCGACAGTACGAACTGTCTTTGCTGAGAAGCAGCCATTCAAAGGGTGAAAAATTACTTCACTGACGCTCTCCTGTATCAAGAGGCCGGTGGAACACCTGAAGAACCATTGCCAGACGATGATGAAAGTGGCAATGAGGCGAATTCAGAATCCGAAGCAGGCATGCCAGCTATTCTGATTGGTGAACCAATTATAGCATGTCTCAATAGTCCCCAATGTAATACTCCTTCAGAGGATGAAGGTGAATGGGTAATTAATGATAATATTTCTTTTGATTATCCTGCGAGTGTTGGGACGGTTAAATCCATTACAGATGGCTCTCTGCATATGCCCTTACATAAGCCGAGTGCAGCCAGCACACCCATGGAAGCTATAGAAGGGGCTACGCTAGTGATCCCTCCGTCCAAACAAGGTCAGTTACCGATAATCTTCGGTAGAACCCAACCACGGGGACCCACAGCTGCAGATTCAAGTTCAGATTCAGACACTCCACAGTTCTTCCATTACGCGCGGCCGGTGCGCCATATTATGAAGAAAATGTGATACGACTTGAAGCATGGAGCAGGCCTGAATTTTGGAAAAGGAAGGCGCAGTTTGATGCGTAACTTTGTGCCTAAAGGGAAGCCTACAAATTACTATGATAGTACACGCAGGGGGTTGGGATACGTTACACCCACATCGTCAGCAACGGTTCAAGCCAAAGACGATGAACCAATTCCATCACATTCAGCCTCATCCTCCGAGTGGGACTCAGACATCAGTATGTGAATGATGTTCGAAAACCTCACCGTTAATATGACTTCGAGCAGTCAATTGGAGCCTGCAGAAGCTACTGATGAGGAACTATGGGCCCAGCAATTAGACCTCCAATGGGAAAAGCGATTCGAATTGCGCGAACCACCTACTGAAGACAAGGTGATGCAGGTCAACTTGGGTAGTCAAGACTACCCTAAGCCCATCTTTATAAGTGAAAGCCTATCACTTACAGAAAAGGAAGAATTGATAATACTCGTAAAGGAGTATATAGACGTCTTCGCATGGAGCTACGAAGACATGCCCGGACTTGATCCACAAGTAGCCGTGCACCGTCTAAATATCAAGCCCGACGTCAAGCCAGTCAAGCAGCAACAACGTCGGTTTCGCCCGAACATTATGGAAGCTATTGAAGCCGAAGTTCACAAGCTCATGGCATGTGGCTTCATCCGGGAGGAACAACATCCAGATTGGGTAGCTAACATCGTCCCCGTCCTCAAGAAGAACGGAAAAATACGGATCTGCATCGACTACCGTGATCTCAATACGGCCTGTCCTAAAGACGAATTCCTGCTACCCATCACCGATGTCATGATCGACAACATATGTGGATTCGATTCGAAAGGATGTCTTTCATGGACGGCTTTTCAGGGTACAACCAGATTAAGATGTATCCCGACGATGAGAAACATACTTCGTTCCGAACACCCTTGGGGGTATACTGCTCACCGTGATGCCCTTCGGGCTAAAGAACGCCAGAGTAACCTATCAGCGGGCAATGAGTACAATCTTCCGCGATCATCTCCGAAAAACGGTAGAATGCTATGTCGACGACATTGCTGTTAAAAGCCGCAGCAAAGATGACCATCTTCATGACTTAAGAACGATGTTCGACATAATGCGGACTCATCACCTGAAAATGAACCCGACAAAATCCTTCTTGGGAGTGTCAAGTGGCAAGTTCCTTGGGTTTATTGTTACATCAAAAGGGATTCATCTTGACCCAGACAAAGTCAAAGCTATTCAGAGCATGCATCCACCGAGGAATCTCAAAGAGCTTAGAGGCTTGCAAGGCAGACTGGCTTATATCAGAAGATTCATCGCAAATCTCTCAGGCCGCTGTCAACCGTTCACCCGACTCATGAAAAAGGGTGCTTCCTTCGTATGGGATCAAGCTTGCCAGGAAGCTTATGAAGACATCAAGAGGTACCTCACTAAGCCTCCAGTCTTAGTGGCCCCTACATCAGGGAAACCATTCTTGCTTTATGTAAAAGCTATGGACTATTCTCTCGGTGCCCTCCTCGCTCAAAAGGACGACAATGGTCACGAGCAAGCCATTTATTATCTAAGCAGGACTCTCGTAGGAGTAGAATCTCGCTACAATCCTATCGAGAAAGAGTGTTTAGCTTCGTCTTTGCTGTTCAGAAGACGCGACATTATTTGGTCGGCCAAACCATACATGTCATCTCCAGAATGAACCCATTGCGTCTCCTTATGACAAAGCCAGGATCACTGAATTCAAGATTGGCTAAATGGGCACTCCTTTTGTCTCAATACGACATGATCTTTACCCCTCAGAAGGCGGTTAAAGGTCAGGCCCTTGCAGAGTTCTTGGCTGCTCATCCAGTTCCGGAACATTCAAAACTTCACGAGGATATTCCAGATGAAGTCTTCAACTCCAATATAACCTCAGAGGAGGAAGTATGGCAGATGTTCTTCGATGGAGCATCGTGAATGGGCCCTAAAGGCAAGATTATTGCCATAGTGGGGGTTGTGTTTTATCTCCCCACAGAATCATGTCCTTCCCAGAGCATTTTCTCTGACGGAATCGTGCTCCAACAATGTAGCAGAATATAATGCCCTGCTCATTGGTCTTCAGCTTGCCCATGGAATGGGGGTACGC
Organism: Agave tequilana; assembly: GCA_038442645.1. Classification (NCBI taxonomy): domain Eukaryota; kingdom Viridiplantae; phylum Streptophyta; class Magnoliopsida; order Asparagales; family Asparagaceae; genus Agave; species Agave tequilana. The sequence goes on from JAVJIF010001478.1 coordinate 268,161, forward strand.
TACCTTGAAGCCTACGGCGATTCAAAACTGATCATCAATCAGGTTAAAGGTGAATATGAAGTTCGCCACGAAGACTTGGTGCCTTATTATCACACGGCCATCGAATTGGCTAATCTATTTGAAGGCTTCTACATCGGGCACGTGTCTCGATCTCAGAATACCAAGGCGGACTCTCTTACTGCATTAGCAACAACATTAGCCTTGCCAGCCGACACCGAGTATCACCTCACAGTCGCAACTCGACATCTTGTATGCTCTAAGCATATGCTAAGAACCCGAGGAGTCTATAATGTCTCCACCGATTTTGAGCCGAGAGATTGGCGATTTCCTCTCATCGACTATGCCTTACATGGTCTGCTGCCAGACGATCCTAAAGAAGCGGCATCTATCAGACGAAGGTCTCTCCGTTTCTACTACGATCCAACTCTGAAGACGCTTTACCGTCGTTCATATGACGGTGTCCTCCTCCGTTGCCTTTCCAATTCAGAGGCACAGGAAGTGCTTAAAGAAGCACACGACGGCATTTGCGGAGCTCATCAGCCAGGTCCAAAACTCAAAGATAGGTTGCATAGGCTTGGATACTATTGGCCGACCATGATAGCCGATGCCATCCAATATGCACGAAGGTGTAAAGCATGTCAGATTCATGCGGACTTCATACACCAGCCTTCGGAGTTGCTCCACCCGACTGTTGCTTCATGGCCATTTGAAGCATGGGGAATAGACGTCGTAGGGCCAATCAGCCCCTCTTCGACAAGAGGTCACCGGTTTATCCTAGCAATAACCGATTACTTTTCAAAGTGGGAAGAAGCTATACCATTGGCTGAAGTCAAAACCTCTAATGTGGTTAATTTCATCAAACACCATGTCATCCATCGATTTGGTGTCCCTAGGCGGATCATCCATGACAATGGTCCCCAATTCATAAGCCAAGTATTCTATCGGTTCTGCGATAAATATCGAATTCAGAATGTGGCTTCAATTGCCTATAATCCCGCCGCTAATGGCTTGGCAGAAGCATTCAACAAAACGATCATCAAGCTACTCAAGAAGTTCGTCTCCTCGAACAAGCGAGATTGGGACGAAAAGCTTGGTGAATGTCTTTGGGCCTACCGAATCACGGTTCGAACACCGACAGGCAATACGCCTTTTTCCCTGGTATATGGGTGCGAAGCAGTCATCCCGTTGGAAATCCAGGTGCCGTCATTGCGAGTCGCTCTGACCACTAAGATCACATCAGAGGACAATGATCGGTTGCGCCTCCAAGAGCTCGAAGCCCTAGATGAGAAGCGACTACAAGCTCAGCAACACATCGAGTTGTATCAAGCTCGAATTTCAAAAGCCTTCAATAAGAAGGTCAAACAGAGGGTTTTCCAGAAAGGAAACCTGGTTTTAGCCGTCAGACGACCGATGATTATGACGCATAAGACCAAAGGCAAATTTCAGCCTAAATGGGAAGGACCATTTGTCATAGAAACAGTCTATTCAAACGGAGCATACCGCCTTATGACTTCAGATGGCGACCTACTCATGATGCCGGTCAATGGCAAGTTCTTAAAGAAGTATTATCCCTGATTAAGGATCCTTCTTATGATCAAGTTAACATTACACCTCTGATCAAGACCTTCGTGTTCAAAGTACACACAAAGAGAGCCTTTCTCTTCCTCCAAGCGAGATCATACAACCATAAACCAGTAGGAACCTGGCCATACACTGGTTGTCTTAAAGGAGAATAAAGGTTACACATACGTTAACCAGACGATCCAACATCCTTAACGATTAAGGACAGAGGAAAATGTTGGCCTTTAAGTCCAACATAAGTCCTCGACAACTCATCATGCTGAGGGGAATAGCATGGCTAGCCCGACTCAAACGGTAGTTGGTAAAGGCATATCAAACCCGTTGACAGCTGAGGATTTGCTAAAAATCCTAAGGGACCTGTTCCCAGTTGATTCCCCCTCCAAAATCACTTACCAATTCTCATCCACAGAATGGTAAGACCACATATGCATTTCGCTGTTACGTTAACATTAAACCTATGACAGTGATTCCCTCGTTTCTCCCCGTGAAAGCAAGCTCTCCAAAATCACTTACCAATTCTCATCCATAGAATGGTAAGGCCACATATACATTTCGCTGTTACGTTAACATTAAACCTATGACTGCGATTCCCTCATTTCTCCCTGTGAAAACGAGACCTCCAAAATCACTTACCAATTCTCATCCATAGAATGGTAAGGCCACATATACATTTCACTGTTACGTAACATTAAACCTATGACAGTGATTCCCTCGTTTCCCCCCGTGAAAATGAGACCTCTTCCCAAATTCCATTACAATCTTGAGCTTGGTGGCGTCTCAATCGGTTATGTCATTGCGACCTCTGAACCAGCAGACGGCCGAGTCTCAACCCCGAGCCCTGTTGACATTTACAAAAGACAGGTCTCGATACTTGTTGACATTTACAAAAGACAAGTATCACCAATCTCGAGCTTGGCGGCGTCTCAATCGGTTATGTCATTGCGACCTTTGAACCAGCAGACAGCCGAGTCTCAACCCCGAGCCCTGTTGACATTTACAAAAGACAGGTCTCGATACTTGTTGACATTTACAAAAGACAAGTATCACCAATCTCGAGCTTGGCGGCGTCTCAATCGGTTATGTCATTGCGACCTCTGAACCAGCAGACAGCCGAGTCTCAACCCCGAGCCCTGTTGACATTTACAAAAGACAGGTCTCGATACTTGTTGACATTTACAAAAGACAAGTATCACCAATCTCGAGCTTGGCGGCGTCTCAATCGGTTATGTCATTGCGACCTCTGAACCAGCAGACAGCCGAGTCTCAACCTTGAGCCTGTTGACATTTACAAAAGACAGGTCTCGATACTTGTTGACATTTACAAAAGACAAGTATCACCAATCTCGAGCTTGGCGGCGTCTCAATCGGTTATGTCATTGCGACCTCTGAACCAGCAGACAGCCGAGTCTCAACCCCGAGCCCTGTTGACATTTACAAAAGACAGGTCTCGATACTTGTTGACATTTACAAAAGACAAGTATCACCAATCTCGAGCTTGGCGGCGTCTCAATCGGTTATGTCATTGCGACCTCTGAACCAGCAGACAGCCGAGTCTCAACCCCGAGCCCTGTTGACATTTACAAAAGACCGGTCTCGATACTTGTTGACATTTACAAAAGACAAGTATCACCAACCTTGAAGCTTGGTGGCTCCTCAACCAGTTATGTCATCGCAACCTCTGAACTGACAGACTGCCAAGTCTCAGTATTCAATCCAGCAAAAGACTATTCTCTCAATGGCACCAATACAATTTGGAACCGACAATGCAGAAAGTGGAACAATTTGGAGATTCGACAGGGAGTCAAAACAAAAATTATTATTATTTTCATTAATTCCAAAAGGATGGGATACATGGAGGCACATATATTACGACCTACGGGCGTACATTATAAGATCTGATCCGCTCTTCAAGGGAAGCCAGCCTAGCCCTCCTATCATTAGCAGCCCGGACAAGCGCCTGCGACCTCAGCTCAGCCTCATTAAAGTTCGTCGCCTGGGCCAAACGAGCTTCGACCTCAACCAAGGTTGCCCTCTGAGCTAACTCCTGCCGTGAGAGCTCGTCACTCTGGGCCTTAAGCTGCTCAAGCCGCGTAGTCTCTTCAAGACGCATTGGTTCAGCCCTGGATAAGAGAAGATTTGCCTTCCTGATCATCTCCTTGGCCTTCCCAATTTTGTCTTCAGCGTCAAGAAGAGCACTGGTGGAGGCATCAATGGCATTCCCAACCTCTACCTTCCGTGTCTCCAAGGATTTCAAGTCAGAAGAAATAGCCTTAGCAACTTCCTGAGCAGCAAGACGGGCTTCATGCATTTGAGCGACAAGATGCGCAAGCTGCTCACTGACCGAAGACTCCAGGTCTGGGCGGCTAAGACGGCGCCATTCCTCTACGTCCCTCTCAAATTGATCTACCAGGAGTTCCAAGGCAGTGGCCTGGTGATACCCTTCAAAGTCCCGAATACTTGCAATACTGCGGGAGAGGACCACCTTTAAAGTTGAGAACGACATAGTCGAACCTTTTAAGACCAGATCGATGGATCGCCCTAAGCCTTTATAAAAGCTATCGACTATGTCACCTATAAAATCATTTTCAACCTCGGCCACTTCTGGTAGACAGACAGCCTCAGAAAAATTCACCAGCCTGGTTGACACCACTGTGGAAGGAACGGCGGGAACACTGGCTGCAGCAGCATGATAGGTCATCAATGATCTCGGCGGAGTCTTCATTGAAATCAGTACACTAGCCACCGCTGAGGTAGGATTAGTGACCATCTCCTGAACAGCAGGCTCAACCACCAGCGTTGGGGAAGTAGGGCTTGTAATCACTCTCAGCTCCGCACTTGGCACAACTGACGGCACCTCACTCGTTGATATAGTTGGGAGTGAGGACACCTCCGGACTACCACCCCTTCTACCTCTGTTCCTTCGGCTAGCTCAGGCCGATAAGTGGGCAGATCACCATACAGCGCGTCCAACATAGCAGCATCTGCCGCGGTCGAAGTGCTCATGTCACCCCTTGACCCCTCGGGAAGATCGTCTGGTTCCCTTGAAGTTGACGCACCTTGAGGTGGAACACCTGCAACAAAATTGTGTTTAGGCAAGACACAATAAATAGTGAAAGCCAAAAGGTCGGAACAATACCAAAGGATGATGTCGCCTCAGACATCTCGGCAGCCGTATCGGTCTCTACGGGCCCCATTGGAAAGTCCTTTGCAGAGTCAACACGAATGGCCCGCCCGCTTTCGCTTGCCGAATCTTCCATGGACCACCCAAAAGAGCTTGACGCTACAGGACTTCCTTTGAAAGTCCCAACGCCCGAAGGACCAACGTCAGCTGCATTACCTCCGGATTCTTCCGGGACGGCAAAATAGCCGGCCTCAGGACCCTCGCTGTAAGAGAATAGAGGATCATAATGTTCCCCTTGTTCTCCGACGGCCTCAGCTCTCGGGCTCGTCACCGCCTCAGCTCCTACATCACGAAGCAGATAATAAGCGGTCCGGAACACATAGAAGATATATTATAAAGGCGAAGCTGATCTTACCTAAGTCTGAAGCAACTTCGCCAGTCGTCGGTCCAGCAACTGATGGTTCAGCTACTAATGGGGCAAGAGGAGGAAGCGCCATAGATGGTTCGCCCTCTACAACGACCGTGGGAGCTTGGCGACGGGGCTTCTTCACCAACTGCTTCCTACGAGACCCACCTGTCCATTTGCGCTTAAGAGGAACGTCGGGATCCTCCTCCTCCACTTCTTCTACATGTCTTGGGGGAACTGTCCCCATCACGCCAGAACCGGCTGCAGGAGTCCCGGCACCTGTCTCCGCTTCAAAGCGAGGACTTTCTGCATCCGAGGCTTTGCTGTCATCCACAGCAACGAATTCCTCCATGCCTGGGACGCGAACCCTCTTACCTTCCCTTCTCTCAGAGACCTTCCGTTTTAGCCGCTGAGAAATTAACTTCACACCAGAACTGTTAGCATTGAATCCAAGAGGTGTGGAGTTGGAAGTTGCATACCACTGGCAGAAGCACAGGGTCATTAGAAGATTGGGAGTCCTCAACGGCGTACGCAGTCGCGCCCCAGTACAGCCTGTAATGAAGAATCGCCAGGCACGGGCTCCATCAATGAGACTCCCCATGAAAGCCAGATTGAGATTTGGGTTGCCCACATACAGTTGGTCATATCCAAACTGCCGAGCAAACCGACTTAGAACATAGGGCTCCAAATAGCAGGTGTCCCCGCTTCTATACAATAAATGTGAGGGCCGGACGCTGACCAGCCACTCAAAAACTCCCCGGCTCAGGGACGACTGCCCCTACCCCACATCTTTGAACTCTTCCCCATAGCCTGCGCCCCGAATACGGGGAAAACAGCGGAAGAGACTATAGACGTCATAGCGACGTACTAATTTACGGGCCTCAGCCACGTAAGTCTTCTGCCATGAGCATCCCTCGAATCGGCGGAGGAGCGCCATTCGAACATCTTGCGGGGGGTCCTCTCCAGCTTCAATCAAAGAAGGACAATGCAGGGTGAACCACGCCATCAAGTAAGTGTACGGCAGACCTATCCTGGGATTAGGACCGTCGCGAGGCGAAGTGGCCCCTTCCCACGCTTCGTTGCTGGCGACCTGCAAAAAGCCTCCGTTAATGCACGAAGGCCTCTCTGGATACAGCACACCATGGCTGGAAGAAGTCCCAGAGGACAACCATGAACCAAACGAACAGCGGGCAGCAAAACATTCGGATGAACGACGTCACCTGAAGAAGACGGAACCACGCACCTCTTCAGCCAGACTGTCAAGAAGCCAGCCAGCAGTGCCTACCGGGACATCGGCCGGCGAGCCTGATGATGGAAACTCTGAAGGACATCACCCTTCTCATAAGGACCATCATCTTCCTTCACAACTAGATCCCCTTGGAAATGCTTTTGCATCCGGTCAAAGATGTCTTCATCAGCAACTCCACAGTGAGCCGCTTCAGGAGTGTTCTCCATATCTGGGAACAAGTAATCTCCCCAGCTCTTCAAGCTACAGGAGGTTCCCTTACTGCCCCCATGCACACTGGAGCAAATGTACAAGTGGCACATTAACTCCCTGTAGGTCTCGAACAAGGCAGGCTCCTGCTTCTCCAGAAGAGCCAATTCTGCCTCGCACGGGAAGTATTCTTCATAGGGAAGAGACCCAAAAGGCAGAGCAGAGACTTCCCACATCTCATGCAAGGCCATACCCAATTCGCCAACAGGGGTGAAGAAAGTCCCTGAAGCTGGGCAATACAATTCAAAGATGGCGTAGAAGCACGCCACGTTCATCTCAATACCGTAGCAGGTCGCCCTGACGGCCTCATAGAGGTTCAGCCTCTCCAAATCCTCCTCGAAATGAGCAAGGATGTATACAATTAAATCCCTCCACCATGCCTTCGGAGGGTGAATCCAGCCTGGAGTCCTGAAGTCAGTGGCTGGGTAGTTCCCATTGACCTTGCAGAATTGGTTGCCAAAGGTCAGCGCCACTGCAGGATTTTCTCCCACTGGGATCTCTCGCGACACATTCCCAGGATGTAAACCCATTATGCAACAAGGAGGCCCCGCTCTTGCATAACCAGGAGACTGAAGCATCAATTTTCCTATGTGGACAGAGTCAGTACTCCGGCTCACGTCCCACGACATCTTCCGAGCCTGCGTCACGCACTGGAAGGAAGACAAGGAAAAATGTCGCTTGTTGGACGGAAGGTAGAACTTCTCACCATCCAACTGGAAAATCCACTGCCCTTCCCCTGCCAATAGTTGGTGATCAGGGTCTGGTGCGGCATCCCCGAACATGAAGTCAGGCTTCCTATAAGTTCGACGGTCGATATCTTCAAGGGGAGCCGTAGTCAAAATACTCCTCGTGGTGTATTGATCACCACCATAAATAAGCGTGTCTCGGACGAGAGAGCTCCCCTCACTAAACAGAGAAGCCTGCCCTTGAAATTGCAGGCTGATATTGCCGTCCAATCCCCTGGTCATCCCGAATAAGATGTTCAGAGGACCAGGAGTGTAGTGCACTGCAGAAGCAAAGAAGAATCATGATTAGTTCATCAGCAGAGGCGAACACAAAGACACAAGTTTCACCAAGGCATAACCTTGCCCTTCGAGCGAAGCTAGCAAGGCAATAGCTTCAACAAAGCTTAGCCTCATAGTCAAGTCCGCATTTCGCAGGAAATGTCCAAGTGTCAGCTTCGCTTCGAAAAGCTTGAGCAGAAGGCGGCACAGCCCTGAGAACTAACTTCGTCAAAAGGGCATTATGGTCCAAAAATTATCATTAGTCCTTTGCGGCCGTGATTGAGGGGACAGACCCATATCCTGTTGTTCAAACAGGATGGAGACAGTCTAAGGGATAGCTTCGCCTAGAAGCTTAAAGAAGAACTTTTCAGTTCTTGAATTCCCGTTCGAGAAAATAAGGGAAACGTAGGGAAATGGATTCCCTAACAATACCAGATCATAATTTGATCATTTTTGGGTTCATCCAAAGACAGCCAGACATCGGCTTTAAAAGAGAGACGGCAGTCTCTAATCGAAAGGGAAAGATCCCTACCAGCGATTGGTCGTTCGATGACCGGAGGAGGAGAAGGACCCTCCGCTGCAGAAGTTGCCACTTCTTTTCCCGCTCGTCTCTTGGGCGCCATTGAAGAACTATGGAAGTTCTTGAATTCTTGAATAAGAAGGAAAGAAGAAGAAAAAAGAGTCAAAGTTCTCAGAAATTTCTTTTAAAAGAGAAGTGATATGTCCTCTCTCAGTCCGATCGGACTTTTATAGGCCAATTGTACGCACACGGAGAAGATACGAGCTCGAAGTAAGATTTCCTTGAATCAAATTGAAAAATTACAACGGACTAGTATTCCGGTTACAAGGGAGGGAGGATGTTGAGTCTTGAATCCTCCCTTTGTTTAAGGCTGGGTTCTTCAAGTGGCGATGGAGAGTGAATCTTGTTCTCCGTTGACCGGGTGACCGTCTAGACCTTCGGGGATCTTCTCTTCGGCTGGTAGAAGGAGTAGCACAGCTATGTCTACCAAAACTCTCAAAGAGAAGGTAGGCAAAGGGCAACTTGTACGCAACAAGCTTGCTGAAGAGTTGAGCTCTCTCTTGCTTCTCTCTCTGTCTGCCTGTGTGTAGTCTGTTGTCTATCTCTTGTTTCTTGTGTCGTGTCCCCCCATTCCTCATAGCGGCGGGGCTATTTATAGAGGTTTCAGGGGTGAACGTGCCCCCTAAAAATGCTCCACAATGAGGGGCTAACTTTCCCGCTATGTGGGCGGTGACTGGCCCCATAACCAGGGCGGTTATAACCGAGACGTGGGCCTTGGACCCTCGCGCCCTGAGGTTGAGACGCGGGTGTCGAGCCCTCGCGCCTTGAGGTTGAGACGCGGGTGTCGAGCCCACGCGCCTTGATGTTGAGACGCGGGTATTGAGCCCTCGCGCCTTGATGTTGAGACGCGGGTGTTGAGCCCACGCGCCTTGATGTTGAGACGCGGGTGTTGAGCCCGCGCGCCTTGATGTTGAGACGCGGGTGTCGAGCCCTCGCGCCTTGATGTTGAGACGCGGGTGTTGAGCCCACGCGCCTTGATGCTGAGACGCGGGTTTGGACTCTCACGCCTTGATGCTGAGACGCGGGTTTGGACCCTCACGCCTTGATGCTGAGACGCGGATGGCCATCATTAGTCCTGCGTCTAGAACCTGAAACCCTGCCTTTTTAATGGCTTGTCTTTTAATGATTTTTAGACAGCCTACAGAACCCCCTCCAAGGTTTTCGATATTCCGCGGTTAACTGGGACGGATTTCGAAATACTTTGGACTCTAGCTGAGCTTACCCTTATGACTGGATTGTTAATGCTCCGGGTTTGATCTTATCTGGAGTATGATCTTCGTGAGTGTACTGTAGAACTCTTTGAAGCCATCAGAGTTGATCGAGTTGAGTGTTTAGATACACAGTCTAAACCTCCCCGATTGCTTTAAGTCTGTCGTGGGTGCACTTTAAGCCAGGAGTGGATAGTCGTCTGCTTGTGCCAGTGTACTGTTGAACTGATTTGCAGAAGCAAGGACTGAACGCCAGTTCTTTTTGAAGAGCAGAGATAGTACTGCTTTAAAGACGCGACTTTCATGGGGTGCGTCTTTTGGAAATGGAAACGCGACTGATATTCCCATTGGGCAGACGCGATGCTAGGCCGGATTGGAAGGACGCGAACTTCGGAGAGACGCATCCTTTTGAGTAAGGACGCGACTTTCTGGACGCGACTATGGCTGTGCTGACGGGGCACGTCCATCGAAGAGGCGCGCCTGTTGGGTGCGAATCCGTGCCATGTCATGAGTGCACCGCCACTTGTTCTGGGGAACCGACGGGACATCTCTTTTTGGCGCGCGGACTTCCTGGTATATTAAATGAGCTGTCCACGCGTCAAGCGATGACTCGATGTCGAACCAATCGAGCCACGCGCCGCGTATCTTTGCGAATCTTCGTGCCTATAAATGGCAACAGTCAGAGAGATATCTCTTTCGTCTCGAGCGCATCTGTTAGGGTTTTTTGAAAAAGGAGTCTTCTCTGTCTCTTTTCATTTCTTCATCGTCCATCATCGGATTCTTGATTAACGATGGCACCCAAGGCCAAGCCAACCGCATCATCTTCAAAAGCGGCCGTCGTCGAGGCCCAGAGGGGCGGTTCCTCCGCGCAGGAAGCCCCAATCTCAGGTATCATGCCATTAGGCTTAAACTTCGCCATTAATGGAAGTTCATGGACTCCTAAAAATCCCTCTTTTAAAGGGGAACCGTCAACACAGAATAGAAACCATGTTTGATTCTCAGACGCGGTCTTTGAGTTGATAAACAAGGCGCGGGTTTGATGACCCCACCGCTTTTATCCACTTGGGGATGCGCTTGTTTATTGGATATAGAGCGCCAGTAAGCCCTGCACTTTGGATTCTTCACTTAGAATATTTCTAATTGTGAAGGGTTCGGACGCGGACTTGATCCTTGCGTTCTGTGACATCAGGTGCTGGTCTTTTATGAATCTCGCACCTGAGTCCAAGTACTTAGAAATTTTTCATAAGTCTTGGATTTCAAAACGCAGGCTCCCTGTTGGCCTCACGGTCGCGGATTTTCAGGTCTGGACGCGGATTTTGACAATTTTTGCGTCCAGTATCTTTTCTGCGTCTGGACTATAGACACTTAACTTTTTTTTTTTTTTGAAAAGGGTTTCTGATCAGATTTCTGATTAAGTGTCATCTTCTTCTGTAGTGCAACACTCTTCTGCCCCACTTTCCAAGAGGCGCCACTTCGGGCACGTAGGTGATGCTGACCGTGATTTGACCTTTGTGCTGCAAAGGACTGTACTTGTGACTGCTGATGGGTCGCAGGAGCGCAGGAGGAGGCTCTCCAATGTTGACATGGCAACCTTTCGGGAGTTTATGACTGACGCAGCATTCACAACGGATGCTCGCGTTCCACTGGAGAAGCCTGCCTTCTTCTTTGGAGACCGTATTAGCGAGGGCGGCTATTCCTTGTATGACGGAGATTATAAATGGCTCCGTCAGATAGGGGATAGAAGATTCTTTCTCCCAAACAGGGAGAGGATGTACCCGCTATCTTATCTTCAACACATGTCCGTCCCTCGGAAAATGAAATGGGAACTCTCCCGATACGTCCCTGAGGTTACTCTTGGCGACCTAGGCTCCAAAAAGGTATATCGCCATGATAGTCATGATAGGGAGGTTCTCGGCCTGTTTCCAGGGCTGCTTAGGACTGATCACCCAGTTGGAGAGACACCAAAACTTGGCACCACTTTTCTCAACGCGTTCATGAAAGTGGGGGGTGATTTTCCGGTCGAGTTCCGTTCGCCCGAGTGGATCCACTCCACTGAGAGGTATTGGTGGGGCAGGATGGTGAGCTTCGTCCTTGCCGACCTTAGAGGCTTGTTGGAGCAAGCGGAATTGTACCAAGCAGTCAGGGTCGTACAGTATGGTATCCCACCGAGCTCTCAAAACTTCTTTGGGATCCTGGAGCGTTACAATCCTCTGACGGGGACATTCTTCACTCCGGTCGGGGAGATGGGTCTCGCCCTGCACGAGTTGTACGAGGTCTCGGGGCTGGTAATGGGGGATTTCTGGTGGTTGGTCAACATTCGGCCTGGGTATGTGCTTTTTTCGGCAAGGAAATTCATGCACGATCGAGCCGTATATGCCGAATCGCTTCGCCCGACAGTTCGGCTATGATCAACTATATGTCGGCAACCCCAATGCTCGACTCGCCTTCAGTGGGAATTTGTTCGAAGGTGCTCGGGCTTGGTATTATAGCGTGGCCGGAGGGACGGAAGCAACTTTTCGGCTGCCTATCAAAGGGCCGAAGGGCCGTACCAGCTTCAGCTTCTGTACTTGGTACTTCCAGGCCAACCAAACACCAGATTTCGCTCTGGAGTATTCATGCATTGAGAGTATCAATGCAGGTTACGAAGCAAGGTCGGGGTCCACTAAACGCTCGCGAGGCGTCGAGCAGTATCTGAAGGCTCTGAAGGAGGTCAGAAGGGGGTCGAGGGAGGAGCCGCGAGCAGCAAAGGCTCGACAGGTGGTGGGTAAGCGTCCTTAAGGCTCTACCTCCACTGCTGAGCTTGCCCCAAAGAAGGTCCGGAGAGACTTGACGGCTGCAGTTTCTCCATCCGAGGACATCCCTTCTGGTGTTGAGGAACCGAGGGAAGAAAGAGGCGGCGGAGGATGATGCCCCCTTAGTCCATGCCCGCAGGTTGCGCAGCAGGGGCCCCAGGATTGTGGAGGAAGCGGAGCCTGCTGACAAACCCACCGCCGCTGATGAGGCCGAGCAGTTCGAAGTCGAAATAATGAGCGGAGGCGATGTTGAGAGGCCAGGGGTCTCAGCTCAGCCCGGGGCTTCCTCAGCTCACGAGAGGAGGGATGAGGCACAGCAGCCGGAGGTCGACATAATGGGTGATGTTGAGATTCCAGGAGTCTCAACTCAGCCTGGGTCTTCCTCAGCTCACGAGAGGAGAGATGAGGCACAGCAGCCTGGGTCTCCCAGTGTATTCATCTCCAGTGCTCGGACAGTTGACCCCAGCCCTACCACTGGGGTGTTTGGAGGCAAGGCTCCGGTTGCCGAGGTCCCTCGCGTTGAACTGTCGTCTTCATCATCCGAAGAGGAAATCGATTTTGAGGATGAGGTCTACTTTGGCGATGAACCCGCTCCTCCTGATCCGAGTAAATTCTCACACATCTCGGAGGAGGAATATATGGGTGTGAGCCGTTGACGACATCACCACTAGCGGCAGTTATTCCTGCTGAAGCTGCTGAAGGTACACTACTCGCCAAACTCATCCTTCTAACTAGGAGAAGGTTTTTTGACGTTTTCTTTTTTATTTGGCCTCGTGTTGCAGGGCTAGTCACGGTTAGCGAGGCCGCTGCTTCCTCCCAGATCGAGGAGATGATACAAGAATTGGCTCAGCAGGAGAGAGCTGAGTCTCCTCGTACTGGGGTGCCTCAAGAGAGGGCAATCGTCGAAGTCGGGGAGACCTCCACCCTACAGGATTCACCCAAGGACTCGCCACCTTTAGACCCCCAGCCAAGTAAGGAAATGTTGGTATAAATGTTTTCCTTTTGCTGTCATGGCTAATATTCTCGTAATTTACAGAGGGCATTGAGGAAGTTCAGGCAAGTGCAGAGAGCATTGAGGAAGCTCAGGTAGGAGGAGATTTGGCGGTCAGTGCCTGCCCGGGAGACCACACAGCTCAAGCCTCGGCCGAGGATTCTGAGGAGGTCGAGCTCACTACCCTGTCATCGGCTGTGGAGGTTTCTACGGAGGTAGCACCCCAGAAGCGCCAGTGGCTACTCTTGCTCCTGCCGTACCCGTGGTCAGCCCGACTCTTGCACCAGAAGAGCCGACCTACATCCCACACCGTGATAGAAAGGGGATCGGGGAGCACCTCGGGTGATGATACCATGGAGTTCCTGACACGCCAGACGGTGCAACAGTTCTTTGCCTCAATGCGATCATGCATCGATTTCATCCTGTCTGGGGGTAGCTCTTTTGAATTCGCCCAGACGTATCTCGGAAACCTGGTCGAAAACATCAAGTTGTCCAGAGGCCCTTCACTAGCCCAGGCGTGTCTGCTGCTGGTGGAGCAGCTGGGACAAAACCTGAGAGAGCTTCGATCCCTGGAGAATGCCGGCTCATTCCACGAGGCCCAGGAAACTCTGAATAGGCTCTTTGCTGCTCAAGAGTAAGAGCGAAGAGAGGTGGAGGAGCAGATAACCGATAACACCCGTCTTCTCGAAGGTTTCCAGGCTGATCATCAAAGGCTAGCGATCGAGTCCAAGGAATCTGAGATGATCATACAGGCTGCAAAACAGGCTATCCTTGATTCTTGGGCCGCCATAGCCAGAGCTGAGGCAGTGATTACTACTAACGAACAGAAGCTTGCTACCTCTGAAAAGAGGCTAGCGGAGTTAGAGGCTGCCAAGGCGCAAGTTGAAGCAAACCTCTCTGTTCGTTCGTCCAAGCTGGAATCCCTCCGAGTACGAGCGCAAGGATTTTTACCTAAGACGGATCTGCGGGCCCAAGCTCTCATGGAGGCTGAGAAGGCGCGTCAACATGAGATACATCGCCTTAGAGAGCAAATCCGTTCCTTGGCGAACCAGGACCTTTAGCCTTCTCTTCTTTTCTTCTTTTTTTTTTTTGTAAAAAAGAAAAGGACACTCCATTTACCAAGAGTGTTTGTATTTACTTTTATCATTTTTTTTTGAATAATAAAAGTCTTTAAAAGTTTTTTTTTTGCTCCACTTTCATTGCCTCGCTGCGGATGGATTCAATCCTTTAATCACAGTCTTTAATTGTGCTCTCCGGCTGACTGTGAATACTGAACTTAGGAAAACTAAGTTCTTTTGACGAAACGCAGCGTCGAAAGAGACGCGGCTCTGAGGCACGTGATTCTGACTTGCCAGTGAAGACGCGGTTCAAGCAGACGCGGAGGACGCGGCTTTGAGTGTGGTTCATTGGCCGCAATCCTTAACTCTATCCAGACGCAGAGTTCAGGATAATGAGGTCTTACGCCCCTTAACATTAACGCAGTCAGGGACGCGGCACTGGGCCTCAGTGTAAGACCCATAATCATGGATGTAGACGCAGCTCCAAGATGCTTGTAAAGGTGATGGGCTTTTTCTGCTGAAGTCATAAGCCTTAGGACGCAGCTTTATGTGCTTTCCCACTGGGGCCCCCAAAATGAGTCCCTTTTGTTGAGAGACGCGGATTGACTTTGAATCATCCAAGAGACGCGAAGGATCTTCTAACTTGGAATGAAGGAGGACGCCGATTTTTGAGAAAAGAGGGGACGCGGGTCTTTGGACGCAGCTCTCACACCTGCGTTTTGGCACGATTTCCCAGGCGTTATAAACAGCCTGTCATAAAGATTTTGTGAAATCTTTGAACGTCAAGTCTCCGTTGACGATTGGGAACCCGCATCATCCGTTGTTTCCCGAAGCGGTTTGTCCACGCGTCATTTCTTCATTGGGCTTAGGCGTTAATGCCTTTTAATGCCAATACGGCGCTGGCGGTGGGAAACCAGCGTCTTCGACGCTTCCGAAGCGACGCTCCACGCGTCAGCCTCCCATTGGGCTTTGACAGTCGTGCGGTCATTAAGGCCGACGGTTCCAATTGATGAACCATTAATTACGGTTATTATGGGCTGCCTATAAATAGGGGCTCCTCCTCTCCCTTTAACAGTCCATACTTAGACTGTGTTCTTTTTGAGAGCGAATGCTCTGAGAGATTCTGTCTTCTCCCTTTCTGAGAGACTCTATCTTCTCCCTTCAAGGACCCTATCAGGGGTTTGTCTCCATGGACGAAGATGACCCAGAGCTTCCATGTTTCTGTTTGGTCTCTTCAGTAGATTACCACTGTCAAGTGATTTCAATGATAGGAAGCGTCTCCCTGAGCACCTTTTACGTCCGCGCCTCAATGCAGAGAGTTCAACTCTTAACAGAGGCCTCTGCGGGTATGCCATGCCCACTTACCATGACATTTTAGATCCAACCAAGTTTGAATTTTAGTATATCTCTTAGAGAGATATCATCTGGACTTTCTTGTGAAGTCGTGGTTGGTGCATTCCTCTTCTGGAATTTGCGCCATCGACTTAAACTTTTTTGAACGCAAGTATTGAAGTCGTTGGTACCTGGCCGCGGGCTTTGCACACAGAGCTCGCGTCTTGAGGCCACTGACTTGGAAGAACTTCAATTTGGGTCGAAGGTTTCAGGCCTGAACTTTTGCAACTCCTGTTCCTCCAACAGAGAGATGGCAATTTTTGGCGTCTGATTCTCTGCGCGCCTTGTATCTTAGACGCGGATGTGGAATTAGGTCGCGTTTGAATTCTGTGTGTATCACAGTCTTGCTCGCGTCTGTTTCTGTTGTCGCAGGAATCTGACCCAGCGTGCGGGTCATTCCCGCGTCTGCAGTCTTCAGCAAAACCGCGTTTGTGACTTAGTTTTCTTCTGTCGAAGTATACTAAGCTCTGAATTGTCTAATTCCCTTGTTTGCTTCTTGCAGGTAGGCTTGATCATCCTTTTTCACGTTCGCTGGGCCCTTGGGAGAATATATCGGTCAGCGAATTTGTTCGATGTTCGTCCACAAGGGAAGAAGTCATGGTCCTCGTTGTCTACAAGGGAAGAAGTCATGGCCCTTGTCTTCGGGGGACGGGGGCCTAACCCTCGCCAGGATCACTTTGGATTCAATGCACCAGTCATGCTTGCTGGCTGGTCACGGTCACAGTGGGTATGGCGGCGGGGGTTGCAGTGGGTACAGTGGTGGGTAGCATCCCATCTCTTGTACGCACACGGAGAAGATACGAGCTCGAAGTAAGAATTCCTTGAATCAAATTGAAAAATTACAACGGACTAGTATTCCGGTTACAAGGGAGGGAGGATGTTGAGTCTTGAATCCTCCCTTTGTTTAAGGCTGGGTTCTTCAAGTGGCGATGGAGAGTGAATCTTGTTCTCCGTTGACCGGGTGACCGTCTAGACCTTCGGGGATCTTCTCTTCGGCTGGTAGAAGGAGTAGCACAGCTCTGTCTACCAAAACTCTCAAAGAGAAGGTAGGCAAAGGGCAACTTGTACGCAGCAAGCTTGCTGAAGAGTTGAGCTCTCTCTTGCTTCTCTCTCTGTCTGCCTGTGTGTAGTCTGTTGTCTATCTCTTGTTTCTTGTGTCGTGTCCCCCCATTCCTCATAGCGGCGGGGCTATTTATAGAGGTTTCAGGGGTGAACGTGCCCCCTAAAAATGCTCCACAATGAGGGGCTAACTTTCCCGCTATGTGGGCGGTGACTGGCCCCATAACCAGGGCGGTTATAACCGAGACGTGGGCCTTGGACCCTCGCGCCCTGAGGTTGAGACGCGGGTGTCGAGCCCTCGCGCCTTGAGGTTGAGACGCGGGTGTCGAGCCCACGCGCCTTGATGTTGAGACGCGGGTGTTGAGCCCTCGCGCCTTGATGTTGAGACGCGGGTGTTGAGCCCACGCGCCTTGATGTTGAGACGCGGGTGTTGAGCCCACGCGCCTTGATGTTGAGACGCGGGTGTCGAGCCCTCGCGCCCTGATGTTGAGACGCGGGTGTTGAGCCCACGCGCCTTGATGCTGAGACGCGGGTTTGGACTATCACGCCTTGATGCTGAGACGCGGGTTTGGACCCTCACGCCTTGATGCTGAGACGCGGATGGCCATCATTAGTCCTGCGGCTAGAACCTGAAACCCTGCCTTTTTTAATGGCTTATCTTTTAATGATTTTTTTGCTCCACTTTCATTGCCTCGTTGCGGATGGATTCAATCCTTTAATCACAGTCTTTAATTGTGCTCTCCGGCTGACTGTGAATACTGAACTTAGGAAAACTATGTTCTTTTTACGAAACGCAGCGTCGAAAGAGACGCGGCTCTGAGGCACGCGATTCTGACTTGCCAGTGAAGACGCGGTTCAAGCAGACGCAGAGGACGCGGCTTTGAGTGTGGTTCATTGGCCGCAATCCTTAACTCTATTCAGACGCAGAGTTTAGGATAATGAGGTCTTACGCCCCTTAACATTAACGCAGTCAGGGACGCGGCGCTGGGCCTCAGTGTAAGACCCATAATCATGGATGTAGACGCAGCTCCAAGATGCTTGTAAAGGTGATGGGCTTTTTCTGCTGAAGTCATAAGCCTTACGACGCAGCTTTATGTGCTTTCCCACTGGCCCCCCCAAAATGTGTCCCTTTTGTTGAGAGACGCGGATCGACTTTGAATCATCCAAGAGACGCGAAGGATCTTCTAACTTGGAATGAAGGAGGACGCCGATTTTTGAGAAAAGAGGGGACGCGGGTCTTTGGACGCAGCTCTCACACCTGCGTTTTGGCACGATTTCCCAGGCGTTATAAACAGCCTGACATAAAGATTTTGTGAAATCTTTGAACGTCAAGTCTCCGTTGACGATTGGGAACCCGCATCATCCGTTGTTTCCCGAAGCGGTTTGTCCACGCGTCAGTTCTTCATTGGGCTTAGGCGTTAATGCCTTTTAATGCCAATACGGCGCTGGCGGTGGGAAACCAGCGTCTTCGACGCTTCCCGAAGCGACGCTCCACGCGTTAGCCTCCCATTGGGCTTTGACAGTCGTGCGGTCATTAAGGCCGACGGTTCCAATTGATGAACCATTAATTACGGTTATTATGGGCTGCCTATAAATAGGGGCTCCTCCTCTCCCTTTAACAGTCCATACTTAGACTGTGTTCTTTTTGAGAGCGAGTGCTCTGAGAGATTCTGTCTTCTCCCTTTCTGAGAGACTCTATCTTCTCCCTTCAAGGACCCTATCAGGGGTTTGCCTCCATGGACGAAGATGACCCAGAGCTTTCATGCTTCTGTTTGGTCTCTTCAGTAGATTACCACTGTCAAGTGATTTCAATGATAGGAAGCGTCTCCCTGAGCACCTTTTACGTCCGCGCCTCAATGCAGAGAGTTCAACTCTTAACAGAGGCCTCTGCGGGTATGCCATGCCCACTTACCATGACATTTTAGATCCAACCAAGTTTGAATTTTAGTATATCTCTTAGAGAGATATCATCTGGACTTTCTTGTGAAGTCGTGGTTGGTGCATTCCTCTTCTGGAATTTGCGCCATCGACTTAAACTTTTTTGAACGCAAGTATTGAAGTCGTTGGTACCTGGCCGCGGGCTTTGCACACAGAGCTCGCGTCTTGAGGCCACTGACTTGGAAGAACTTCAATTCGGGTCGAAGGTTTCAGGCCTGAACTTTTGCAACTCCTGTTCCTCCAACAGAGAGATGGCAATTTTTGGCGTCTGATTCTCTGCGCGCCTTGTATCTTAGACGCGGATGTGGAATTAGGTCGCGTTTGAATTCTGTGTATATCACAGTCTTGCTCGCGTCTGTTTCTGTTATCGCAGGAATCTGACCCAGCGTGCGAGTCATTCCCGCGTCTGCAGTCTTCAGCAATAACCGCGTTGTGACTTAGTTTTCTTCTGTCGAAGTATACTAAGCTCTGAATTGTCTAATTCCCTTGTTTGCTTCTTGCAGGTAGGCTTGATCATCCTTTTTCACGTTCGTTGGGCCCTTGGGAGAATATATCGGTCAACGAATTTGTTCGATGTTCGTCCACAAGGGAAGAAGTCATGGTCCTCGTCGTCTACAAGGGAAGAAGTCATGGCCCTTGTCTTCGGGGGACGAGGGCCTAACCCTCGCCAGGATCACTTTGGATTCAATGCACCAGTCATGCTTGCTGGCTGGTCACAGTCACAGTGGGTATGGCGGCGGGGGTTGCAGTGGGTACAGTGGTGGGTAGCATCCCCTGTGAGGTCTCAAGACCTCCTCTCTCACCCCAGAAGTGGCATCGAGATGACTCTATGTTCACTGGATGAGCTTCTGGTGGAAGAGATGTTCATCAGGAAGGATCATAACCCGCCACTTTGGATGGTCAGGTGGAATCGGAGGATTCTGCTGCCACCGGACCTCAAGAACACCATTGCTCTTAGTCAAGGATGGGCTCTTTCGATGTTTACGTCATGCATTGAAGTGCAATCAGTTCCCGATCGTTGCCACAGTATCCGATCCTGCTTTGGCGCCCTTCCAAGCATCCTGTACTCGGAATAACATGCAGCTGAGGAGCGAGTGCAACCTCTGAGAGAGAGAGAGACTTCTTTGTACTCCTTAACTGTAACACTCAATCTTATTGTATAAGAGAGCGTTTTTGTATCACTTTCATGTGCCCGGATATAAATAAAAGTGACACTTTTCTTTTTCTCCTTCTATTGTCTTGAACTTTTTTTTTTTAGTCAGACGCATAGAAGCAAAGGACTTTGACTTGTCAAAACTATGATGATAATTTCAAACAGTCAAACTTTTTAGAGAGAAATCCTATTTTTGGAACTCCCCAATGCTGTCAGAGGTGTAATATTAACTTGACAAGAGATAAGATAATTTTGTGGACCTGTCAATTTATAAAGGAGAATGACAAGTGAAACTCGTACCCCCAGGGAAAATGGGCCTTTATCAAGGTTTAGGATTCACTTGATTAAGCTCAGCTGGGGATTTGAAGGAAAACACTGTTAATGGTGTAGTATTAACCTAACAATGTGTTTAGGTAGACTTGTTATTCTGTTGAAGAGAATAGCAAGTGAATCTAGATCCGCGGGGAATCTAAGAAGGTTTTTACCGTTAGAGGTGTGATATTAACTTAACGGGTTGAATGTAGTCTTGTCAGAAATATGATGTTAACCTGACAAGGATGTGAGTCAGAGGTGTGATATTAACCTGACTCAGAAATACTTCGGTTTCATTTGGGAAAACAGAAGTGTCACTGACATAGGTGTGATGTTTAACTTGACAGTGAGGGTAATGCTAGAGGTGTAATGTTGAACTTGGCATTGGTCATCTCGACTCCGATACGGAAGTTCGAGGGAAATTCATTGTCATAGGTGTATTGTTGAACTTAACAATGAATTGGATGCTAGAGGTGTGATGTTGAACTTAGCATCATCCATTTCGGCTTCGACATGGAAGTCTGGAGGAAAGTGACTGTCAGAGGTGTGGTATTAAACTTGGCAGAAACTTGATGTACTGTTTAGAAGTGTAATGTTAACTTAACAGTAATTTGTCAGAGGTGTGATATTAACTTGACAGAAATTGATTTACGATATGAGCAATTTGAGGACCTGTCATCCTATTGATGAGAATGGACAAGTGGAGTTTGAAGTGCCAGAGGTATAGTGTTAACTTGGCAACAACTGTATTTTGTAGACCTACCATTCTGTGGATGAGAATTGGTAAGGGATTTTGGAGGGGAGAGTGGAGTTGAGTCCACTTAGGATTTTTAGCAAACCCTCAGCTATCAACGGATTTGAGGTGCCTTTACCAGCTACCGTTTGAGTTGGGCTAGCCATGCTATTCCCCTCAGCATGATGAGTTGTCGAAGATTTATGTTGGGCTTAAAAGCCAACGTTTTCCTCTATCCTTAGCCGTCGGAGGCGTCGGATCAAAGGGGAACGTGTCCCTTAGGATTTTTAGCAAATCCTCAGCTGTCAACGGGTTTGATATGCCTTTACCAACTACCGTTTGAGTTGGGCTAGCCATGCTATTCCCCTCAGCATGATGAGTTGTCGAAGATTTATGTTGGGCTTAAAAGCCAACGTTTTCCTCTATCCTTAGCCGTCGGAGGCGTCGGATGTTAATGAAGAAGCTCTTCTTGTTTTGATCAGAGGTGTACTTTTAACTTGATCGGGGGAGGAGTACTATTAAGGATAGTACTTCTTCAAGAATCTGCCATTGATCGGCATCATGAGTGTATCGCCATTTGAAGTTATGAGACGATATGACCCATTTGAGTAGACTGACTCTACTACAAATGGCCCTTCCCATTTGGGCTGAAATTTTTCTTTTGTCTTGTGGGTCATTACCATGGGTCTTCTGACGGCTAAGACAAGATCGCCTTTCTTGAAAGTTCGCATTTTAACTTTCTTGTTGAAGGCTCTGGTAATTCGAGCCTGGTAGAGCTCGATTTGCTGTTGGGCCTGCAGACGCTTATCGTCTAAGGCTTCCAATTCTTGGAGTCGCTGTCGATACTTCTCCTCTGTTGTCATCTCTGCTGTCAAGGCGACGCGTAGAGATGGAATTTGGATTTCTAGTGGAAGCACGGCTTCACACCCGTATACCAAAGAAAACGGCGTGGCTTTAGTCGGGGTTCGCACAGTTGTGCGATAGGCCCATAAGCATTCACCTAACTTGTCGTCCCAGTCCCGTTGACTTTTCGATACGAATTTCTTGAGAAGCTTGCCAATGGTCTTATTGAAAGCTTCTGCGAGGCCATTAGCGGCAGGATAGTATGCCGTTGAGGACACACTCTGGATTCTGAACTTAGCGCAGAATCTATGGAAAGCCTGGCTGATGAACTGGGGTCCATTGTCATGGACAATTCGCCGAGGTACACCAAAACGGTAAATGACGTGATGCTTTACGAACTTGATCACGTTAGACGATTTTACCTCCTTCAAAGGGATGGCCTCAGCCCATTTAGAGAAGTAATCGGTTATTGCCAAAATGAACCGATGTCCTTTTGATGATGGTGGGCTGATAGGGCCAACTACATCCATCCCCCACATTTCAAATGGCCAGGTAGAGGTCGTAGAGTGGAGGTACTCTGGTGCTTGATGGATGAAATCGCCATGCACCTGGTAAGCGTGACATCTTTTAGCATAAGTGACGGCGTCGGCAATCATCTTGGGCCAATAGTAACCCAACCTTTGGAGTCGATGTGCCAATTTTGGGCCGGGTTGGTGGGCTCCACACATGCCGTCGTGGGCTTCTTTCAATACCTCTTGAGCCTCCTTTGGTGAGAGGCACCGGAGCAAGATCCCGTCATGCGATCGACGATACAATGTTCGTGTAATCGCATTGTAGTAAAATTTAGGGGCTTTCCTTCGAATGGCAGCCGCTTCCTTGGCGTCCTCAGGCAGGATGCCGTACAAGACATAGTCGATATAGGGGAATCGCCAGTCTTTAAGCTCTGGCCCGGTTGACAATTCCAGCACTTCTTTGCCTTGACACTCTCCCTTTGACTCCTGATAGTCTTCGAGGGCAGTTCTCGGGCAATACAGGTCGTGGCTGTAGACGAATACTTTCTCCATTGCTCCAGCTGGAAGAGCTAAGGAGGCCGCGAGGGATGCGAGTGCATCTGCGTGCGCATTTTGCCTGCGCGGTACATGGTCAATGTAGAAGTTTGTGAACCTTTCGGCCATGCGGATAGTTGCGTTGTAGTAGGGTACTAGGTCCTCATGTCTGACCTCGTACTCCCCGCGAACTTGGCTGACGATGAGTTTAGAGTCACCATATGCCTCGAGATTTTTAACGCCAATCTCATCGGCGAGTTGCATCCCAATCAAAAGAGCATTGTACTCCGCCACATTGTTGGAACACGGCTCAGTTAATGAGACAGCTCGAGGAATCACATAGTTCTGTGGGGAGACGAGTACTACTCCTACTCCTGCCACTATGTGTCCTTTTGGGCTTGTTCTTGATGCACCATCAAAGAAAAGTTGCCACACCTGCCTTTCAAAGGATGTCTGGGTCTGGCAGGCTTCAGCGACTTCGTCTGGGAGATCGTCGTAAAGCTTGGTTGCCCTCGGATCTGGATGCTCAGCCAGGAAATCTGCCACCGCTTGTCCTTTAATGGCCTTCTGTGGTAAAAAGTGCATTTCATATTGAGATAACAATATGGCCCATTTTGCCAGTCGGCCATTTAGCGATGAAGGCTTTGTCATGAGTAACCTCAAGGGGTTGACTTTTGATATGACATTTATGGTTTGGCCTGCCAGATAGTGTCGCATTTTCTGAATGGCGAATACTAATGCCAAACATTCCTTCTCGATCGGGTTATACCGATGTTCGGCTCCGATTATTGTTCTACTCAGATAGTAGATCGCTTGCTCACGTCCTTGATCATCATGCTGAGCTAGTAGAGCTCCCAAAGAATGATCCATTGCCCGGACATACACCAGGAAAGGCTTTCCGGATATCGGAGCTGCAAGGACTGGTGGTTGTGTGAGGTATTGCTTGATTTCCTCAAATGCTTGTTGGCAAGCGTCATCCCAAATGAACGAAACACCCTTCTTCATTAGCTTAGCGAAGGGTTGGCATCTTCCAGAGAGGTTTGAGATGAACCTGCGGATGTACGCCAATCGTCCTTGTAATCTCCTGAGTTCCTTGAGATTTCTTGGGGGCTGCATCTCCTGGATAGCTTGAACCTTTTCCGGGTCCAAATGGATCCCGGTGGAGGTTACAATGAATCCTAAGAATTTACCGCTGGCCACCCCCAGGAAGGACTTGGTGGGATTCATCTTCAATCGATGAGCCCGCATGATGTCGAATACCACCTTCAGGTCAGCTATGTGATCACCCTTAGTGCGACTTTTTACCGCAATATCATCAACATAACATTCTACCGTTTTGCGTATTTGCTGCTGGAAAATGGCGTTCATGGCCCTCCGATAGGTTGGCCCCGCATTCTTCAGTCCGAAGGGCATAACGGTATAGCAATAAACCTCCAATGGTGTCCTGAAGGAGGTGTGCTTTTCGTCGTCAGGATACATTTTGATTTGATTGTATCCTGAGAATCCGTCCATGAAGGACATTCGTTCGAATCCGCAGGTATTGTCAATCATGACGTCTGTGATTGGCAATGGGAATTCGTCTTTGGGACAAGCCTCGTTTAGATCACGGAAGTCGATGCAGATCCGGGTCTTTCCGTTTTTCTTAGCAACGGGGACGATGTTGGCTACCCAATCGGGATGTTGCTCTTCCTGATGAAGCCAGAATCTATGAGCTTTCTGACCTCCGATTGAATCGCCTCCATTATTTCTGGACGGAACCGTCGCTGTTGTTGTTTAACAGGCTTTACGTCCGAATTGATGTTGAGGCGGTGCATAGCCACCTGAGGATCAAGTCCAGGCATGTCTTCGTAATTCCAAGCGAAGACATCTCTGTACTCTTGAACAAGAGATATTAGATCCTTTTTCTCCGACGGTGACAGACCGTCGCTTATGAAGATGGGCTTAGGGTTGGCCTCATCTCCTAGATTAATCTGAACAATCTTGTCTTCTGTGGGTGGTTCGCGCTGTTCAAAGCGGGTTCCCAAAGAGTGTTTTAAATGTCTGATCCAAGGATCTGCATCGGATCGGATCATTTCTTCATCTTCATCTTCCAGATGGCTTGTTGAAACCATGTTCATCGAAAGTTCTTTGAAGATGTTGCCGACACTAGCATCTGACTCCCATGATGATGTGCCTGAAGAGTATTTATGGCCAAATGAGCCCCCAGAATCAGAGGCTGATGGAGTCGGAGTTGATACATAGCCCAACCCCCTGCGCGTCCTATGATAATAATCGGGGTTTTTTCTTTCGGCACAAAGGATCGAAGTAGTAGCGTTCTCCTTCCTTTGCCGAAGTTCAACCCGGGTCTGTTTGTTAGGTCATATCCCATGCATTTCATCATTTTGAGTGTTTTGGTTCATAATGACTGAACTGAGGGGATTCCTCCTCGCCTTTCGATTCTTCGTGGGGCGTTGGTTCAGATGAGATTCGCCCAAAAAGAATTGATTTTTGGCCTTTCCGTCTTGCTGGAACCATAAATATAGATTCTTGCGCATTACCATTATCTTGGTATGTCTCGAAGGACGATTTCACTGGCACATGCAATGATGTCAAAGCATCCATTGCCGACCAGAGATCATCATCTACTTCGGTGCTAGTGTCTGACGGTACTGAATCAGAAGCAAACACAGAAAAATACGCTAAATCTAATTCTTTATTAATGTACCAACCGCCTACATCGTCGGTGGTATTATTAACATCGAGCTTATCAATGCTCGTTACAAGTGGTTCCAACTCCCATAAGCACTCTTCTTTTTCAGGCTCGGTGTCAGCTTCGTTTCCAGAGTCTGGCTCCTCTGGTTGCGGGACTTCATCCGTCTCCACGGGATCTTGGTACAGTAAGGAGTCTGTGAAATAATTCTCGACCCCTTTGAACGGATGCCTTTCGGCAATCAACGTCTGCACCTTTCCACCCTCGTCAATGTATTTCATGACTTGATGGAGAGTGGAGGGAACGATGGAGTTGCGGTGAATCCACGGTCGTCCCAGCAATAGGTTGTAGGAAGTGTCGGCATCAATGACGTAGCATGTCACTTCCGACTTTAAACTTTCAATCTGGCATTTGAGCTTGATCTTCCCCATCGGACGGGTCCCGTTGGCATTGAACCCATAGATAGTTGTCTGGGTAGGGCTCAAACGATGAGTAGGAATGCCCAGATGTTGCATGACCCGGCGAGGCATGATGCTCAACGCGGACCCTGGATCTACCTGAATGCGGTTCACTTCGGATGATCCAATATACCCTGTGAAGTACAGGGGTCGATCATGCTTCCCTTTAACCTGCATATCCTCTGCCGTGAAGGTGATGCAGGGGGCATTCTGGGAGGTGTGGAGACAATTCTCTACATCTTCCTCCTTTGGCACCTGGGTCATGAAGATCTCAGCATTTGCCAGAGCCTCTTGTAGAGCTTCTCTGGTTGACTTCGACAGCCTAAGAAGCTCATACAGGGTAATCCGCGCTGGGATGTTGGCCAATTGAGCCAGGACATCAAAGCGGTAAGGCGCCGTAGATCCTTCCGCGATGCCCTTTTGAAGGGCTCGAGAAAATCGAATCTCCTTCTGTTTCTCCAGGTTGTTTTGTGGAGGGCTTGGTTGGCTCTGCAGCTGGTTGTGGAGGGGTTGCCGCCGTTTCGCCATACTGCTTCAAGTAGGGCTGTCCTGAGCGGGTTTCCGCCACCAGCCGACCGGGTTCTGCGGCCAGAACTATTGTCTCCTCTTCCGAGTCGGTTAGCGAAGGAATATCGGTATCCGCTTCTCGAGAAGAGGCACACACCACATTGCAGGATGACGCCTTTGCCTTGCCCTTGGACTTCTTATTAGTTACAGTAGTCCATTGCTGGGCGTCAACAAGGTCAGGGTGGACCCACATGATTTCCCCTCGAGGCGTGGGAACAGGTATCAGGCCTTTCTCTTGTTGCTGGTGAGGATCTGTGTTGACCACTCTTAGCTCTCCTTTCGGAACAGGGACCACCCCCGAAGGCGTGGGGGTTGTCTTCCGAACTGGAAAACTGACGTCATGTTAGCCGTCACCTTCTTCTGCTCTGATCGGAGTTTTAATACCTCCGCGTCAATCAGGGCCTGAAGGATGTCCTTGAAGACGTAGCAGCTTTTGGTGGGGTGTCCCAACATCCTGTGGTATAAGCAGTAATTGGGATTGTTGGTTTTACCGACTTCTTCAGGGCGCCTGGCTTCCGGGAGCTTCAGTCTATTGCTCTTGTTGAGTAGCTTAAAGAGCGAATCGACATGTTCCTCCTTGAAAGAATACTGCTTGTTGGCGCGTGGCTGGCTTGAAGAGCCACTCGCCTTGACCGGTTGAGATTTGGCGGGAGATTTGGTCTCCGTTGCCAAATTATCCTTCCGCTTTGTCTGGAGGGATGTGTCTGGCGCACGCCTGGTTGACCTCTCTGGCTGTGGCTTCCCTTCTTCTGCCCTGACGCGGCAACAATCTCCTCAGCCTGTTCACCTTGTTGGACCAACTGCTTCCAGGTGCGGCTTTCAGCAACTCCTATTTGAGCAAGGAGTGAGGTTTGGAGATTGTGGCGGCATGTTTCCACCAGGGTGACCTGGGTCATGCCGCTCGGACATTGGAGTGCCACGTTCCGAAATCTTTCCACAAAAGATTTGACGGACTCTCCCTTTCGCTGTTTGGTAGCCAAAAGGGTGGGCATCGTGACTTCTAAGTCATCTTCGAAGAAGCGCGTTAGGAATAGCTTCTCCAAATCACCCCAGTTCTTGATGGAGCCCTCCGGGAGTTTCATAAACCATTCGAAGGCGAGCCCTTTCAGGGTGCCAATGAACAGGCGTGCCAAGATGGCATCATTGTCTACTACATTCCCTGTTTGGGATTTAAAGTAGTAGACGTGTTGGTTGGGTGACCCCTTCCCATCGAATTCTTGGAGGGTTGGAGCCTTAAACTTGGGCGGGTATGGAACCAAGTCCCACTCGGCCGGATAAGGCCGGACCACTCCCGCTTCCTGGAGGCCTTTACGGTTGGTGAGGGCCTCAAGGCGTTGCTCTAATTGATTCATTCTTTCGGAATGAATCTTCCCCTGATTTTGGTCGTCCTTCCCTTGCGACGAGGATTTGGACGAGGTCGAGGTGGGCTTCTCTCCATCAGGGTGCACAGAAGACGAGCTTTCTCCCTCTTTTTTCTTGCCCTTAGACTTTTTAGGGGGAGATTTCTTCCTGTCTTTGAGCAACTACGCAAGCATCTGCTTGAGAGAGTCGATAGATTCCCGTTGAGCAAGAATCATATCGAGTTGTTCCTTCTGAACCTGGGCTTGCTGATCCAGGCGTCGGGCCGTCTCCTCAGGAGTGCTTGTCATGTAGATGAAGGCCTCCTTCTCTATGGAAGAGTTTGAGGCCTGCGATTCTGCTACTGCAGAGTGAGAGTCGTTCACTTCGATGCCCCGGGCTAGGGCATTATAATCAATCGGGGGGATGGCCCCGGTCCGGGTACGAGTGTGTCGATACACTCCTTCCGGTTCAGAGTCAGACTCGTCAGAGCTAACTGCAGGCTGTTTTCCTCTGCTCCTGCTTGTCATATTCGCAGTGAGCTCTGGGTATTCAGCGTCAGAGAACATCCTCCGCCTATGAGAGCGTCTTCTTTTGGCTGACGGGGGTATCAGGGTCAGCTGTCTAACTAAAGACTGCTGGTGCACACCTGAACCACAACGGCACTCGGAGAGCATAGAGATGAGCCGTTGGCAGCAACATGATGAAGTGACCTAATTGGCACTTCTTTTCTTCGTCAAGTAATCCCTCAGATCTACGGGAGGGGGATCGAAGAGATTAACCTCGCAACGTCGAAGACGGGAGGTATCCATATGTTGTACAGCCTGGACGCGGGTTTCAGGGACGTGACTTTCGCGCCGCGGCCGTAAGACGCGCGTCTGGCGTCTCTGTTGAGACGAGACGCGATTGTCGCGTTGTCGCTTAGTGCGTCGGGGCAGAAGAGTTTGAGAGAGAGTGGGTTGCTGGGCCCCACGCCTATGGGGGCGTGCCTCTTGCGCTTGACGAGGCGCAGAGGTTTCACCTTGGCATTTGATAAGTTGGTC
Organism: Agave tequilana; assembly: GCA_038442645.1. Taxonomy (NCBI): domain Eukaryota; kingdom Viridiplantae; phylum Streptophyta; class Magnoliopsida; order Asparagales; family Asparagaceae; genus Agave; species Agave tequilana. The sequence goes on from JAVJIF010001478.1 coordinate 296,968, forward strand.
TTCAGAGGACCTAACTTGGGGAGTCTCGCGTTTGGGCCGCCAAACGCGGACTTCGCGCGCTGGATGCGGCGCAGCTAAGACGCCAGTTTGTGCGTTGCGTGCAGCCTCAGTTGGACAATCAGAAGTTCCAACTTGAAGCTGACGCGCACACCTCCTCTGACGACGCTCAGCATTTCGGTTGCGTCGTGGAGGTGGAGAGAGATCAACGACGACCTGATGCTGGACACCAGAGATTTTGACCACGCGGGTCTCCTGAGAGACGCTGACGCGTGTGTTCCGCGCGGCGCGGTTGGTCGCAACGGCAGTTGTGCCTGAGACCACGCGGGCCTCCTGAGAGGCGTTGGCGCGTGTATCCTGCTTGGCACAGTTGGCAGCAGCGACGCCCGAGAGAGCCTCAGATCGGGCTTCGGGGCCATTCCCCGTCGAGACCCTACGGCAGACGCGGGTCCTTGGGCTCTTGGAGCCGGAAGAGAGAAACTCTTCGTACTTCGCCTGGTCGAACTCGACAACTAGCGATTTGACCATCTTCCCCTTCACAGAGGACGTCACCTTGCGCCACGATTTGCTCGTCGGTGACAAATGAAGTCCCCAGCGGAGTCGCCATCTCTTGTACGCATACGGAGAAGGTACGAGCTCGAAGTAAGATTTCCTTGAATCAAATTGAAAAATTCATACGGACTAGTATTCCGGTTACAAGGGAGGGAGGATGTTGAGTCTTGAATCCTCCCTTTGTTTAAGGCTGGGTTCTTCAAGTGGCGATGGAGAGTGAATCTTATTCTCCGTTGACGGGTGACCGTCTAGACCTTCGGGGATCTTCTCTTCGGCTGGTAGAAGGAGTAGCACAGCTCTGTCTACCAAAACTCTCAAAGAGAAGGTAGGCAAAGGGCAACTTGTACGCAGCAAGCTTGCTGAAGAGTTGAGCTTTCTCTTGCTTCTCTCTCTGTCTGCCTGTGTGTAGTCTGTTGTCTATCTCTTGTTTCTTGTGTCGTGTCCCCCCATTCCTCATAGCGGCGGGGCTATTTATAGAGGTTTCAGGGGTGAACGTGCCCCCTAAAAATGCTCCACAATGAGGGGCTAACTTCCCCGCTATGTGGGCGGTGACTGGCCCCATAACCAGGGCGGTTATAACCGAGACGTGGGCCTTGGACCCTCGCGCCCTGAGGTTGAGACGCGGGTGTCGAGCCCTCGCGCCTTGAGGTTGAGACGCGGGTGTCGAGCCCACGCGCCTTGATGTTGAGACGCGGGTGTTGAGCCCTCGCGCCTTGATGTTGAGACGCGGGTGTTGAGCCCACGCGCGTTGATGTTGAGACGCGGGTGTTGAGCCCGCGCGCCTTGATGTTGAGACGCGGGTGTCGAGTCCTCGCGCCTTGATGTTGAGACGCGGGTGTTGAGCCCACGCGCCTTGATGCTGAGACGCGGGTTTGGACTCTCACGCCTTGATGCTGAGACGCGGGTTTGGACCCTCACGCCTTGATGCTGAGACGCAGATGGCCATCATTAGTCCTGCGTCTAAAACCTGAAACCCTGCCTTTTTTAATGGCTTGTCTTTTAATAATTTTTAGACAGCCTACACCAATGAGCGCCTGAAACGATGCCTTGTAAACAGTACAGGCTGTCGTTTCAAATTAATTTGAAACGGCGCCTAAAGCGCCTTCCCGAGAAGCGCTGATTCAGCCACTAAGGGCTAACTTTGCCACAAGTCAAATGCGGACTTCGCACAACAGGATTGCCTTAGCTTTGTTGAAGGCATAGGCCGAACTTCGCAGATATGTTAGCTTCGCTGGAAGCTCATCCCTGTTTCAGATGTAATCCTATCTTTAACCCCGCATGGAGTTTACCTCCGATAGCCAAGTTCAAGATGAAGGTAAGGCGGAAATCAAATGAGCAGAAAATGAACTTTCATTGATTTAAAAGCAAAGGTACATTGATATTACATCAAGGTTGTGTTTCGTACAACAGTTTCGGTTGCTCAGCAAGATCATTTGCGCAAAAGGCATACAAGTGGTTTTATCTGCTTCCAAGCCAGACCAACTGGACACGAAAGGCCTTCCTCCTACACAAGGCTGTAATTCTTCACATAAGGACAGATGGTGCCACCAGGACAGATGGTGCCACCAGGACAAGGTCAGTGATCTCACAGGTGACGTCCGCTTTCCCGAAGTGGATCATCTCAGATAAGCGACTACCAGCCTCGCCTCGAAGTAGATCATCTCGGATAAGCGACTGCCAACAGCCTCTGGGACATACATCAGCTGCCCCAGTTTGTTCCTCCTGCTTAAAAGTAAAGCTTCAACTGGGGAAGAATAAGGCAACTTTTTGGTCTCTTTCATCAAGTCACAAAGTTGGCGAACATAGCTCACTACAATGCAAATCAGAACAGATTAGCAGTTACACACGGGAGAAGCTGCAAAAACACTAAGTCAGATTCTTTAGGACGAAGCAATCCGATTTCAGTTAAAGCAGAGGATAAGCCTCGCTTGCACAGCAGTGATGGGCTAGCTCAGCAAACGCCAAGTCCTAGCCTCGCCTATATGGCTAAGCCAGACTGATCCTGGGGGACACAGTCTTAGCCCCACCTATATGGCAAGACTGGCTCAACCTTGAAGAAACTAAGTCCCAAGTTCTGCCTGTGTAGCGGACTTAACATGCAGTGATCTTTCTCTGATCAAGTCAAGATGATAGCTTCGCTGGAAAGCTATGCTGAAATCCTTAACATGCAAGCAGCCAATTGCAAAATGAAGAACAAGGAAAACTAATCCCTGAAGCAGCTGTTAAAGCTAAATTAAGGGAGATGAATTCCCTAAAGTTGGTGAAGTCGTTGAATGATCAAGACTTACCGGTCTTTGGCCGGATAATAACCAGAGTGGGCATTCCCACTAGTTCAGAGATCTGAGTATCTCTCTCAACCAAGAGAAGAGGAGAAGAGCAGATCACTTCTCTTCAGAAGACCTCAAGTGTCCTATTTATAGGCCCCATGGCCTGAGCGCTGCCGCCTCAAGCGTGGAAGCACGAGCGCATTTAAGGCATTTATTGCGCCTTGAGAAAAGGGACGGTTTCCCTTGGAACCGTGCAAAGAAAGAAACGTCTCCCTCATAAAGGCACTCATAGCGCCTTGAAGAAAAGGAATATCCTCCCTTGGAAACGCGCGAGGAAAGAATTTCTCCCTCGATCAGTGCGAGAGAAGAAGTAATCCTTCTCGTAACCGGCCCACAGCAGTTGGCCTTGGGAAAGCAACAGATGTTCCAGAGCGAACCTACCTAGCCGCGAAGCTACCCAGACGTGAATCTACATGATTCCTCGGCGAATCTACATCCTAAAGCAGGATCTAAAGCGAAGCTGAACTCAACCATCATGGCGACGTTCATACTCCACACACCACCAATCAAAGCAGTTCAAAGTATTTCAAAGTCTGAGCCATTGCAGACTTCTGAAAACTTTGAAGGGGGTCTTGTTGACACTTAAAAAAGACAAGATTCTTACTGGCCTGAACAATGTCTAAACTTGTTGACATTTACAAAAGACAAGTGACAGACAAGCTGACGACCAGTCTTCACCCATCTCCGAGGGACAAGGAAGCAACTTGGACTCCACTGATCCAGCAAGCAGACAGTGAACCCGGATTGCCTCTAAACAGACCTCAGCAGGTCTAAGATGCTAGCACTTAGCATCACATGAGCCCAAAGAGATAGCCTCGTCTGAGAGGCTAAAATCATCCAACTTCGCCTTGAAGCCATTCAAAGCTTCGCCAGGAAGCTAACTCATAGCTTCGCCAGAGAGAGTCAACTTCGCTTGAAGCCACACACAACCGCGCAGAAGGATGTTCGGTAGCTTCGCTACAGAGGTTATCTAGCTCTGCTGAAGAGCTTCTTCTGACTTCGCCAGATGCGCCTTCCAGCTCCGCTGTGAGTTCAACGCGGTAGCTCCGCTGTTGGTCTGCTATGGTCAACCTTTGACCAATCAAATCTCTAGATGAGATCAGATCTAATCAGATCAAATCCAATTAAGATCAAATCGGAGATCAAAATTCGGCAGTTGATTGCCACAATCTCTTGACTCTTTTAAAACGAGTAAGAGGATCAGGAGAGATCTTTCAACAATATGGAAAGGATCAAAACAGATCAAGAAGATCAACCGACCTGCCATTTTTAGCTTCGCAGAAGCTGATCCTAGCCTCGCAGCAAGGCTACTTTCTAGATTTAAACAGATCTGATTCAATCTGTTTCATATCTTCAAGGTACGATTATACCCTTGCTCTCCTTATAAATAGCCTACCAGGGGCACAAGGAGAGAGGACGAACGGACGGATCGACTCAAAAATCTAAGGCGGCACGCACAAGAGGACTCCACAAGCAGAGGCTTCTTCACGACGCATCGTGCGCTCTTGAATTCAGAGACTTTTAGAGAATTGCTTCTCTATTCAGGGTGCTGATACCCTAATACCTTCTTCTCAAGGAATCTCCGGAACCAGGCGAGAAGGAATTCCTAATTGAAGGCGTTTTGAGAAGTAGAAAGAGGGTTCTACCAACCTTCTATTCTCTGATTCCCGGAACCAGGCGAGAAGGGAATCTCATCGCTCGCATCGTCAAAGGGACAAAGTGGTCGCGCGCTGACCAGACTCCTATCGGCACACCTCTCTAGAATCTCTGAGGAGATCTACTTGTAATCTTTTAAGAATACTTGTAATTTAGCTCCTCAAACTCTTTTTATTGTAAGTTTTCCCCTTTGCAAATCAATGGAAAACAAAGGTGATATTGGTTGAAGAAGATAAGCAAATCTTTAAGACTACTACACCCATTATGATATTGTTATGGCCTTGTAGACTCCATTATAACCAGTGACCAAGCTTGATAAGGGGATATTCTCTTCAAGGGTGAGTAAAACATCCAAACCCTAATATAATAGTAGGTAGTGTAAAGCTTGAAATAAAGTGGGAATTGCTAAGTTATAAGTGGACGTGAAATTGAATGATAATTCATGTGTATGGTTATAGACTTTATGTGTACATTATAAACAATCTTATGGTAATCATGTTGTAGCTATTTTCATGTATGCTTACCATTGTGCATGATCGACATGTTATTGTGTGTATACATGGTAGTCAAACACATGCCTCTTAAAAAGAAATAGTTTTATGAATAAACATCATACTTGACTTTATGCATATATTCGGCTACGCATAAATTAAGATGATATAATATGTTGGTTAATTTGAAAAGGCTCGCATGTTGTTAACTTAGCAAGTGGTTACTTATACATGTTAATGACTTCCATAATGTTGGCATCTTGTAAAGTAGAAATTATGAGAATCATTTATGTTGACATTATTTTATGAATCCTTACATGTTGTTATTACATGAAGGATATGATTATTGCATATTTGAAGAGGGGACGGGGTTGAACTGGAGGTGATCGAAGGGGAGAATATTTTGTTGAATAATGTATAAGAGGAAGGGACCGGCTTGAACCGGAGGTGATCGAAGGGGAGGATATTTCGTTGATAAACGAATAGGAGGAAGGGACCGGGTTAACTGGAGGTGACCGAAGGGGGAGTCCAACGTTATGTTTAACAAGTGTGTTAATATGGTTAAGATGAAAATTGCATGTTAAAACTATATAAAATTTCTTAACATTAGACTATGTGATAGTCGACTGAGATAGGCAAATTTCTACTTGATTAGTCGACTAACCCATGGGCCAAGTCGACTATAGATGTGAGATTCTATTACGTAAGTCTCTGGAAATCACCCTTAGTCAACCATACAAGATAGAGTAGTCGACTAGTACCGAGGTTAGTCGACTATATAAGATAGGGTAGTCGACTAGCTTTAGTTACAGGCAACAAACAGAGAGTAGACATATTCTTTTGGTCAAGACATAGTCGACTATAGATGACTTATAAGTCGACTAATACCAAGAGTAGTCGACTATACAAGATAGGGTAGTCGACTAGTTGAGTCACTGGCAGCCAATAGAGAATGGATATCTTTTTGGACAGAGTTCAGTCGACTATAGCTTTAAGCTAAGTCGACTAATAATAGTATTAGTCGACTATAGGTAGGGCAAGTCGACTAATAGGACCAATTATTATGTTTTGGATAGGACTTCAGCAAATACATAAAAATATGCAAAAATAGTATAAATTACAATTATTACCTGTATAATAAATTCCAATAGACATACATAAAGGTCATGCTATTGATTATTGTTTTACTCACTGAGCTGTCGAGTTCACTCTGTTATATTAATCACCTTCAGGTTTGGATAAAGGCAAGGGACCCGCTTAATGGCGATATACGGGATAGGTGGCAGCGGGAGATACTTTCACCCTTTGGCATATTCTTTTGATATGTATATATTGTTCAAGAAACACTATGTAAAACTCCTATGTTGATGCCTGCCATGAACTTTTGTAATATATTGAAATGCTTGTATTAATAGGTGCTTGACCTGAATCTTGTTAATATTATGGAGTTTATGGAGTAGTAATGAGTTTGCTATGTGTTCTTTACCAGATTGTCGGATCAATGTTTGGAAATATATGCTCTAGTAGTGGAAATATTGTGAAGCCATAAGTAGGCTGACTTTAGCCGAAATTGAAGTATTGTATCTTGATGGGTCCCACGCTTGGATTAAGGATAACCAGTGATGATTGTGAAAATGAAAATTTTTAAGACTGGGACCGTTACACTTTGCCCATGACTCTAGATCGGATATGATTATTTTGGAAGGATAGATTAGAGTAAAAATAGTGAACTAGCTCAGATAAACAAGTTCTTTGATGGTGACAAGATATTCTAGTGAGCTAGCACTCAAAATTTGTGCAAGATTAAGGTGATCAAAATCAACAAGAACCACCATACGATCCGAAATTACATTTTTGTTGTGGATAATGGAATATTTGTGAGATGCATTTGTAAACAAACAAATTTGTGGATGTTTCGGGTTGTTTGGTTTTTTAGTTCTTGCACGCTTAGACATGTTGAGGAAATGAGATGAAGATCACAATCTAGGCACGAGTTTAGAAGAAAATTGAAGGAAAAATTGACACAAAATTTTTTGAGAAGAACTTATGTTTTTACCTAAAAATTTCTGAAATTTCCACCTTGAAAACAAGGAATCCAGAGTAAAGAAATGAGATCCAATATATTTTGGGTTTTAATTAAGGAATAGAGATGATTTGAGAGAGAGAGGAGGAAAGAAAATGGGGAAGAAGAAGAAAGAACGTCAGTTGAAGAAGAGAGAATGAGAAATGAAAAAAGAGGATCTAGGGTTTTTAAGCACTTAAAATAGTGCAGACCCGACATTCGGTCGATCGACCGGTCGACTGGGTTTACCCGAGACCAAATGTGGTGACAGTCGGTCGACCGCTCGGTCGACCGGTTCAAAGCCAAGAGCATAAAGAAGTTATATCAGGCTATCTCAGGCCTTATTACAAGCCAAGTCGGTTGATCGGTCGGTCGACCGGAACACCCCTAAAATCTTGAATATTGATAATTTGAAATAGGGTTTTGAAAGTAACTTGACTAGAAACTTTTCATACATAAAAATAGAGATAAAGGTTCACAAATCTTATAGGCATGGTCAAGACAAAATATGATATCAAAATATATTTATCATATATAAAAATATATATTTTGTATTATTTAACTCATACATTAAGCAATTTAAAATACAAGATTTTGAAGCCGAATACCCTTAACGGGTTCTCACCTTCTTCTCGTCATTTCTCTAGATAAGAGTTGAGGCGCGTATTTGCAATCTTGATTTATTGCTTAAAAATTATTTAAATAAGATAAAATACCCAAATACAAGATAGATATAAAAGAAATTCGTACATGTATGAAATCAAGAAAAGAGGTACAATCTATCAAAAATAGAACATGGGTATATCCTAAAAGCATGAGCAATCAATCAATTGGCTAGTAGATTGAACAAAATAGAATAATTAAAGAACTAGCTCAAATACAAACATGCTCTCAATTAAAAAAATCATGTTAACACAAATGAAAAGCTAGTTATTCCTATGCAGGTATAGCTCTAACTAGAAATGAATTTTCAAGTGGAGATGTTACCGAACCATAGGCAATCTCCAAAAAGAGGTGGTGTTCTCCCACCACTTCTCCTTGATAGCGATGCATTATATCAGTTGATCCTTTGAACTCCAATGCATCCACCACCAAGGCACCATCTCCCCTAATGTCTTGGAGGAGGACATACCTACATCAATCAAATTTGGTGTATTTTTTGCTACCCAAATCTTTTTCGGTCCTATAGGGTTAGTACTTTCTCGGACCCAAACATTCTTATTCATCATATTTTACTTTGCATAATAAAATTTAGCTAAATGGCCTTTGCGGCCGCAATGTGTACAAGTATATACTTTACCATAAATAAATGCATGATTGTGTTGTTGTGTTGTGACGCATATTGTGCATGTAAAGTATGTTGTGAATGAGTGGATGTGTGTTTCCTTTGGGTTTTACCCTTTGGAAACATTGAGTTAAATTTACTCATATCAAAAGCATAATTCTTTAATGTAGAGTCTAAAACATCAATACGTTTTTAAATACTAGAAAATTCTTTTCTATCAAAACCAATGTCAGGGCTTTTGCCCTTGCAAATAATTTTGTGATCATTGAAATCCTTTTTGGTCATTTCAAAACAAATAGACAAATCATTTTTCTCTTTAGAAACAATATCTAATTTGTTCTTAAAAGATCATTTTCCTTTTCAATTTCTTATTTTGAGCAATTGAAATTTCATATCGGTCTTGTAATTCTTCAAAAACTTGAGCAACTCATCCATGATTAAATCATCTTCATCAAGAGAGGCTTCAAGATTTACATTAGATGTCTCCTCTCCGTTTGCCATAAAGCAAACGTGTGCGGCGTCGATTTCTTCTGCGGATTCAGTTTTCGAATCATCTCACATGGCTACCATAACCTTTTTCTTCTTGTGCACTTTCTTGGAGGTGGTAGCTTGTAAAGAAGGGCAATCCACAATAAGATGGGCCGTCTTCTTGATGGTAGCAAGGACCCATCTCCTTCTTCTTCTTGAATTTTCTTTGAGGTCTTCCTCTTCGGAAGTTGCTTTGTCTTCCTTTCTTATAAAACATCTTGTCCACTCTTTGAATGAGCATAGCGGAGTCCTCATCACCATCTTCCGATGATTCTTCTTCTTCAATGGATGAGGGAGTAGCCTTGAAAGCTATGGATTTCTTCTTTGGAGGCTCTCTTTCTTCTCGCACCTTCATCTCCATCTCATAAGTCTTGAGATTTTCGATGAACTCGGAGAAGTCCATTTTGTTGACACTTAAAAAAGACAAGATTCTTATTGGTCCGAACAATGTCTGAACTTGTTGACATTTACAAAAGACAAGTGACAGACGAGCTGAAGACCAGTTTTCACCCATCTCCGAGGGACAAGGAAGCAACTTGGACTCCACTGATCCAGCAAGCAGACAGTGAACCCGGATTGTTTTTAAACAGACCTCAGCAGGTCTAAGGTGCTAACACTTAGCATCGCATGAGCCCAAAGGGATAGCCTCGCTTGAGAGGCTAATATCACTCGACTTCGCCTCGAAGCCATTCGAAGCCTCGCCAGGAAGCTAACTCGCAACTTCGCCACAGAGGACTTCCAGCTCCGCCAAAGGGTTTCTTTCGGACTTCGCCAGAAGCTGCCTCTAGCTCCGCTACGAGCTCAATGCGGGCAGCTCCGCCATTGGTCTGCTATGGTCAACCTTTGACCAATCAAATCTCCGGATGAGATCGGATCCAATCAGATCAAATCCAATTAAGATCAAATCAGAGATCAAATTTGGCAGTTGATTGCCACAATCTCTTGACTCTCCTAAAACGAGTAAGAAGATCAGGGGAAATCCTCCAACGATATGGAAAGGATCAAGAAGATCAACCGACCTGCCAATTCTAGCTTCGCAGAAGCTGATCTTAGCCTCGCAGCAAGGCTACTTTCCGGATTCAAACAGATTCGATTCAATCTGTTTCTATATTTTCAAGGGACGGTTATACCCTTGCTCTCCCTATAAATAGACCGCCAGGGGCACAAGAAGAGGGAGAGAGCAATCAATCAATCGAGAGAGCAATCAATCGATCGAGAGGGCAATCAATCGATCGAGAGAGCTTTTCGAAGAGGATCAGAGGGCTTCTTTCTTTCTCAAAAGACCACACACGCGAAGAGGACTCCACAAGCAGAGACTTCTTCAAGAGGGCTCCACAAGCAGAGGCTTCTTCACAACGCACCGTGCGCTCTCGAATTCAGAGATCTTTTAGAGAATTGCTTTCTCTATCCAGGGTATCGATACCCTAACATCGTCCTTCTTCTCAAGGAATCTCCGGAACCAGGCGAGAAGGAATTCCTAATTGAAGGCGATTTTGAGAAGCAGCAAGAGGGTTCTACCAACCTTCTATTCTCTGATTCCCGGAACCAGGCGAGAAGGGAATCTCATCGCTCGCATCGTCAAAGGGACAAAGTGGTCGCGCGCTGACCAGACTCCTATCGGCACACTTCTCCAGAATCTCTGAGGAGATCTACTTGTAATCTTTTTAAGAATACTTGTAATTTAGCTCCTCAAACTCTTTTTTGTAAGTTTTCCCCTTTAGCAAATATAATGGAAAACAAGATGGCGACTCCGCTGGGGAACAAATTCTTCACTGCCGAGAATCAAGTGTCACAATGCGACGAACAGACCTTCGGGTCTAACTCTGAATCCAGAAAAGCCGGTGCAGCCAGAGCCTCTCTGGTTAAATCTTCAAGGAAAGTCTCTGCGGAGACAGAAAAGGTTCTCTGCGAACCTACTGCGGTTATTTGGCGCAACAAGGAAGCACGTCCGCAGTCTGATTCCTTTACTTGTGAGAACTTGGTGGTTCAGTTCGATCAAGGAAGATTTGAAGAAGTCCTCTGTAACGCCCCGATCCTGGCGGATACGGAGACATTACTGCAACGTATATACGCAAGTCAGAAGTACCTTCACGTATATACGCTAAGCATCAGTACAGGCAAGAATCAGAGTACGGAAGCAAGTGGTGCATTATACATTCCAACATATGAGTACATTTACAAAGTATCATCAGAGGTGATCCAATATTACATGAATATTACATCACTGAGATGCGCAATTGCGGGAATACAAGGAGATGTACAGGCATGAACAGTACAAGGGCACTCACGAGTTTACTAAAGGAAAACTCGAGAGGCACACAGGGGGCCTGGAAGGATGTGGCTCTGAACAGTCTGCTGGAGATCCACGCTACCGCTGCGCTACTCTGACCAGCAACAGGGAGAATCCACACGCTCCAAGCTCCAAAACCTGGACATGAGAATCCAGGGGAGTCAAATGAAACTCCCAGGCGAGTGGTGATGCAAAAGCCAAGTGGCGAGCAAGGGTAAGCAAAAGTGTGTATACAGGTATAGCAGGTATGAACAGGTATAACATAATCATCATAAAACAGGAAATCCGATATAAAACATCATTACGAGTGGTACCGATTGTACGGGCTTAGGTCACGGCTCCATGAGACTAGTACATCGAAGGAATAATCCAAACAAGGAAACCCTCATCTATATACCTTTATCTCATATCATCGTAATCCAAGCACATACAATCACAAGTCAAGTAGTAACCATAACGGGAACACATAACAGGCATAACAGGAGTACATAACGGGAGTCAGAACAGGAATCATAACAGGAATCATAACGGGCATAACAGGTATCATAACGGGTATGACTGTATCACAGCACATCATGCTATCATTCAGCGGCACAGGCAGGAGAAAAGTAGCCCTTCAGATTCAAGAGGTGGCCCCCACAGATTCAAGAGGTGGCCCCCACAGATTCAAGAGGTGGCCCCCACCAGGTGTATGGTGTGGCACTTTGTTCCGTGTGGCACTTTGTTCCATGTGGCACTTTGTTCTGAGGGAATTGGATTCTAGAGGTGGCCCCCACAGATTCAAGAGGTGGCCCCCACCTGGTGCAATGTGTGGCACTTTGCTCTGCGTGGTACTTAGTTCCATTCAAGATCAGGATCCGCTGCATGTTAGCACAATATAAGAGATACAGGAGTCAGGTGATAAGTCAAGCCATAACTGGAGACAGGTAATATACATGAATCAGGGTCAAGTAGTAGCAAGTCAGGTGTCAGGTATACAACCAGGTGTTAACATATCGGGCATGAACATGACAGGCATGGCAAGTTTATCATATCAGGTAAATATATGTAAACATGGAATAAAATACATGTCGACCCGATAAAATGGGAAATCCAAATGGAGGCGAGAGCGAGGACACTCGCATAACCAATGAAATAATAAGGCAAGAGGATAGCGAGATTACTCGCATAATCAATAAAATAGGAATGCAAGAGGATAGCGAGAACACTCGCCTAAATAGTGAAATCTCTGATATCCGGAATCCAGGAAATCGACGCGTCAGGGTGTTAGAGAGAGAGGAAATCAAGAGAGAACAAGAGGAAGAAGTCCATGGAGAGAGAGTGAGTATGCATAGGAGGACGCGGGTTTGAGAATGAGACGCGGGAGTCGCGTTGCGGGATTAGCAAACGCGAGAATCACAGACGCGGGAATAGCAGACGCGGGGTTCGCGTTGCAAGAATGGCAGACGCGGGAAAATAGCAGACGCGGGAGTCGCGTCGCAAGAATGGCAAACGCGAGGTTCGAGACCTGCGTTCAAGTCAGGACGTGAAGAGAACGCGGACGCGAGTATAAACTCTGCGTCACGACAAAATGAATAGAACACAGACGCGGGCATGGGATCCGCGTCTAACAATCAACAGATAGAAAGAGAGAGACAGGGAAAGGGTGATCTCTTGTTGCGTCCAACGAAGGAAAGTTCGGCCCCAATCCAAAAGGAGGGTACCGGCCCTAAGTCTTACCGCCGGAGAAGAACGCGGCCCCAATCCAAAGGAGAGGCCGGTCTTCACAAAGTGATGGAGAGAGGTTGAAGGTGCAAGTCTAGTTCAAGTTGGCAAATGGGATTTGCAAACGGTGCAACGGGGAGCGACGAGTTGGCTAGAATGAAAGAGCCCGCCGAGGAGGTGGAGATGGTGGTGAAGTTTTGGTGGAGAGGATGGGTTCTTGGTGTTAAGAGAGGATGAAGAGGGTGATATGGATGGTTGGAGTTGGTGCCTTTGTTATTGGAAAGGTGGAGGAGATGGAGAAGGAAGAAGTGGTGGTGTTGGTGGTGAAAATGGAGGTGGAGAAGGTGGACAAGGAAGCAAGAGGAGGAGGCTCTCTTGGTGGCTTCTCTGTTGGAGGCTGCAGGAAGCAAGAAGAAGAAGAGAAAATGAAAGAGAGAGAAGGAGAGGGGTGATTTATATAGTGGGGAAGTAATGATTGCAAGTTTGACTTGGAAGCCAAAGAATGAAACTTGCGTTTCAAAGAAAGAGGATGAGCTGCGTTTGAAGCAAAAGATGGGCTGCGTTTAGGCAAAATGTGCCAAACGCGGGAGTCAAAGCTGCGTCCAAGGAAGATGCCAAGCTGCGTTCACAAAGGACAAAAGTCATGATGACTTGATGGAAAGTGATTAGCAGCGCAATAAATGAAGCATGGGGAGGTGAGGAGAGGATCTCTGCATTTAATGCAGAATCCCAGGTAGGTGAACGCCGCGTTGGGGAAGCCAAAAGCTGCGTTTCAAGAGGAGAGAGAAAGTCATGATAATTGATGGGATTTGATCTGAAGTGCAATAAATGCAACATGGAAAGGAGTGGAGTGGATTTTCGCAATAAATGCAAAATCCAGGAGTGAAGCTCGCGTTTGGCGAGGAGAGAGAAAAAGTGGGAAAATATCTGGATACTATTCCGGTATCTGGGAAAACACCGAAAACTCCGGAAAAGTCCAAATAAAGTAACTTAAAAAGCTTACCAGAAATTCTCAAAAATAATAAATATTATAAAATGATTTTTGGTGAAATCGGTTTTCAAAGAATCAATCTCATTTTCAAGATAAAAATCCAGAAGTCAACCGTCAATCTCGGTATACACCGGATTGGCCGGGTTTTGATAAAATTCAGGAAAATCCCAGAAAATCATAGAAAATCTAGAATATTAGAAAACAATGTTTAAAACTGAAACCGGTCAAATCGGAATACCAGAATGTTCAAATCAAGCAATTCACTAGGATTCGAGTTCCCGGTTCAGACTAGGGCTGACTCCGAGTCCACGAATCCAAATCCAAGGCAAAACAATCATATAAAGAATTCACAATACAAAACAAATACAGGAGGTAACTCGAAAAATACGATCGAAAAATCTGAATACGCAACTAAGTACGTATCCGGGAGCGGGGTGTTACATCCTCTCTGGGGGTAGCCCAATGCTTCGAGCACGGAAGCATAGGAAGGTTTCCACGACCAAGGTTTCAAAGCAGAAACCGGAAGCAGAATTCTGCCAACACCCCTCAGCCTCGCGTGTGGCTAATCAGGTTCCTTGCGAACCTAAGTCTCCTCTGCCAAGGCGGGTATGGAAGCCTAAACAGAAGTCTCCAACCGAAGCTTCAGGCGTTGCTACGCCTAAACCGCGCCTCTCTCGCGAAGAAAAGGCAAGATGCCTGTCTGCTCCAATCATAAAGTCAAGACGGCAATCATACCATCGCCCAATTCAAGAGCAGCAATGCCTTGTGTCAGCATCGTTCTTATGAGCGAAGCTACTGTACCACAGCATACTCACTGCGTCCATGGCCGCGAGGCTAGGGCCAGAGTGTTATCTAAGGCAAATCCCCTTTGCAGCGGCATAGTGGGTAAAGCACCACAGCGTGCTCCGCTCTCCAGTTCGTCAAACATTAAGCTCGCACCTGTTGGCGAAGCTAGAACTGAAGTACTATTCAGTGCTAATCCCTTCCGCAGGGATAAGAGGAACGGAACATCATCCTATGTACGCTCTAGAAAGGCCTCTCCACAGGATTATGTAGGCTCCCATGGGCCTGACTTGCGGGAATTCTTGGCGAACAAGCGGAAGTCGGTGTCTTTCCGAACTACTTCCCCTGTTGTCAACAAAGGGGATGCCAGCTGGTGACAATCCATTCAGCTCGTTGCCGGTCACGACGAATCCTCGCCACTCCTCCATGCCGGCAATCAGTCTTTGATGGCTGTATGTGCATCTCCCTATGAAGCATCGCAGAAGGAGCACCTCACAAGATCCAGCCTCCGCATCCGTCAACATGACTGGGAGAGGACGAGAGTTACGCGGAGGAAGTCAAACATCTACGACACCCGCAGCTTCCCAGATCCAGACTACAGCCCAGGCTTAGGCGAAGTCTTGGTGCATGAAGAAGGTGTCTTCCGAAACACCAGATCCAGGGTGGCGATACCCTACAGTTACGAGCAGCCTTCTTCTCGACGGCCCTAGCTCGTCACAGCCCAGGAGATCACTCCAATCATCGGACGAAAAAGATGAAGATAGTGGGTACGCCTCTTCGGCGACAGTTAGCTCGGTGCGAACAGACAGAGCATCAGTCAATATGGCTGATAACATCAACGACGACCTTCGTCGGCGCCTGGAAGCTCAGGAGCAAACTTTCAGAACCCAGCAAGAAGCCTTGGATAATATTCAACAGATGCTTGCTCGACTCCTCAGCAATCGGAATGACAACGATGCCGGGAGCAATCACGATGAGGAGGAACACTTCAGCAATGAGCAGCCAAGGCCGGAGAAATCCAAGGAGGGTTCTTCCTTAGACGCCGAAGTCCTTAAGGGCCTCCAAGCTCAAATCGCATCCCTAGCTCAGAGGGATGAATTAAAGAAGGTAGGTTCAGTCCGTCCTTATCCGCTGGAGTGGGATTCGGTGCCATATCCACCGAAGTTCAAACCACCAACGTTGCATACCTATGATGGAAAGAGCTCGCCAAATCAGCACATCTACTATTTCCGGTCTCAGACTGGTGATGTTATAAGCAATGACGCCATCATGGCTAGGCTATTCATTGGCACCTTAAAGGGGGTGGCATTTGACTGGTTCCGAAGTCTCCCCCCGGGCTCTATCAACTCTTGGATCGACCTGGAAACTCGGTTCCTCTCTCGTTTCTATGAGGACGATACCGAAGTGACCATGGACAAGCTCATCTCCACTGTGCAGAGGAAGGGCGAATCTGTCCGTGACTACATTGAACGGTTCAGAAATTTATCCTTGATGTGCCCAGCAGGGATGCCGTTACCCATGCTCTTACAGACATGCAGACACAACTTCTTAGACCAAGTGGAAGTTCGCATGGGGGCTTTCAAAGCCCACACTTGGAAGGAATTGGTCGAACAAGCAGAGATAGCCGAGAAGTTGGCTAAAAAGTTTGAACCATCCGCCTCTAGAGGCAAGTGGGGGATGAACAACAAAGGCGTAGCGACCTACCGCAATCTTCTCAAGCTAAAGGCAAAGAGACTATGTCTGTGGAGTTATCCGGAGATGTGCAGTCGAAGGCCAAGAAGAGCGGCTTCAACAATCAGGAGCCTAAGTTCCCTCCAAAGCAGTACTCCTTCAAAGACGATCAGGTGGTCACGATATTCCATCTGCTCCACAAAGGGAACAAAATGAAACTGCCAGATGCTCGGCGTCCCAATGAGATAGGGCGCACAAATGACCCTAAATACTGCCTCTACCACAGGATGATCCACCATCCTACTGACAAGTGTTATGTCCTCAAGGACAGAATACAAGCCCTGATCGATGCCGGGGTTCTGATATTGAAGACGGAGCAGAAGAAAGTCACTGCCAATATGGTGACTCTTGAGTTCGGCAGCACCCAAAAGGTCACGGTTCCTGACGGGACCTACCCATCCCCCGCTCCACGGTTGGAAGTCAGACACCCTCCAGCCATGACTCAAGATAATAAGGGCCTCGTTCCCCTAACATTAGAGACGGGGGAAGTTATTTGGATACACCCGGACCTCGTCCAAGAAGTACAGCGGGATTCGAAGGAGCCCAACTTAAAGGGCAAATCTTGCAATGTCATCTCTGTCCTGCCAGACATGGTAATCTTACATCAGCTTCCCTCAGCGATTCAGAAGGGGAAAAGCTTACTTGCACGGCGCAAGCCGATACGTCTCAACAGACGGGCACCCGATCCGAAAAATCATACTTGAGGCAGTATGAAAAGTCTACTGACGAGATACAACGGCAAACGACGTCGGTACCAATGTCAGCATCCACTCCAATCCCAACCAAGGAAAAGAGATGCCTAAGGAGGTATAATTCGACCACGTGTTGAAGAAACCACCAGGCCAAGGGTTTGATACGCCCTTTCGGTTTGACATATTGGCTCAGCTGGCCAATATCCCAGCTCGTATCACTATACACTAGCTCCTTCGCCTCTCAAAAGAGACAAGAGAAGCACTCAGGGATGCGCTAGCCAATTCAGAATCCTTTCTGATATGCATGCCTGAGATCCCTAACGACGACGTTCAGTCTCCTTGCCCAGAATGTCATCATACACAATCTAAGGTGCCCGCTATTACATTCACGGCGGAAGATATGCTTCTCAAAGACAACAAGCACGATCGACCTCTGTACTACACCGGATATATCGGTTCAACGTGCATCGAAAGAATACAAGTCGATCCGGGGTCCGCACTCAGCATCATCCCCAAAAGGCTTCTTTACTTCCTCGGCATACCACTGTACAGGTTGTCCGCAACCACTACTACAATATACGGTTTCAACGCCGGGAGCAGTCATCCACTGGGGAAAATTCGACTCCGTTGCAGAATCGGGAGCCTGAAGTCAGAAGTGACATGCTATGTCATTGATGCTGACACATCATATAACCTGCTGCTGGGACGGCCATGGATCCATGCCAACTGGATCGTTCCCTCTACTCTCCACCAATGCTTCAAATATGTTGAAGATGATGCGACAGTACGAACGGTCTTCGCTGAAAAGCAACCATTCAAAGGGGTGAAAAATTACTTCACTAACGCTCTCCTGTATCAAGAGGCCAGTGAAACACCTAAGGAACCATTGCCAGACGATGATGAAAGTGGCAATAAGGCAGATTCAGAATCCGAAGCAGGCATACCAGCCATTCTGATCGGCGAATCAATTATCGCATGTCTTAATAATCCCCAATGTAATACCCCGTCTGAAGATGAAGGTGAATGGGTAATTAATGATAATATTTCTTTTGATTATCCAGCGAGTATTGGGTCGGTTAAATCCATTACAGATGGCTCTCTGCATATGCCCTTACATAAGCCGAGTGCGGCCAGCACACCTATGGAAGCTATGGAAGGGGTCACGCTGGTGATCCCTCCGTCCAAACAAGGGCAGTTACCGATAATCTTCGGTAGAACCCAGCCACGGGGACCCACATTTGCAGATTCAAGTTCAGATTCAGACACTCCACAGTTCTTCCATTACGCGCGGCCGGCGCGCCATATTATGAAGAAAATGGGATACGACTTGAAACATGGAGCAGGCCTGAATTTTGGAAAAGGAAGGCGCGGCTTGATGCGGAACTTTGTGCCTAAAGGGAAGCCTGCAAATTACTATGATAGTACACGCAGGTGGTTGGGATATGTTACACCCACATCGTCAGCAACGGTTCAATTCAAAGACGATGAACCAATTCCATCACATTCGGCCTCATCCTCCGAGTGGGACTCGGATATCAGTGTAGGAGGAATGTTCGAAGACCTCACCGTTAATATGACTTCGAGCAGTCAATTGGAGCTTGCAGAAGCTACTGATAAGGAACCATGGGCCCAGCAATTAAACCTCCAGTGGGAAAGGAGATTCGAACTGCGCGAGCCACCTACTGAAGACAAGGTGATGCAGGTCAACCTGGGAAGTCAAGATCATCCCAAACCCATCTTTATAAGTGAAAGCCTATCACTTATAGAAAAGGAAGAATTGATAATGCTCATGAAAGAGTATATAGATGTCTTCGCATGGAGCTACGAAGATATGCCCGGACTTGATCCACAGGTCGCTATGCACCGTCTAAACATCAAGCCTGACGTCAAGCCAGTCAAGCAGCAACAACGTCGGTTTCGCCCGAACATTATGGAAGCTATTGAAGCCGAAGTTCACAAGCTCATTGCATGTGGCTTCATCCGGGAGGAACAACATCCAGATTGGGTAGCCAACATCGTCCCCGTCCTCAAAAAGAATGGGAAAATACGGATCTGCATCGACTATCGTGATCTCAACACGGCCTGTCCTAAAGACGAATTCCCACTGCCCATCACCGACGTCATGATTGACAACACATGCGGGTTCGAAAGGATGTCTTTCATGGACGGCTTTTCAGGATACAACCAGATTAAGATGTATCCCGACGACGAGAAGCATACTTCGTTCCGAACACCATTGGGGGTATACTGCTACACTGTAATGCCCTTCGGACTGAAGAACGCCGGAGCAACCTACCAGCGGGCAATGAGTACGATCTTCCGCGATCATCTCCGAAAAATAGTGGAGTGCTATGTCGACGACATTGCCGTCAAAAGCCGCAACAAGAATGAACATCTTCGCGACCTGAGAACGATGTTCGACATAATGCGGGCTCATCAACTGAAAATGAACCCGACAAAATCCTTCTTGGGAGTGTCAAGTGGCAAGTTCCTTGGGTTTATTGTCACATCAAAAGGGATTCATCTTGACCCAGACAAAGTCAAAGCCATCCAGAGCATGCATCCACCAAGGAACCTCAAAGAGCTCAGGGGCTTGCAAGGCAGGCTGGCTTATATCAGAAGATTCATTGCAAATCTCTCAGGCCGCTGTCAACCGTTCACCCGACTCATGAAAAAGGGCACTTCCTTCGTATGGGATCAAGCTTGTCAGGAAGCATATGAAGACATCAAGAGGTACCTCACAAAACCTCCAGTCTTGGTGGCCCCCACATCAGGGAAACCATTTTTGCTTTATGTAAAAGCTCTGGACTACTCCCTCGGTGCCTTCCTCGCTCAAAAGGACGACAATGGCCACGAGCAGACCATTTATTATCTGAGCAGAACTCTCATAGGAGCGGAATCTCGCTACAACCCTATCGAGAAAGAGTGTTTAGCTCTCGTCTTCGCTGTTCAGAAGACACAACATTATTTGGTCGGCCATACCATACATGTCATCTCCAGAGTAAACCCATTGCGTCTTCTTATGACGAAGCCAGGATCATTGAATTCAAGATTGGCTAAGTGGGCACTTTTATTGTCTCAATACGACATGATCTTCACCCCTCAGAAGGCGGTTAAAGGCCAGACCCTTGCAGAGTTCTTGGCTGCTCATCCAGTTCCGGAACATTCAAAACTTCACGAAGATATCCCTGATGAAATCTTCGAGTCTTATGCAACCTCAGAAGAGGAAGTGTGGCAGATGTTCTTTGATGGAGCATCGCGAATGGGCCCTAAAGGCAAGATTATTGCTGGAGTGGGGGTTGTGTTTATCTCCCCGCAGAACCATGTTCTTCCCAGAGCATTTTCTTTAACAAAATCATGCTCCAATAATGTAGCAGAATATAATGCTCTGCTCATCGGTCTTCAGCTCGCCCATGGAATGGGGGTACGCTACCTCGAAGCTTATGGCGATTCAAAACTGATCATCAATCAGGTTAAAGGCGAATACGAAGTCCGCCATGAGGACTTGGTGCCTTATTATCACACGGCCGTTGAATTGGCCAACCTATTTGAAGTTTCTATATCGGGCACGTGTCTCGATCTCAGAATACCAAGGCGGACTCTCTTGCTGCATTAGCAACGACACTAGCCTTGCCAGCCGACACCGAGTATCACCTCACAGTCATAACTCGACATCTTGTATGCTCCAAGCACATGCTAAGAACTCGAGAAGTCTATAATATCTCCACGGATCTTGAACCAAGAGACTGGCGCTTTCCTCTCATTGACTATGCTTTGCACGGTCTGCTTCTAGACGATCCTAAAGAAGCGACATCTATCAGACGAAGGTCTCTCCGTTTCTACTACAATCCAACTCTGAAGACACTTTACCGTCGTTCATATGACGGTGTTCTCCTCCGTTGCCTTTCTCATTTAGAGGCACAGGAAGTGCTTAAAGAAGCGCACGACGGCACTTGTGGAGCTCATCAGCCAGGTCCAAAGCTTAAAGACAGGTTGCATAGGCTGGGATATTATGGCCAACTATGATAGCCGATGCCATCCAATATGAACGAAGGTGTAAAGCATGTCAGATTCATGCGGACTTCATACACCAGCCTTCGGGGCTGCTCCACCCGACTGTTGCTTCATGGCCATTTGAAGCATGGGGAGTAGATGTCGTAGGGCCAATTAGTCCCTCTTCGACGAAAGGTCACCGGTTCATCCTTGCAATAACCGACTACTTTTCAAAGTGGGCGGAGGCTATACCATTAACTGAAGTCAAGACCTCTAATGTGGTTAACTTCATCAAACACCATGTCATCTATCGATTTGGTGTCCCTAGGCGGATCATCCACGACAACGGTCCCCAATTCATAAGCCAAATATTCTATCGGTTCTGCGATAAATACCGAATTCAGAATGTGGCTTCAACCGCCTATAATCCTGCCGCCAATGGTTTAGCGGAAGCATTCAACAAGACGATCATCAAGCTACTCAAGAAATTCATCTCCTCGAACAAGCGAGATTGGGACGAAAAGCTTGGCGAATGTCTTTGGGCCTACCGGACCACGGTTCGAACACCGACAGGTAATACGCCTTTTTCCTTGGTATATGGGTGCGAAGCAGTCATCCCATTGGAAATCCAGACGCCGTCGTTACGAGTCGCTCTAATGACTAAGATCACATCAGAAGACAATGATCGCCTGCGTCTTCAAGAGCTCGAAGCCCTAGATGAGAAGCGACTTCAAGCCCAGCAACATATTGAGTTGTATCAAGCTCGAATTTCAAAAGCCTTCAATAAGAAGGTCAAGCAGAGGGTCTTCCAGAAAGGAGACCTGGTTTTAGCCGTCAGACGACCAATGATTATGACGCACAAGACCAAAGGCAAATTTCAGCCTAAATGGGAAGGACCGTTTGTAATAGAAACAGTCTATTCAAACGGAGCATACCGCCTTATGACTTCAGATGGCGACCTACTCATGATGCCGATCAATGGCAAGTTCTTAAAAAAGTATTATCCTTGATTAAGGATCCTTCTCATGATCAAGTTAACACTACACCTCTGATCAAGATCTTCATGTCCAAAGTACACACAAAGAGAGCCTTTCTCTTCCTCCAAGCGAGATAATACAACCGTAAACCAGTAGGAACCTGGTCACGCATTGGCTGTCCCGAAGGAGAATCGAGGTTATGCATATATTAACCAGATAATCCGACATCCTTAACGATTAAGGATAGAGGAAAATGTTGGCCTGTAAGCCCAACATAAGTCCTCGACAACTCATCATGCTGAGGGGAATAGCATGGCTAGCCCGACTCAAACGGTAGTTGGTAAAGGCATATCAAACCCGTTGACAGCTGAGAATTTGCTAAAAATCCTAAGGGACCTGTTCCCAGTTGATTCCCCCTCCAAAATCACTTACCAATTCTCATCCACAGAATGGTAAGACCACATATGCATTTCACTGTTACGTTAACATTAAACCTATGACATTGATTCCCTCGTTTCTCCCCGTGAAAGCAAGCTCTCCAAAATCACTTACCAATTCTCATCCATAGAATGGTAAGGCCACATATACATTTCACTGTTACGTTAACATTAAACCTATGACAGCGATTCCCTCATTTCTCCCTGTGAAAACGAGACCTCCAAAATCACTTACCAATTCTCATCCATAGAATGGTAAGGCCACATATACATTTCACTGTTACGTAACATTAAACCTATGACAGTGATTTCCTCGTTTCCCCCCGTGAAAACGAGACCTCTTCCCAAATTCCATTACAATCTTGAGCTTGGTGGCGTCTCAATCGGTTATGTCATTGCGACCTCTGAACCAGCAGACGGTCGAGTCTCAACCCGAGCCCTGTTGACATTTACAAAAGACAGGTCTCGATACTTGTTGACATTTACAAAAGACAAGTATCACCAATCTCGAGCTTGGCGGCGTCTCAATCGGTTATGTTATTGCGACCTTTGAACCAGCAGACAGCCGAGTCTCAACCCCGAGCTCTGTTGACATTTATAAAAGACAGGTCTCGATACTTGTTGACATTTACAAAAGACAAGTATCACCAATCTTGAGCTTGGCGGCGTCTCAATCGGTTATGTCATTGCGACCTCTGAGCCAGCAGACAGCCGAGTCTCAACCCCGAGCCCTGTTGACATTTACAAAAGACAGGTCTCGATACTTGTTGACATTTACAAAAGACAAGTATCACCAATCTCGAGCTTGGCGGCGTCTCAATCGGTTATGTCATTGCGACCTCTGAACCAGCAGACAGCCGAGTCTCAACCTTGAGCCTGTTGACATTTACAAAAGACAGGTCTCGATACTTGTTGATATTTACAAAAGACAAGTATCACCAATCTCGAGCTTGGCGGCGTCTCAATCGGTTATGTCATTGCGACCTCTGAACAGCAGACAGCCGAGTCTCAACCCCGAGCCCTGTTGACATTTACAAAAGACAGGTCTCGATACTTGTTGATATTTACAAAAGACAAGTATCACCAACCTTGAGCTTGGTGGCGTCTCAATCGGTTATGTCATTGCGACCTCTGAACCAGCAGACAGCCGAGTCTCAATTTTGAGCTTGTTGACATTTACAAAAGACAAGTCTCAACCTTGAGCCCTGTTGACATTTACAAAAGACAGGTCTCGATACTCGTTGACATTTACAAAAGACGAGTATCACCAATTTTGAGCTTGTTGACATTTACAAAAGACAAGTCTCAACCCCGAGCCCTGTTGACATTTACAAAAGACAGGTCTCGATACTCGTTGACATTTACAAAAGACGAGTATCACCAATTTTGAGCTTGGTGGCGTCTCAAACGGTTATGTCATTGCGACCTCTGAACCAGCAAACAGCTAAGTCTCAATCTCGATACTTGTTGACATTTACAAAAGACAAGTATCACCT
The DNA here is from genome assembly GCA_038442645.1 of Agave tequilana. Lineage (NCBI taxonomy): Eukaryota > Viridiplantae > Streptophyta > Magnoliopsida > Asparagales > Asparagaceae > Agave > Agave tequilana. The sequence goes on from JAVJIF010001478.1 coordinate 320,960, forward strand.
ACCTCGAGCTTGGTGGCGTCTCAAACGATTATGTCATTGCGACCTCTGAACCACAATAGCTGAGTCTCAATTTCGAGCCCTGTCGACATTTACAAAAGACAGGTCTCATCTTTCGATCCAACACGGACCGGTGTCAGGCTTGGTGGCGTCTCGACCAGTTATGTCATTGCGACCCCTGAACTGACAGATACCCAAGTCTCATTATCCAACCCAACAAGGATTATGTTCTCAAGTGTCTACAATACAACTTTGAAAGGACAATCCAGCAAATAAAACGAGTCGGAGACTCGACAGGGAGTCAAAACAAAAAAGAAAGAATTTTCATTGATTCCAAAAGGATGAGATACATGGAGGCACATATACAACGACCTACAGGCGTACATGTAAGATCTGATCCGCTCTCCAAGGGAAGCCAGCCTCGTCCTCCGGTCATCAGCAGCCTGGGCAAGCGCCTGCGACCTCAGCTCAGCCTCATTAAAATCCATTACCAGGGCCAAACGAGCTTCGACCTCCGCCAAAGTTGCCCTCTGCGACAATCCCTGCTGCGAGAGTTCGTCACTTTGAGCCTTGAGCTGCTCAAGCCGCGCGGCTTCTTCAAGACGCACCGGTTCAGCCTTGGACAAGAGAAGGTTCCCCTTCCTAATCATCTCCTTGGCCTTCGCAATCCTATCTTCAGCGTCAAGAAGAGCACTAGTGGAGGCATCGATGACATTTCCAACCTCTGTTTGCCTTGTTTCCAAGTATTTCAAACCAGAGGAAAGAGCCTCAGTGGCTTCTTGAGTGGCAAGACGGGCTTCATGCTTTTGAGCGACAAGGCGCGCAAACCGCTCATCAACCAAAGATTCCAAGTCCAAGCGGCTGAGACGGCGCCATTCCTCTACGTCCCTCTCGAATTGATCTACCAGGAGCTCCAAGGCAGCGGCCTGGTGGTACCCTTCAAGGTCCCGAATACTTTCAATATTGCGGAAGAGGACCACCTTCAAAGTCGAGAACGATATAGTCGAACCTTTCAAGACCAGGTCGATGCATCGCCCTAAGCCTTTGTAAAAACTATCGACTATGTCGCCTATAAAATCGTTTTCAACTTCGGCCACCTCTGGTAGACGGGCAACTTCAGAAAAGTCCACCAGCCCGGTCGATACCACCGAGGAAGGAGCAACAGGAACACTAACAGCAGTAAGACAGGCCGTTGGTGATCTCGGCGGAGTCTTCATGGAAAGCAGTACACTAGCCACCGCGGAGGTAGGACTAGTGACCATCTCCTGAACAGCAGGTTGAACCACCAGGGTTGGAGAAGTAGGGCTGGTAATCACCCTCAGCTCCGCGCTTGGCAAAATTGTCGGCACTTCACTCGTTGATATAGTTGGGAGTGAGGACACCTCCGGAACTGCCGTTTCTTCAGCCCCTGGTCCTTCGGCTGGCTGGGGCCGATAAGAGGGCAGGTCGCCATATAGCGCATCCAACACAGCAGCATCCGCCGCGGTCGAAGTGCTCATATCACCCCTGGACTCCCCAGGAAGATCAGCCGGTTCCCTTGAAGCTAATGCACCTTGAGGCCGAACACCTGTAACAAGACTGTGTTTAGACAGGACACAACATGCAATAGAAGCCAAGAGGTCAGGACAGTACCATAAGATGACGTCGCCTCAAACATCTCGGCAGCCGCATCAGTCTCCATGGGCTCCATCGGAAAATTCTTGGCGGAATCAGCACGAATGACCAGCCCGCTCGCCGAATCTCCTGTGGACCATCCAACAGAGCTCGACGCTACAGGGCTTCCTTTGGAAGTCCCAGCGCCCGAGGGACCAATGTCGGCCGCATCACCTCCGGACTCCTCCGGGTGGACAAAAGAACCAGCCTCAGTTCCATAAGTAAATAGGGGATCATAATGTTCCCCTTGCTCTCACCTGCCTCAGCTCCTACAATCAAGAAGAATTGATAATATGTCATTTGGAACACACAAAAGACCTATTATACGGACGGAGTTGATCTTACCCAGATCCGGAGCAAATTCACCGGTAGTCGGTTCAGCAACCGACGGGTCCGTTACTAACGGGATAGCAGGAGGGAACGTTGCTGAGGGTTCGCCCTCTACGACAATCGTAGGAGCCTGGCGACGGGGCTTCTTCGCCAATGACTTCCTACAAAATCTACCCTCCCGCTTTCTTTTGAAGTGGACATCAGAATCCTCTTCCTCCACTTCTTCTACACGATGAGGGGGAACGGTCCCCATCACACCAGAGCCAGTCGCAGAAGTCTCAGCCCCCGCTCCCGCTTCGAAGCGAGGACTTCCTGCATCTGAGGCCTCGCTGTCATTAACAGCGACGAATTCCTCTATGCCCGGGACGCGGACCCTTTTGCCTCCCCTCTTCTCAGAAGCCTTCCGTTTCAACCGCTGAGAAATTAACTTCACACCAGAGCTGTTGGCCTTGAAATCGAGGGGTGTGGAGTTGGAAGTTGTGTACCACTGGCAGAAGCACAGGATCATTTGAAGATTGGGACTCTTTAACGGCGTACGCAGCCGCGCCCCAGTACCGCCTGCAGTAAAGAATCGCCAGGCACGGGCCCCGTCAATAAGACTCCCCATGAAGGCCAAATCAGGATTGGGTTTGCCCACATACAGCTGGTCGTACCCAAACTGCCGAGCAAACCGGCTGGGGACATAAGGTTCCAAATAGCAGGTATCCCCGCTTCTGTACAATAAGTGTGAGGGCCGGATGCTGACCAGCCACTCAAAAACTCCCCGGCTCAGGGAAGACCGCCCTTCCCCCGCATCTCGGAACTCCTCGTCGTATCCTGCACCCCGAATACGGGGAAAACAGCGGAAGAGACCGTAAACGTCATATCGACGCACCAATTTACGGGCCTCAGCCACGTATTTCTTCAGCCACGAACGTCCTTCGAATCGGCGGAGGAGCGCCATTCGAACACCTTGCGGAGGGTCCTCTCCAGCTCCAATCAGCGAAGGATAATGTAAGGCGAACCACGCCATCAGATAGGTGTAGGGCAGACCTATCCTAGGATTGGGTCCGTCACAAGGCAAAATGGCCCCCTTTCCACGCTTCGTCGGCGGCGGCCTGCAAAAAGCCTCCGTTAATGCACGGAGGCCTCTTTGAATGCAGCACACCATGGCCAGGAGAAGACCCAGACGGCGACCATGGACCAAACGAACGGCGGGCAGTAAAACATTCGGATGAACGATGTCACCCGAAGAAGATGGCACTACGCATTTCTTCAGCCAGACGGTTAAGAAACCGGCCAGCAGTGCCTCCCGAGACATAGGCTGACGAGCCTGATGATGGAAGCTCCGAAGGACATCACCCTTCTCATAGGGACCATCGTCTTCAGTTATGACAAGATCCCTTTGAAGGTGCATCTGCATCCGTTCAAAGATATCCCCATCAGCAACTCCGCAATGTGCTGCTTCAGGAGCATTCCTCATATCCGGGAACAAGTAATTCCCCCAGCTCTTCAAGCTACAGGAAGTGCCCTTGCTGCCACCATGGATGCCGGAACAAATGTGCAAGTGGCACATTAACTCCCGATAAGTCTCGAATAAGGCAGGCTCCTGCTTCTCCAGAAGAGCCAACTCCGCCTCGCACGGAAAGTATTCTTCATAAGGGAGAGACCCGAAAGACAAAGCAGAGATTTCCCACATCTCATGCAAGGCCATGCCCAACTCGCCGACAGGGGTAAAGAAAGTCCCTGAAGCTGGGCAATATAATTCAAAGATGGCGTAAAAGCACGCCACATTCATCTCAATGCCGTGGCAGGTCGCCCTGACGGCCTCATAGAGGTTCAGCCTCTCCAAATCCTCCTCGAAATGAGCAAGGATGTAGGTAGTCAAATCCACCCACCACGTCTTCGGAGGGTGAATCCAGCCTGGAGTCCTGAAGTCAGTGGCCGGGTAGTTCCCATTGACCTTACAGAATTGGTTGCCAAAGGTCAGCGTCACTGCGGGATTTTCTCCCACTGGGATCTCTCGCGACACATTCCCAGGATGTAAACCCATTATGCTATGAGGAGGCCCCGCTCTTGCATAACCAGGAAACTGAAGTGCCAATCTCCCTATGTGGACGGAGTCGGTATTTCGGCTCACATCCCATGCCATCTTCCGAGCCTGCGTCACACACTGGAAGGAAGACAAAGAAAAATGTCGTCTGTTGGATGGAAGGTAAAACTTCTCATCACCCAACTGGAAGATCCATTGCCCTTCTCCGGCCTGTAGTTGGTGATCAGGATCTGGCGCGGCATCCCCAAACATGAAGTCAGGCTTCCGATAAGTCCGACGGTCAACATCTTCAAGAGGAGCCGTAGTCAGAATACTCCTCGTGGTGTGCTGGTCACCACCGTGAATAAGCGTATCTCGAACAAGAGAGCTCTGCTCACTAAACAGAGAAGCTTGCCCTTGAAATTGCAAGCTGATATTGCCATCAACTCCGCTGGTCATCCCAAACAGATTGTTCAAGGGACCGGGAATGTAGTGCACTACAAGAACAAAACGAACTATGATTAGTTCACCAGCCAAGCAAACATGAAGACATAAATTTCACCAAGGCATAGTCTCGCCCAGTGAGCAAAGCCAGCAAGGCGATAGCTTCAACAAAGCTTAATCTCGTGGACAAGTCTGCATTTTGCAGAAAATGCCCAAGTATTAACTTCGCTTAAGCAGAAAGTGGTATAGCCCTAAGGGCTGACGTCATCAATAGGGCATTATGGTCAAAAACCATTCTTGACGGCCATGACCGAAGGAACAGACCCGTATCCTGTTCCTCAACAGGACGAAGACAGCCCAAGCAATAGCTTCGTACGGAAGCTTAGACAAGAACTGTTCAGTTCTTAGTTCCCCGTCCAAGAAAATAAGGGAAATTCAGGGAAACGGACTCCCTAATAAAAACAGATCATGTTCGATCGTTCTGATAGCCAAATATCGGCTTTAAAAGAGAGACCGCAGTCTCTGATCAGAAGGGAAAGTCCCTTACCGGCGACTGGTCGCTCGATGACCGGAGGAGGAGAAGGACCCTCCGTTGCAGAAGTTGCCATTTCTTTCCCCGCTTGTCTTTTGGGCGCCATTGAAGAGCTGCGAAAGTTCTCAAAGCTTTCTGAATAAAGAGGAAAGGAAAGAGGAAGAAGAAGAATCAAAAGTTCTCTGGTAAAGAGATCTGCTCTTTCTCAGCCCGATCGAGCTTTTATAGGCCAATCAGCGCCTGAAACGATGCCTCGAAAAGGGCACGGGCCGCCGTTTCAATTTGAAACGTTGCTTAAAGCGCCTTCCCAAGAAGCGCTGACTCAGCCACTAAGGCTTAACCTCGCCAATGAGTCAAAGTGCGGACTTCGCACAAGTTCATCAAGAACTTCGCCAAAAAGATTGCCTTAGCCCACTAAAGGCACAGTTCGCCGATATGCCAGCATCGTGCGAAGCTCATTCAAAAAGGACCCTGTCCTTAACTCTGCACAAAGTTAGCCCCGCTATGGCCAAATTCTCAATGAAGGCAGGCAAAAATCAGATGAGCAGAAAATGAACTTTCATTGATTTAAGAGGAAAGGTACATTGATACTACATCAAAGTTGTATTTCATACAACAGATTCAGTTGCTCAACAGGATCATTTGCGCAAAAGGCATACAAGTGGTTTTATCTGCTTCCAAACCAGACCAACTGGACACGAAAGGCCTTTCTCCTGCACAAGGCCGTAACCAGTTGTGCCACGAGGACAGGGCCATAATTTTCTACATAATGGCAAATTTTGCCACCAGGAAGCTGGATCACCTTTGATGAAAATTGGCAATGAACTTATCGCCGCCAACACGATAGATCACCTATAATGGGAATTGGCAGTAATGTCAGTGATCTCACAGGTGTGACGTCCGCTTTCCCGAAGCGGATCATCTCCAATGAAGCGGCCACCAGCCTCACCTCAGAACGAATCATCTCGGATAAGAGGCTGCCAACAGCCTCTGGGACACACATCAGCTGCCCCAAGTTGTTCCTCCTGCTTAAAAGTAAAGCTTCAACCAGGGAAGCATAAGGCAACTTTTCGGTCTCTTTCATCAAGACACAAGATCGGCGAACATAGCTCACTGCAATACAAAATTGGAGCAGATTAGCAGTTAAACACAGAAGACACTGCAAAAGCGCTAAAGCCGAATTCTTTGGGGCAAAGCAATCCGATTTTAGTTAAAGCAGAGGATAAGCCTCGCTCGCACAGCAGTGATGGGCTAGCTCAGCAAACGCCAAGTCCTAGCCTCGCCTATATGGCTAAGCCAGACTATCCTATGGGACACAGTCTTAGCCTCACTTATATGGCAAGACTGGCTCAACCTTGAAGATACCAGGTCCCAAGTTCTGCCTATGTAGCAGACTTAACATACAATGATCTTTCTGTGATCAAGTCAGAATGATAGCTTCGTTGGGGAAGCTATGTCAAAATCCTTCTCTGTAGACTAGTCAATTGCAAGATGAAGAGTAAGGGAAACTAATCCCTAAAGCAGCTGTTAAAGCTGAATTAAGGGAGATGAATTCCCTAAAATCGGTGAAGTCGTTGAATGATCAAGACTTACCGTCCTTGGCCGGGTAATAACCAGAGTGGGCATTCCCACTAATTCAGAGATCTGAGTATCTCTCTCAACCAAGAGAAGAGGAGAAGAGCATATCACTTCTCTTCAGAGGACCTCAAGTGTCCTATTTATAGGCCCCATGGCCTGAGCGCTGCCGCCTCAAGCGTGGAAGCACGAGCGCATTTAAGGCATTTACTGCGCCTTGAGAAAAGGGACGGTTCCCTTGGAACCGTGCAAAGGGAGAAACGTCTCCCTCATAAAGGCACTTATTGCGTCTTGAAGAAAGGGAATATCCTCCCTCGGAAACGTGCAAATAGGAGAATATCTCCCTCGATCAGCACGAAGAAGGGAGTAATCCTCCTCGTAACTGGCCCACGGCAGTTGGCCTCGGGAAAGCGATAAACGCTCCAGGGCGAGCGTATCTCCAGAAGCCCAGATGCGGAGCTACCCGCACGCGAAGCTACTCAGAGTCACGAACCTCTGTGCAATTCTTCGGCGAATTTACATCCCAAAGCAGGATTTAAAGCGAAGCTGAACTCAACCATTATGGCGACGTTCATTCTCCACCGATCAAAGCAGTTCAAAGTATTTCGAAGTCTGAGCCATTGCAGACTTTCGAAAACTTTGAAGGGGGTCTTGTTGACACTTAAAAAAGACAAGATTCTTATTGGTCCGAACAATGTCTGAACTTGTTGACATTTACAAAAGACAAGTGACAGACGAGCTGAAGACCAGTTTTCACCCATCTCTGAGGGACAAGGAAGCAACTTGGACTCCACTGATCCAGCAAGCAGACAGTGAACCCGGATTGTTTCTAAACAGACCTCAGCAGGTCTAAGGTGCTAACACTTAGCATCGCATGAGCCCAAAGGGATAGCCTCGCTTGAGAGGCTAATATCACTCGACTTCGCCTCGAAGCCATTCGAAGCCTCGCCAGGAAGCTAACTCGCAACTTCGCCACAGAGGACTTCCAGCTCCGCCAAAGGGTTTCTTTCGGACTTCGCCAGAAGCTGCCTCTAGCTCCGCTACTAGCTCAATGCGGGCAGCTCCGCCATTGGTCTGCTATGGTCAACCTTTGACCAATCAAATCTCCGGATGAGATCAGATCCAATCAGATCAAATCCAATTAAGATCAAATCAGAGATCAAATTTGGCAGTTGATTGCCACAATCTCTTGACTCTCCTAAAACGAGTAAGAAGATCAGGGAAAATCCTCCAACGATATGGAAAGGATCAAGAAGATCAATCGACCTGCCAATTCTAGCTTCGCAAAAGCTGATCTTAGCCTCGCAGCAAGGCTACTTTCCGGATTCAAACAGATTCGATTCAATCTGTTTCTATATTTTCAAGGGACGGTTATACCCTTGCTCTCCCTATAAATAGCCCGCCAGGGGCACAAGAAGAGGGAGAGAGCAATCAATCAATCGAGAGAGCAATCAATCGATCGAGAGGGCAATCAATCGATCGAGAGAGCTTTTCGAAGAGGATCAGAGGGCTTCTTTCTTTCTCAAAAGACCACATATGCGAAGAGGACTCCACAAGCAGAGACTTCTTCAAGAGGGCTCTACAAGCAGAGGCTTCTTCACAACGCACCGTGCGCTCTCGAATTCAGAGATCTTTTAGAGAATTGCTTTCTCTATCCAGGGTGTTGATACCCTAACATCGTCCTTCTTCTCAAGGAATCTCCGGAACCAGGCGAGAAAGAATTCCTAATTGAAGGCGATTTTGAGAAGCAGCAAGAGGGTTCTACCAACCTTCTATTTTCTGATTCCCGGAACCAGGCGAGAAGGGAATCTCATCGCTCGCATCGTCAAAGGGACAAAGTGGTCGCGCGCTGACCAGACTCCTATCGGCACACTTCTCCAGAATCTCTGAGGAGATCTACTTGTAATCTTTTTAAGAATACTTGTAATTTAGCTCCTCAAACTCTTTTTGTAAGTTTTCCCCTTTGCAAATATAATGGAAAACACATTTCTTCCCTATCATTGAGCTCCTTTAAAGTTATAACCTTCACTTCTCAAGCTTTGGGGAGAGATCTAATGACCTTTCTATCTCTTGGTCATTATCAATGAAGTCACCTAAAGAAGATAACCCATTAGTAATCTTGGTGAAACGATATCTCATCAATACTCTCATTTTCAAGCATGTAGAAATTTCATATTGAGAGCGTAAAGATCATCAATTTGGATCTCTTTACTTGGGATGTACCCTCGTGAGTAATTATTAAATCATTCCATACTTTCATAAACAAATTTGTAATTTATTACACAAGAAAGATCATCATCATTTAATGCTTGTGTAAGTGCATATTGTGCTTTTGCATTGGCTTCATAGTCCTTGGCGGTTGCTTCGGACCATGTATCCTCATCACCGTGAGGTTCAACAAATTGTTTGGTAATGGCCTTGGCAATTCTAACTCTTAGGGACTTAAAGAATAGAGTCATCTTGACCTTCCAAAAGGAAAATTCAAACCATCAAATTTGGGTGTGGACTAGATGCTAGAGAATTCGTGTGATGCCATGAAAACAAGTAAGAGTGCAAAGACAAATAGTAAATGCAACAAACATATATAGCCAAATGAAGGATCTCCCTAAGGTGGTTAAACCAAAAACTAGGGTTAGACTCTGATACCAATTGTAAATCACCTAGAGGGGGTGAATAGGTGATGGCTATAGGTTTATGACAAATAATGCGGATTTAAAATAATTACTAGCAATAAGCAATAAATAATCACAACACCAAAGATACTTGCAATAAGATGAACAATATAAGCTTGCAAGAATAGAGAGAGTTAAGTTAAGGGATAAAGAGAGAAATCACAAACGCAAGGATGTGTTTCGAGGTTCGAACCATCGCTCTACGTCCCTGCCTTCACCGCAATGAAGGATTTTCACTAAATCGATCCCTCGAGATCGACAACCCTTACAAGTTCCCACAAGAACTGAACAGACCCGCAAGTCCCTCTCTTAGTGCCGCACACTTACAATCGAGATCACTAGCTCACTCAAGGCCGCAACCTCTACAACTTCGAGAATACAAGAAAACGTGATCTTCTTCTTGATCACAAAGCTCACTCAAACATAATCCAATAACCAAGTAAAGTAGTTGAAGCTCTTTGAGATTGTGTGGTGATAATAGCTTGTAAAGATGTAAAGGGAAGCTCAAGCTAAAAACAAGGATGTGGAATTTTTGGCTCAATATCAAAATCTTTTTAAGAAAATGAATTTTGATCACTAAAACTTGATCTTGGATGTTAAAAACTTGTTATGGGGTTTTTCTACAATGCCATTATTTATAGGGTATGAAAACATGTAGAGAAAACCCAAAATGGTCATTGGGATGTGACCCAGAAAAAGACAAAACAGAAACTAGTCGTTGGGAAAAAATCAGAACAAAATTGGTCCGTCGGTCGACCGACAATGGTCGGATTTCTAACCGTTAGGGTTGGCTGTCGACCACTCGGTCGACGAGTTACCCAACTAGAGAGCCTAGCTCTCTAACGGCGATCGTACTCTAACAGAGACTAAGGATCTCTCAGTCGGTCGACCGGTCGGTCGACCAAAGTGCACACCAAGGTACTTAATGAATTTTGTGCATAATCGGTCGACCGCTCGGTCGACCGACAGAGCAATTTTGCTCTGTCTACGGTCGACCAGTCGGTCGACCGACCCTGGGCCAAAGTCACATTTTTGAAAATCTTTTGAAGTCTATCACTTTTCCGACAAAAAGTATTTGATTACAAATACAAAATAGAGTTATTAGAACATGATTGGTCCAGTGTCTGATCAAAGATCATCACAAACTATTGTAGAACTATATTTTGTTGAAAATACTTTTCTAAAAAAGAAAAACGGTTTTTCCGAAACTCGTTTTTGAAAACGAAAAAGAGAAACATTTTGAAGTCTTTTCAAAAACACTTGGAGATAGGAATGAAATGTGTGTGTGTGCGTTAATCTCAATAGCTATTAACCTTACTCCCTTGATTTTAACAAAGCTATAAATCCTATACTAAAAATACAGAATAATAGAAATCTTCTATAGCCTTTACTCTTTGTAAACTTGATCTTTGAGTGTGTTAAATCTCATGTATATGCCTTCTTGGTGCTTAGGCTCTTAGATCATCATCTTCAAGACTCCAAAACTGTGTGAGTTTTATCTAGGAAGCCAAATGTAACAACAAGAAATCCTAAAACTTATTCAAAGAAAATTTTTAAAAAACATAACTTTATATATTTTGTTATCATCAAAACTAGGCAAATGGCCTTTGGGCCAACAAGGTCATTCCCTACCGAATAATAAATAAATTGTTCGGCTGAGTCTTGCCGAACAGAGCTCAAACCCATCAATCATAATTTGAATTTTTGGGAAATTATAGCAATATAAACATCAATTCTTTGACCTTTTGATACAATTACAACACTAATTATCACCAATTATCATTCATTCATTTTAGAACCCAATAAATCAAGCAATTTTACCCAAAAAAAATTTAAAATTGAATATTTCTGAATTAGGGAAGAATATAACCTCAAATCCACTATTTGGGAGTCGCGATGATCGTTGTCATTCACTGTTCACGCCCGTCATGCCGGCAGGTGTGGGGAGCGAGAGACGGTCGTCCGGCAGCGATCCAATGCTCTAAGCGGCGGCAGGGGGAGAGAAAGAGAGAGAGAGTTTAGAAATCTATTAGAGGGAGATGAAGAAGAAAGGGTAATTTGAGAATTTGAAAAATAATTAGGGTGTGTTGAGTTAAAGGATATGATAGAAAATACAAGAAGGTTAATCAAATCTGGAATGCCTTGATCTACGCGGGCCTTTCTCATTTTTGGGTGGCAATAACAGCTCCCCTACGTGGGCCGGTTCTGGCCTAGCCCCTTAAAATTTTTTCTCCATTCCCAAAATGCCCCCATGTTGCTCTCTCTTAAACCCCAGTTCGCTCGATTTCTAAGACTGCAGCGAAAATGGCGAACAAGCTCCACCGTCTTCTCTCCTCTGTCATCGAATCTCCCAAGCCCAAATTAGGGATAGGGTTTCAGAGCAACCACGAAGCTTTGCCCCTTGCGATCTTCGCACCGAAGAGGAATCTGAGCTCGTCGATCCCGCAGCAACCAGCAGAGGAATCGAAGGAAGGTCTCCCTCCATCGCCGAACAATGAAGGAATTAATCGCGACGATGGTGAGAAGGAGGAGGAAGGATACGACAGAGAGGACGACAGTGGCGTTTTCGTAAATAAGGCGACAGGCGAGGTCGGCGGGCCGAGGGGGCCCGAGCCCACGCGGTTCGGAGATTGGGAGCGCAATGGACGGTGTTCGGACTTTTGATCGATAAGGTTAAGGTAATTTTTCTCGATTTTTTGATATTTGTGTTGTGATTTATTTGAACTATCTCTTATTAGATGCTTATGTTAGAATGAAATGTTGCTTAATTTTCAGAAAATTTCATTGATGAGATTGTTCACGGTGAGATTAGCTCTTTGGATTGGTTAAGAGACTTTTTGTTTAATTTATTATATATTATAGAATATTGTTCTTGTTTACACTGAAATAAGTGGGAGTGAAATTTAATTATGGGATTTTAACATGAACTTAAAAAGTAGATTCTTGATGGATGTGATTCATAGAGTAGTAAAATGGATTAAAAAGGGAGATAACATTTATATAACATGCAGCTAGTATTCAGGGCATCATGAGTTTTAGAGTAGTGTTAGAGTAATGACCTTAGAGAAGAGTTAGAATATATGTTAGAAACTTCATTGATGTTTGGATATTGGAAGGAGGAATGTGCTTATGGAATTATAGTGGAAATATGGGAGGATGGTTTCTCTAATACAAGTATATCATTGAGCTCCCTAAAAAAAAATAAAAATAAAAGTACATAACATTGAGAAGAAGACGGTCAGTTATAGATGACTTGGACGAAGTAGTGCTGTTAACATGTTTATGTTGTAGCCAACTTAGTTGTTGAAGGCTTTGGCTTGGATATGTATAGATTGCCTAGTGGGAACTTTATCCAGTTCAATTACTGGGATGAATCTTCTTCATCAATTTGGGCGCTTATTCTTGTCTTCAATATAATGACCCATATATCTGTGTGTTAATGATGAGCTTGTTTATATCATTATTCAATTTATGCATTGCTATGTCAATGGAGTTGTTCTCTTCTAATAACTACTGATGATGTGAACTGTTCATGATAGTTTGTCTGGAAGAGATTTAGTTCTTTTTATCAATACCAGAGCTATCTTAAGTTCAACGGTGATCTCTCGTTCCAGTTGACTATCCACTTAGAGATTTACCCATATATTTTGTTTTTACATCAAGAGGACCATTGTCAAGCATAAGATGGTCATGATAATTGTACTATTTTTTTTCCTTTGAGAAAATGGTGGGGGTCAAACAACCTCCTCTTGTATGTTCATTTCATTAATACGAGTTTAAAAAAATGTTCTCTAAGATTTAGGTTACAAACAGCTCCCAAAGGAACAAGCCCACACAAAGTTTAGCTTTCCAAATGAACTAAAAAAATGAAAATAAAATTCCTATGGGCTATAAAAGGAGATTGTATAGAAATGAGGCCAATGTTGCAAGGTTGCTTTCTTATTGAATGCTCTTCACAACCTTGTCATCACAAACCAACATTGCTTGTAAGCTCAACACTTATATCTTCGTGCAAAGTTGAAGGTTGTTTGAACATTAAAAAACCCTTGCTAAAAATGATTGGAGTCGACCTCATTTATTCTCGCATGACAAGATGAGGTTGGTATAGAATCAACCCCCTTATTGATAACCCCTGTTCTCTCAAATCTTCTCCATTTATTACAACACATCCAGTTCAAAACTTCAATATATTACAACAACAACTGGGCTGAGGCACTACAAAGCAGCACACAAACTTTTCTACCAATCGCGCACCAGTGTCCACCACCTTGGACAAAATGGACTAATCCCAAGCACATAGAATTAACACTGGCTTATCTCCATTACTCACGGTCAAGTTAGTGATCATGCCATGTCACGACATTACTAAGGTATTTGATAAGATACCAATGAAATTCCTATTGTTTTTTTGTACCAAATCAAAAGGAGGGGAATGGTACGATTGAGGGAGTTAAGATCAGATAATGCCCAACCACGGCAAAGTCCTTGCATCCCACCTTCACACAACCTGCTCCAACAGGCACACTGTCCTTCCTATCAATCAGAGGCAAGGTTCAACCATCTGCCCATTAATTCATTGCCAATATAATCAGATGCACGCCAGATTCCACACAAACTTGCCTCAATATGTGATGCGGACAAAAAAAAAAAAGACATGACGTATCTACCATCGTTGGAGAAGACGCGCCAACTCGACATGAATCCAGTAGTTCTAATAGTATTAAGATTACTAGTTTCTTTTTCTTTTCTTTTTTTTTTGATTTTTAGTAACCTAAATTGTAGCAGGAATTCTGATTTTCTTTTCATGTATTTTTCTCTTTCTTTTAGATTTTTTATTTCTTTTAGGAGTTTGATTCTGTAATCCAAATAGAGGTAGGGGAGTACAATTTTGTAGCCTATATAAAGGCCCCATGTATTCACTTTTTAAAAATCAATCAATGAAAGTTTTTTTACTCTTAAATTAAGTTTGATTATTAGATTTCTTGATCCTAAATTTTGTTAGTGGTGGGATGCCTTAATCCTCAATTAGAGTGTGGTGCTCTAATTGATTTATCTATCTTTATTCTCTATCTTATCTCCCTTTCAAATTTCTTCCTTTCAAATAAATCTCTATCACCAAATCCCTCTCTCTCGCCGCGCATCCAGTAACTTCGCTCTCGTAAGCGCCTTGTCTCCTCGACGACCCTGTTTTCGTCAACAGTACTTGTTCTCATCTGCGCGAGTTTAGATATCAACCAACAATTAACAAGCAAGTTAAGATTAAATTTACAATTATATCAGGTATTTTTCATATTACATCAATTTTTTAATTACAAGTCTAGATATACATCATTTAGTCTATTATCTATTCCAATCTTCTGTCCATATAACTAGAAAGCGAGCGAATCTGAATTGTTTTGTAGTTTCAATATCTTCTTTTTTGATAGTACGATCTTTTACCTACAATAATCATAGCATACAATTAGTTTTTTACTTTGATATGGATAAAGTATTTGCATGTTAAATAAGATAGCTAATATTAATTGTTTTAAGCTTTCCGACCAACGATCTTTCTTGTTGATGAAGCGTATTTTTGAGTTATCTTATCTTTTGCTTCCGACCCCGTACACGTTTCACATCAATATTATTATATGGAAAAAAGTTGGTCACTTGATCTTTCCAGCATGTAGCCTCAGGCTGAAATTATCGTATCTGGTAATTCTTACCAAGTTCAGTTGGATCCATGATGAAGAGATCCATATCTCCGATATTTTCATTTCATCACCTCCCTTAATCACTATCTATTTCTTCTAGTTTCTTCCCCAATTCTACTAACATATTCTATCCTAGCATTTTGGGTTAGGGATAGATGAGTCAGAGGTCTGTTACTGGAGATCAGCTCGCTTCCCATTCGACCTTGCCATCTAGAGCTTCTACTCGAGAAGAGGGAAGACAAGTGCTAACGTTTTTTCATTACTCATTATTGAATGAAGTCATAATTGTAGTAATATTCATTTGATTGAATAAGCTGATTATTATTGTATAAGAGTTACAATCAAGAGTGTATAAGTGCATGATGTGAAGGGGCTCAAACCTCCATCACATCATTGAACATGGCTTGTTTGACTTGGTAATGGCCTAATGGGTGACTTAATGCTTTATTTTGAATCTGAGTATTACTGTCATGTGCCATTCAGCTGCTATTGGAGAGAGACAATAGTTCTTTTTCATCATGTCAACTTCATTTTCATGTTGGAATTTTCTTATATTCTGGTAGCACACTGAGAAACTTTTGGGCATAATGTACATAGTTGCATGAATATGTAGGGTGAGGCACTTTAATACCATCTTTGTTTGCTGAACACACTCAAATCATTGTCATATCCCTTGATAGGTTAAACTGTGATCAAACATAAATTGTAAGTTTTAAATCAATAAAGTTATATAATTGAACGGAAAATTTTATAGGACAGTTATAAGTCCAACAATGCTCTACAAGTTAAATATTTGACCATTAAGAAACATGTCCAAAAAAGTTAGTGTTGCAAAAATGTTAATGATGAGATGGATGTGTAGCAATACGCTAACAAATAGGATATGAAATGAGTGCACTCGTTCAAAGTCATAGGTTATTTTGTCTTTTATTGGGGGAATAAGATGAGGGTGAACCGAATGAGATGGTTTGTGCATGTGCAAGATGTTGGTCCCTAGAGGGGGTGAATAGGGACAAAACTAAATTATGGCTAATAAAAACAATTTATAGAAAAATGTACTACCGATAGAATCAAAAAAGTTACGGGCACAATGTAAGAGAAGTTACTGGTAGAATCAGAACACATAAAAATTTCAGCAACTATAATCTATTGGCAGAATCAAAAAGTTACTGATAGAATGCAAAGTCACTGGTAGAATTACTTAGAAATTTCAGATAAATTTTCAACAATTATACTACTGGTAGGATCAATAAATTTAGAAGTTTTCTAAGCAAAAATAGTAACGAATACTGTAATCACACAAATAATAATAATGAGCAGCAAAAGAGAAACACAAGAATTTAGGGTGGTTCGGAAAATTCCCCTACATCCACCACCTAGAGCCTCCTCTATAGGATTTGAAAAATCTACTATATAAGCTTCTTTCCGAAGCTAAGATTACACTGCTAAGAACCTCCCCGAGGTTGGATTTTCTCTCTTCTCTCCAAAGAGGTATACAATCGCCAACGTCCTCTCCAGAGTTGGACTTTTCTCCTCTTCTCTTAGAGGGTACACAAATTGAACAAGATGATTTTGTTCTCTAAAAACAAGAATGAGAACTAATTAATCCAAATACACAAATATACAAATATACAAATGACACTCTAATAATGTAACCAAGAAGTATATGTAAGTTACTTTCAATAATTAGGCACAAATAATGAGAATCAAAGTTAGGTAAAGAAAATTTTAACCCAAGATTCTCAAAATAGAGAATTTGATGAAGTGGAGAACTTGATGAAGGATTGAATGAATTGCACTTCAAGTAGAAGAGAACTTATTAGAGAATTTATCGCTGTGAACAACATTAACTTCTCTCTGAACAAATGATTTGGCACTAAAAAGCTCACTGTTTTAGATGATGAAATTTTCAGCTCAAAATAACTCTCTGTATTTAATTTTGCAGGTCTGTATTTTGTGTTCTTTGGAAGAAAAGAGATCAGATCGATAAACACAACTCCAACCAAAAAGTAACCGTTGGGGGGAAAGTTCACCTCTCCACACAAAATAATTTTGTTGCAATAAATGCAACTGAAGAGCAATATCAGATCGAGATCTAAAGTTCAAGATATGCTTGCTTGGATAAAGAATTCAATGCATATAAGTCTGAATCAAACCTTAAGAGAAGTGGGCTGCTGGATATGCATTTAATGTGCCAAGATTTGGACAAGAAAGGAAACAAGCTGGCAGCAAGGGCGGCAACAATAAATAAGGTAAAAATTGTGGGCTGCTACAAATTGCATTAAATGCACAAAGAGAGGGAGGGAAAGCTTTGAGAGGGAAGAATTGAGAGTGAAAGTAAATACCCATTAAATATATTTCAGTCTAATAGACAACACAAGTGGGACTCAATCTCTCTTAATTTGCAGACATGAAGGCATAAGGTTATAAGAAACGACTAGAAGAATAAATAGACTGACTTGACAATTTAGATGAAAGAAATTTAACAGAAACAAACTTTCCCAAGTCTCAATATGCCATCAGTCAACAAATGACAAGAGGAGTACCCAACGGCTAGAAAGAAAAAAAATACTCTCTTGAAAAATCCAACAATCAAGGCAAGATATGATAATATTTAACAATAAAAGATACTAGCACACTTGTTTATGGTCTCAAAAATGGGTCAAATGATATGAGATGAGAGTCTCATTTGAATGATAAGATAGAACCTTGGCATAAAGAAGTGGTAGAATGGTGAAATAGCCTTGGTAGTAGGCGTGAGCATCGGTCGATTCGGTTCGATTTTTGCTGATTTTTGCAAAATCGAGCTAAACCGCTTAAGACTTAGGAACCGAACCGAACTGACTTGGTTCGAAGTTTCTATTTTTCAGCTTCCTATAATATCATTTTATCGAGAAATAAGAATGAAATAGGCTACCTTCGTGTACCCTCAATCGTCTGGTCTTCTCATTAAAATTTCTGAGAAGCTTATATTGTTGGCTCTAGGATGAAAAACCAACAAGTAATTTAAGTAAACTAAATGGCCATATGCTTGCTTGGCATTTTCAAGGGGTGATGAAGGCAGAGAAAAGAAAGTTCCAAGTTCATCAAGAAAATATAATGAAATAGAGTACCTTTGTTATAGGGTAGCCTCATAGAGCTTCCTGTATGTAGCTTCAAGCTCTCTTTTTCCTCGTAAAACTTTGACTCGAGCTCATAATATTGATTCTACAAATAAAGAAACCAACAAACAAACTATCCGTGGTTTTTGTAAGTATAAATGAAAACCTAATTGATTCTAACAAACTCTGAATAAATTAAATAGCTATCTACTTGTTCGGCAATTTCAATTTCAATTAAATAGCCATCGTCGTCATCCTTGTTCAAAGCATAGATCACATCTATGGAGCTAAGCCTTGTCTCCTCCTCCGCCTGTCGCTACTTGATCCTGAGGTCCTCCTCCATCTGCCTCACCGCCGAGGCCCGACCTATGGCGATCTGCCCCAGGTTCCTGCTCGAGACACTGATCTGCACCATCTAGTCAGAGAACTCCTTGCCGATCTTCTTCTCGGCGTAGGCCCGCACTGTCGGGATCTGCCGTGTAAGCATTCGTCGCAGCATGGGGAGGGGGACTTGGTCAGCGGAGAACCTCCTCGATCTGGGCGACGGTGCGGAGGACGAGGTAGAGGGCGTCGACGACGACGTTGTTGTTGACGCGGGAGCATAGGGAGAGGAGGGAGAGGCATTCGCGTGGGTGCAGTGGAGGTTGGCAGAGAGGAGAGGATGGGGAGTTTGGATCAGGAGAGAGAGGAGGCGAGTTAGAGTGAGGACAGAATTAGGACAGAGTTGGGGAGAGATTTGGGGTGATATATGTTGGCCCAAAGGCTCATCACTCTAGTTTTGATGATGATTAAGTCATGTAGTTATAGTACTAATGATCTTGTGTTTATATAATTTCAGTTATTGATCGAGATCTTAGTAGGTGCTTAGCTTCAACAAAGGAGTTTTGAAGCTAACACATGTAGATTCAAGAGCTTGCGCGTCAAGATCGCATCTAGCACTCGGATGGAGTCAAGCTCATTGGATCGTGTTTGGATCGAGTCGACTTGGAGAAGGAGTTCTACGAGAAGATTTCGGTTTATTTAGTTTTAGATTGTGTTTAGATCTTGTGTAAGATAGACTAGTGTTGATATGCTCAAGTTCACACGCACACAAAAGTTCAATACGTTTGGTTTTCAGTTTAACCAGGTTTTGAATTTCAAGCACACACATATATATGATTTTTATGAGTAGATAGAATTAAAACAAGTTTACATGGTTTAATGTATATTGGATTTCATCTATATACATCTATACTTCATATATTTAGAAAAAACTTATTTTGACGATTCTATTTCATGTGTTCAGAGTTTTGTAATTAACAAAACTTATTTTGGATTTAATGTCAAAAACATAGATATATCTTTTATATGTGTATTGGATTCTATCCATATACAATATGCTTCAAATGTGTTTTAATATCATGTTTTTGTATTTATACAAGTTTTGGAGAAAATAGATTTTCATTTCAAAATTCAAGTTTTGAAAAATACGATTTTCGGTTTAAAGCTTAATTTTTATATCAAAAAAATAGTTCAAATAGTTTGTAATATGTGTTAATTTTTGGTCACACATATTTGTTCTTCAAATATTTATAAGAACTGATTTTTGTGGAATTTATGAGATTTTATGGAATTTTATAGAGGTTAAAAAGACCAAGTTTCAAGTCCTTTATCCCTGCCTGAGCCTTCTGGCGGTCGACCGGCCGGTCGACTGAACCAGAGCTTGGTCAACCGGTCGGTCGACCGATGTGCACGAGGACGTGCACAAGGCCAGCCTATAAGGCCGGTCGACCGACTGTAACTACCCAACTCTCAGGTAGCGCCGGTCAACCGGGCGGTCGACCGACAGGCTGAGTGCTTTTAGGCTCGGTCGACCGGCAGGTAAGTTTGCCTGGGGCGGTCGACCGGTGGCTCAATGGTTAGAAATATAATCATTGGCCGGTCGACCGGCCGGTCGACCGGAAGGTCAAAATGACCTTTTCTGGCTGCCAACGGCTATATTCTTGAGAGCCTATATGAAGGGGTTCTCTTGGGCTGTTTTCAACAAGATTTTTAGAGAGTTTTTCTTCTCATCTTTCGAGTGTTTTGCAACAAGTTTAAAAGGAGTTTTTGAGCTAAAAAGTTTTATCTTTTAGTTGTTTTAAAGTGTCAGAAAAATCAAAGAAAAGAGTCTTTGGGAAATTGGTTTTGACCTTTATTTTCATATCTATCTAGTATTTTTTCAAGTATTTTTATTTGTTATTTTTCTTTCCAAACACTTTATTTTCTCACACTTGAGGTATCATCTCTAATCCTATCTATAGGATCTTGTTTTTGTGAGGAAAATTGTTTGTGGTCTATTGTGATCACCAAAGTGTTGTTTGTGATCATTGGATCACCAAGATTGTAATTTCTTTTTTGTTTTGGCTTTGTGCCCTATCCCTCTTGTGCAGAGGTGATTGTGTTTGAGCTTTGATTTTGTGCCTTATCCCTCTTGTGTAGAGGTGATTGAGTTTTGACTTTGTGCCTATCCCTCTTGTGTAAAGGTGATTGTGTTTGAGAGAGTAGTGTACTCCAAGTGTAGAGTTGTAATTCCTCAGTGGAGGTTCCTTTGTGGAAGGTAATGAGTGGACATAGTGGAAATCCTTTTGTGTGAAGGCGGGGACATAGAGTAGTGGCTCGAACCTCGAAACATATCTTGTTGTTTGCGTTTGATTCACTATCTCTTAACTCTATCTCTCTTATATCTTGTATTGCTCTATATTGCATATATTCACATGCTAGATATAGTTGTGTGTGCCTACATTTGTGTTGAACCAAGAGAGCTTCATATAGCACCTCAACTCTTAATCTAGAGGAATCACGAGGAGTAGTTTCAGAGTCCTTCACGGGGAATTCAGGCTCACTCTTGGTTACACATAGCGTGTTGCAATTGAGTTTTAAATTCTGCATCATTTGTCTTTAGATTAGCTAGTAACCTATTCACCCCCTCTAAGTGTATTTCAATTGGTATCAGAGCCTACGCTCCTGATATTTGGTTTAACCACCTAGGAGTGAGATCTTGGATTGCTAATCTAGATTTACATTTGCACACATATTTGCTTACACACAGATATAGATTTCTTTGCCCCTCCCATGTATGATGTTACCAACATTGATATGTGGAAGTATAAGATGAGTGCATACCTTAAATCCCTAGGATTGTATGTTTACCTTGCCACTACCAAGAAATCTTATCTTGGTAATGACAGGCATATAGAGGCCAATGCACAAGCCTTAGTGGCACTTAGGCACACACTTAGCAAAAATTATCTTTTTATTATTTCTCATTGTGATTCCGTTTTTACAGTGTGGAACATATTGACCACTCCCGAGCAACAGACGACAAACTATGTGGATAAGAAACCCTTGGTGAATGAGTCCGACGAAACTTGCTATATGGTCCAAGGGATTGACTCCCTTGTGGTACACTCGGATACTCATCTAGATGATAGTGCTAACTCTTCTAATGATGATCATGATAATATGGATGCTCATGCATTAAATGAAGAGCTTTTCTTTTTTTGTGAGAACTTGTTAAGTAAATATAAACTTATGAAAAAGAAAAATTTTGAATTAAAAGAAAAAATAAAAATTTGTTTTCTAAACTAAACATGGTTTTGCAAGAGAGGGTTAAGTTTTCAAATGAAAGGGATTCATTAAAAAACCCAACTTGACCTTGCTTTAAAAGAAAACGAAATTTTAAAGAATAAAAATGATTGTAATGTTGTTTTGAAGAATAGTGAGGTTTTGTCTTCAAAACTCAATTTTGTTTTAAAAGAAAACAATTCTTTGAAAAATAAAATTGCTTTGATTTCAAAAGAATTGAAATTTGTTTCAAATAAAAATATTTCTTTGAAAAATGATTTGGCTTCTCATTCTTGTCATGATTCCATCGTCATACCCTCTATTGATAAGAATGCATGCTCCACTTCTTCAACAATTGAAAATGATATTTGCATGTTGAATAATAATGTAGATTGTTTGGGCTCCACTTTGAGCCAATGTGTCATGAACCACACACGATTGGAGTCTATGTTTCTAAAGAAATATACTCCACATATTCATGCACACAAACCACAGCATATACATGCTCATCATGCTCACACACATGATTCTATGTATGCTCATGTTTATACTTGTATACAATGCGGATGTACGGGCAACCTTGCAAGATTTTGTTATGACAGAATAAATATTTCAAATTTTGCAAATAAGTTTGTTTGGGTTAGAAATGTGCTAACCCCCATGGACCCAAGAAAGTGTGGGTACCAAAATTCATCCCTATTGTATTTGATGTAGGTGTGGGCTCTCACTTGACGTGAGGGTATCAGTACCTTGATGGGGATGCGTTTGAGCTTGATGGACACTACATTGAATGCATCACCTTCAAGGATGTTTGGTGGGAGGACCACCATGGTTTGGAGACCTAGATATTAGCCCTATTGGTTTCGGTAACTATCTCTAACTTCTTATTTTGTTTACATACTTTTACATGAATATTTTTAGCATGTATTGGTTTTCATTTTTTTGTTTATTATGTTAAATGTAATGTTAATTAGACTTGAAATATACATAAATAATATTTGAGATACACTCATGTTTATATGGACTATTATTGTTGCGTTCTCACTATAGTTTAGCTATTGTGTATATCCTAACTCTAAAACACGTGCATTTACCTTAATGATCATGTTTGTTTATGATTTTGCACTTCATGTTTTGATTACTTGTTTAAATGTAGTTTTCGTTAAAACTTGTGCTTATACTTGTACAACTGGTGAGCCACATTTGATTATTATGTGTTTGTGTTTTATTGCTCAAATGTACCCATTAGATGTACTCAGTGTTCTAAAAAAAGGTTTAAGCGGTCGATTAATCGGCCGCTTAAATGTTTTCGGCATGAAATCGAACAGAACTTGAAGAAAGCGGTCGGATTACTCGACCAGGCTATTAATTCGCTTAAGTGATGATTAAGCGTCTAATTGGTGATTAATTAGTGTCCGTTTAAACATTATTCAATCATTTTCTAAATGGGTTCAAATTTTGAATCCATTAAGCTAACTGAACTCAAACCCGATACATTATTACTTTTCTAAATGGAGGTATATTGATGTACTTTGAACTGATTGACATTAGTACTTTTTAAATTTCTCTTAGTACTAGCAATTAAAATTTTCAAGTTATGTTTATTATATCTTTTATGATTTTTTTGAGAGTTTATAAAATTCTCATTTGCATATTTTAAGTATTATAATATTATTATATATTAAAATAATAATAAAACGTGTAATCCGTTTAATCACCATTTAAACCGTTTAAGCATTATGCGCTCCCGGACCGCGCGCGTACTAAACTCGCTTTTTAGAACATTAGATGTACTTGTATAACCTTGTTTTGATGATTCTTGCATCTTAACATGTATTCCCTATTTTTGTACATGTTTTCATAAAAATGTGTTTAGCTTTATGTATATATCAATTTTGTCCAAAACTTTAGATATACATGTCTATCTTAGAGTCACTTGCTTTTCATGCAATATTCCATTATGGACTCATTTATATTTGGGATATATATGTATACTCTAGTTTAGACAAAACATACATATGGCTTGAAATTTGTTTTGTTTTGATGTAAATTGAATTTTTATGATGTTCATGTTTGTAAAGGAATTTCATGTGAGCTTCATTGCATATCTCCATGATTATGCTTATTACATGATTTTTGCACTCTATATCATCTTTTTTACTCATGATATTGGATTCATGAAAATCTCTTGTGCTTTATAGACTTTGAGTGTCAATTATTATGTGATTTTCATGTTCTCATGGATATATTCATGTTTTATTTCTTGCCTGAATGATTTCGTATTAGTTTTTAAAATTATCTTTAAAACTAGTTTTTATTCTTCAATTGGTAGAGTTTTCAAACTATGCTAAAATATTTTCAAATCATGATTTTTTGAAAATCCCTACAATCAAAGGGCGGTTGGATGGGCGACCATACCTTGTATACCCTTGAATATCTTTTATCATGTGCATGAATAGGGTGATAGTTATGAGTTATACACATAATCTTCATAGAATTTTATTTTTGTATACTCATATTTGTTTCTTATATATGTATGCTTTAAATTTCAATTGGTATTTTCATTTTCATACATACATATATATGATTTGATTGTGCTTATTTTTCAATATCTTTACATTCTTAAAACACAAATTATGTTTATTTTAAGCTTGATTTTATTCCAAATGTTAATTGGTATCTTTACAAGCTTATGCACTGATTTTAATTAGTATTTATTTGGTATCAAAATATACTTAATGTTTCATCTTCAATTGGTATCATAATCTACTATTGGTATCTTAAAAATTTTGTTTATCTTCACTTGGTACTAACATTTGTTTTGATAACTAAAATTTAATTTCAATTGGTATCAAGATTCACTTTGTATACTCATGTTTTCTGTATATGTATGGATCATATCTAAAGTAACATTATATTACTCTGATACATACATATAGATGTTTACGTATGCTTTAAACACATATGCCGTACATTTCTAGCAGAAATTATCTCTTTCTAAGCTTGATTTAGTTATTAATATCTATTGTTTTTCAATTGGTATCATATACAAGCTTATGCATTATTTTTATTGGTATTTCATAAAGGGGGAGAAAAATTCTTGTTTTATCTTTCAATTGGTTTTACTTTTCAATTAGTATCTTACTCCCGCTCTTTATGATGAAAAATATTTTATTTTGTTTATGCTAACATTTTCAATATAGGTATCAATAATTTTAAATTGGTATTACTTTCAAATTGGTATCACTTTCAAATTGGTATCCTTATTACAAAATGAATATAATGTTTACCTAAAATTGGGTTTTACTTTCAATTGATATCATGTCCATTTATTGGTATTAATTCTATAAAAAGATTGTTTCTTTCAATTGGTTCTTTCAATTGATTGTGTTCATTGGTATCAATATTTTGTTTAATTTATGTTTACCCTTTTGTTGATGAATTGACAAAAAGAGGGAGAAGAATTTAGAGAGTATATATACATGCTTAATATTGGTATTTATGTATATATGTTTTGTTTACTTTATACATTTCATTGAATATCTAATTGTTTATTGCTATGCATGAGTTAAGAGGGAGCTTCTATGAAGCTTATCTTTAATCCATGCATATATAATTCCATGAGTTTTGTCATCATCAAAAAGGGGGAGATTGTTAACCCAAAGGCCCATCACTTTAGTTTTGATGACGATTAACTCATGTAGTTATAGTACTAATGATCTTGTGTTTATACAGTTTCAGTTATTAATCGAGATCTTAGTAGGTACTTAGCTTCAACAAAAGAGTTTTGGAGCTAACACATGTAGATTCAAGAACTCACGCGTCAAGATTGCATCGAGCACTCGGATGGAGTCATGCTCCTTGGATCGTGTTTGGATCGAGTCGACTTGGAAAAAGAGTTCTACAAGAAGACTTCGGTTTGTTTAGTTTTAGATTGCGTTTAGATCTTGTGTAAGATAGACTAGTGTTGATATGCTCAAGTTCACACACACAAGTTCAATATGTTTGGTTTTCGGTTTAACCGGGTTTTAAATTTCAAGTACACATATATATGATTTTTATGAGTAGATAGAATCAAAACAAGTTTACATGGTTTAATGTATATTGGATTTCATCTATATACATCTATGCTTCAGATATTTAGAAAACTTATTTTGATGATTTTATTTCATGTGTTTAGAGTTTTATAATTAACAAAACTTATTTTGAATTTAATGTCAAAAATATAAATATATTTTTTATATGTGTATTAGATTCTATCTATATACAATATGCTTCAAATGTGTTTCAATATCATGTTTTCGTATTTATACAAGTTTTGAAGAAAACGGATTTTCATTTCAAAATTCAAGTTTTGGAAAATACGATTTTCGATTTAAAGCTTAATTTTTATATCACAAAAATAGTTCAAATAGTTTGTAATATGTGTTGATTTTTTGTCACACATAATTGTTCTTTAAATATTTATAAGAACTGATTTTTGTGGAATTTATGAGTTTTATGGGATTTTATAGAGGTTAAAAAGACCAAGTTTCAAATCCTTTATCCCTGCCTGAGCCTTTTGGCGGTCGACCAGCCGGTCGACCGAACCAGAACTCGGTTGACCGATGTGCACGAGGACGTGCACAAGGCCAGCTTATAAGGCCGGTCGACCGGGCGGTCGACCGACTGTAACTACCCAACTCTCGGGTAGCGCTGGTCGACCGACAAGCTGAGTGCTTTTAGGCTCGGTCGACCAGGCGGTCGATAGGCAGGCAAGTTTGCCTGGGGCGGTCGACTGGTGGCTCAACGGTCAGAAATATGATCGTTGGATGGTCGACCGAAAGGTCAAAAATCACCTTTTCTGGCTGCCAACGGCTATATTCTTGAGAGCCTATATAAAGGGGTTCTCTTGGGCTGTTTTCAACTAGATTTTTAGATAACTTTTCTTCCCATCTTTCACGTATTTTGCAGCAAGTTTAAAAAGAGTTTTTGAGCTAAAAAGTTTTATCTTGTAGTTGTTTTAAAGTGTCGGAAAAATCAAAGAAAAGAGAGTCTTTGGGGAAATTGTTTTGATCTTTATTTTCATATCTATCTAGTATTTTTCCCAAGTATTTTTCTTTGTTATTTTTCTTTCCAAATACTTTATTTTCTCACACTTGAGCTATCATCTCTAATCCTATCTATAGGATCTTGTTTTTGTGAGGAAAATTGTTTGTGGTCTATTGTGATCACCAAGTGTTTGTGATCATTGGATCACCAAGATTGTAATCTCTTCTTTGCTTTGGCTTTATGCCTTATCCCTCTTGTGTAGAGGTGATTGTATTTGAGCTTTGGCTTTGTGCCTTATCCCTCTTGTGTAGAGGTGATTGAGTTTTGGCTTTGTGTCTATCCCTCTTTTGTAAAAGTGATTGTGTTTGAGAGAGGAGTAGTGTACTCCAAGTGTAGAGTTGTAATTTCTCAGTGGAGGTCCCATTATGGAAGGTCCTGTGTGGACATAGCGAAAATTTTTCTGTGTTAAGGGGGGACGTAGAACAGTGGCTCGAACCTCAAAACATATCTTGTTTGCGTTTGATCCACTATCTCTTAACTCTAGCTATCTATGCACATATTCATATGCTAGATATAGCTGTGTGTGCCTACACTTGTGTTGAACCAAGAGAGCTTTATATAGCACCTCAACTCTTAATCTAGAGGAATCACGAGGAGTAGTTTCGGAGCCCTTCACGGGGAATTCAGGCTCACTCTTGGTTACACATAGTGTGTTGTAATTGAGTTTTAAATCCGCATCATTTGTCTTTAGATTAGCTAGAACACCTATTCACCCCCTCTAGGTGTATTTCAATATATATGTGGAGAGAATCAGTTGGGTCCGGGTTTCGGAACCCGAAACCGAACCCGACTGAGCTAGAGTGGTTTGGTTCTGATCGGTTTCGAGTTTCAGTTGGGTATTTCGGTTATACCCGAACTCTACTCACCCCTATTTGATAGGATAGAAAGACTTAATAGAATAAAATTTTACAATATTTGTGCCTTTTATTTTGAAGATAAAATAAAATACTAATTGATTCTTACAACATTTCCTATGATTTGAAAGTTGTAGCTCTGTGTCTTGCTCATATTAGCTCATGCTATAACTTGATAAGACTTTGATTTTGCGTGAAATAATGGAGCTCTAATTCTTGCCAACCTCCAATTAAATATTGCAATTTATTGTTTAGTCCATCCAACCTCTGTCAAAATGCCTTGTTCTGTAATAAGACAAACTACTAAACAAACTCTTTAATAGCTTAATTTATAGGTTAATACATCATCAAAATATAAGGGTTTACTATCTCCCTCTTTTTGATGATGACAACCTATAAATTGATTAGATAATTAATATAAGTAAATAAGATAGAAAAATCACAATAATTTACAATGATACCTGAGTAGCTTCCCCTACCTACTTGTCTTGGTGTCGGGGATATTTGGAGAGCCAAGTTCTCCCTTTTTAACCCTATACAGACAATTGTTTATCTCACCGTCACTAGTGCACATTCTCACATTTTCACCTTTTAAGCCCATAATATCATAAGATACTTTATTGTGCACATATCTAATCCCACAAATAATCATGCACCGATGACTCATAATCCCACAATTATATCTGTTCTTATCAATTTATAGGGATCCATGCACAATACCAAAGTGAAGTATCTATTCTGTATCAGTTGTGCATATGTATGTATGATGTATCAACAAAAACCAATATACATGTAAGAAAATTGAATGTGAGACATATATCGAAGTGCATGTAAACTAGTATAAGAAATGAGATAGATGAAATGTATGCAAGTCATTTCTGAAAAAAATTTAAAATAAATTCAGAGAATAATATGTTTAGAAAATCAATTTACTTTAATTCTCTCCCCCTTTGACATTAATCAAAATATAAATTTGAGGCATGCATGGGAGAATTAACATCAATCAATGCTAAAGTTTAGAAAGAATTAAATCAAAAACTAAATCAGAGCTAAGATAATCAAAATAAAGTTCTAAATCAGTTAAAAGAAAACATTAAGTTCAAAAGTGTTGGCGCAAAGGTCCATCACTCTAGTTTTAATGATGATTAACTCATGTAGTTATAATACTAACGATCTTGTGTTATTTAAGTTTCAGATATTCAATCAAGATTTTAGTTGTAATTAGCTTCTTCAAAAGACTCAAAGTCAAGTTTGAAGCTAACTCAAGTTGATTCAATAGCTCAAGTACAAAAGAACACATTTACCACTCAAGGATAGAGTCAAACTTAAGGAATCAAGCTATTGGATGCATTGAAGCGCAACTAGAAGAAAAAGAAAAGAGTTCACTTTGTGAGATTTAGTTTTGTTAAAATCAAGTTTAGAGATTTGGATTGCTCATGAGATTTACACACACGAAAACTGATATTGTGTTTTACGAACAAAATATTGAAAAGATTTATGATAGACAAAAGAGTTTACAAAATGAGTTCAGGTTTTTGGATTTGGAAAAATATGTTGAAGTGATTCAAGATTTACAAAACGAAGTTCAAATTTTACATTTTGTGTTCATCTATGATCACATATATTTGTGCTACAAATAATTTACTTGGACTTATTTTTTAAGTATTTATCAAAGGAATTTATAGGATTTTCAAACAGAATTTCAAAAATGATTTTGAGAGTGTTTTTGGCCTTCTGCCGGTTGACCGCCCAGTCGACCGACATGTAGAGCTGAATGCTCTGTCGGTCGATCGAGCAGACGACTATTTATGCACTGACATGCACATTCTTGTGCACGCCGGTTAATCGCTTGGTCGACCGCTTGTAGAGCAGTGCTTTCCGTTTATCATCATCGGCCTACCGATCAGTCGATCGACTGAGATGCATGAGCTCTCCGTTGAGCTCGGTCGATTGTCTGATTGATCGGTATCCCCAACGGTCAGAAATATGATCGTTGGCAGACAACCGCCCGATCGACCGACAGACTTGATTTGCCATTGTTTTGCCTCAAACGGCTATATTTTTAATCAACTTTTTTGGGTTAATCTATGATGGCTATTTTGGGTGTCTATCAGTTGTTTTGATCCCCTATATGACTGTAAAGAAACCCTATTAATAAATCTTAGTGATAAAGATTATATTTTCTCAAGTTTTACAAAAGATTTTCAAGAGTTTTTCAAGTTTAAGTCAAAATTCCAAATTCTTGTTCTAGCTTTGAGCTTTTCTTCAAATCTCTTCAAAGCTTTTCTCATTACACAATCTCAAGAGCTCCATCTCCTCATTCCTGATTATAGGGATTGTTTGTGAGCATTTGTGATCTAGATCACCATTTTCATTGTACTTTGAGAAGTTGTAGAGGTTGAGGCCTCGAGGGAGTTTGCGGGCTTGATTGTAGGTGTTGTGGCACCGAGTGAGAGACTTGCGGTTCGAAGAGTTCTTGCGGGAACTTGTACGAGTTGGTGATCTTGCGGGATCGATAGTAGTGAAAATTCTTCATTGCATTGAAGGCGAGGACATAGGACAAGTGACTTGAACCTCGAAATATATCCTCGTGTTTGTTGTTGCTTTCTCTCTATCTCTCAGCTCTACTCACTCTTTTATATCTCGCATGCTATTATTGTGTTATACTTACACGCTTGATATCTCTTGTGGTACATTGCTTTACTTGCGTGGGATTGTTGTATTGCTCTTGTTAGTGTTGAATTTGCTAGTTAGCTTTGTTGTTTTAATTCCGCATTGTGTGCCATTATTTTTAACCATCACCTATTCACCCCCTTTAGGTGATTTCAATTGGTGTCAGAGCTAGTGCTCTAGATATTTGGTTAAACCACCATAGAGTGATCTTTTATTTAGCTAAATTCTTGTTGCATATTCACTATAGTTGCTCAACACACATGGTATCACACGACTTTTCTAGCATCAAGTCCCCACCCAAATTTGATGGTTTGAACTTTCCTACTTGGAAAGTAAAGATGACCTTATTTCTCAAGTCCTTAGGGTTTAGGGTAGGAAAGGCCATTACCAAGAAATTTGTAGAATCTCACGGTGATGAGAACACATAGTCCATCACCGCCAAGGACTATGAGGCCAATGTTAAGGCACAACACGTACTTACACAAGCACTCAAAATTATGATTTGTCATGCATGATTAATTGCAAGTCCGCTATGAAGTGTGGAATGATTTGATTATAACACATGAGGAAACCTCTCGAGTTAAGAGGTCCAAAATTGATTTGCTTCGTTCTCAATATAAGAACTTTTATATGATTGATAGTGAAACTATTGAAGAGATGCCAACTCATTTTACTCAAATTACTAATGAATTATCTTCCTTAGGTGATGCTATTGATAATGATCAAAAATAAGGAAGGTGATAAGAGCTTTTTTCCAAGCTTGAGAGGTCAAGGCAACTACTCCCAAGGAGCTTAATGATAGAGAGATGAATTTCTCCGGATTTATTGGGAATCTCAAAACTCATGAGATGAAGATGAAAGTTCGAGAAGAAAGAGAACCTCAAAAGAAGAAGACCATCCCATTCAAAGCCACTCCATCCATACTGGAAGATGACGAGTTTATGGATGAACAAGAAGATGAATTCGCAATGCTTGTAAGAAAGGTTGGAAAGTTATTTTATAAGCAAGGTAGAATAAACAATCTAAGAAGATCAAGATGGCAAGGAAAAGAAGAACTTGGTCTGTGTTATCATTGCAAGAAGCTGGTGCATCTAATTGCGGAGTGTCCTACTCTCGAAGCCATTAGCTCAAGGAGGGTGCTAAAGAAGGCTATGAAAGCCACATGGGACGATTCAGAGAGTGACTCCGAAGAAGAGGTAGATGCCGCCAATGTATGCTTCACGGCCTATAGGGATCACCCCATTAAGGTATATCTTGAAAACTCCTTAGATGATGAATTGACTATGAATAAGCTTGCTATATTTTTGATGAATTGCAAAAACCATTATGAGTTTTCAAAAGAACAAAACAAGAAATTGAAAAAGAAAAATGAATTTTGAAAAACAAGCCAAATATTGTTTTAAGGAAAAAGAAGATTTATCTGTTTGATTTGAAAATGCCAAAAATCATTTTGATTCACACAAGCTTCTTTGCAAGGGCAAGAGCCCTAAAATTATTTTTGACAAAAATGAGTTTGTGTGTATTAAAAAGAGAATATATGTTTTGGATTTGACTTTGAAAAAGTGTGTTTTTGATATGAAAAGATTGATTCTATGTTTCCAAAGAGAAAAACCGAAGGGAAACATACACCTCACGCACACACCAAGCATGTACACGAAACACAACACACACATACTTATAAGGTGTACACTTGTACACATTGTGGCCGCAAAGGCCATCTTGCACAATATTGTCATGCTAGATTGAATTTGAAAAATAATAATGTTTGGATAAGGGAGAATTTTAACCCCAAAGGACTCAAAAAGATATGGGTACCGAAGAACACATCAAATTTAATTGATACATGTGTGTCCTCCTCCAAGACTTAGAAGGAGGTGGTTCCTTGATGGTGGTGCATTTAGAGCTTGAAGGACAAACCTATTTGATGCATCACTGTCAAGAAAGTAAGGTGGGAGAATACTACCTTTGGGATTGGAGATTCCTAGCTATAGTCGTATCGGTAACATCTCCACTCATTTTAATTTACATTGCCTACATACACGATGATTAATCTAGACTCTATACTTGTAATCCATGCTTAGAAATGATGAGTTGATTGACTAGTTTGATGCATGTGCTATATATTGCATGTTTAGACAATTTTAATGTTTTAATTGTTGTATATATCATGATAACATGTGTTGATTTCATTTTGTTTATATTGAATCATACAATGATGATAGCCTATACTTTACATGTGTTTCTCATGCTTAATGCTTATGAGTTGTGTTTGTTATCTTATATGCATCTGTTTTGATATAAACATATATTGTATACTTTTGAAGATTTTTGATAATATATTTATCTCATTTATTAAGCATAAAATCAAGAAATTAATTATGCACCTCAATTCTTAATCAAGAGGAATCATGAGGAGAAGTTCAGAGCCCGTCAAGGGTATATAATTTCATTTATTGAGATACATACTTTATAAGTTTGTTTATTGGTTTCTTACCTCATGTATTTGTAAATATGATTAAGACTTTATGATATACTTGTATAGTTTTTGAGATACACTCTTAACCTTGTGCCTAACTTGATTCATATTTCTTGTGTACTAAATTCTTATTCAGTTATAGTGTATATCTTAGTTTTGATGAGTTTTGCATCTACATGTACTTTCTTTTTTTAAAAATGCATTTGATTTATTAATATAGTGTTTGAATCATTTTTAAATTCATTCTTTACATGATAATATTTTCATATTGATCTCAACTATTTTCAAATATTTATCTTTGAAAATACCACTCTCAGTGGGAGGATAGTTGGGTGATCATGCTTTGCATGCTTAAATGACTATGCTTTGACATGTGCATATAGATAGGCGACTTCAATGAGTTATACACATGATTCTCATAATATTTAATTTTTGTATACTCATGCATGTTTATCTATATATACATGCGTTAAATTATAAATGATATTTCAATTGATATACATACATATATATGATTCATTGTGCATGTTTAACAATGTTCATACATGTTTTTTATAACACAATTGGTTTAATGCTAAAGCTTATGTTCATTTCAAATTGGTATCATTAATTGATATTAATTTTCATTGGTATCATTATTCCTAAAGTTTATGCATTGATTTTGTGATTGTTTCAAAAAAGGAAAAGAAATTTCTTGATTTAAATTTTAATTGGCATCTTATTTTCTACTTTTTAAGAAAAATACATTGTTTTAACAATTTGTTCATATTTTCAATTAGTATCAATTATTACAATTGGTATCTACATTTTAAATTATTTTACTAATTGGTACCTGTGTTTATTTACGAGTAGTAGTGGTTTATCAAATTTCAATAGGCATCTATCATTTTGATTTCTACACATATATACTACTTTTAGTTTATGCATGCATTGTCTATATGCAAGGGGAGTTAACTTAACGTGTCCTCTATATGTAAACTTATGATGAGTGTATTGTTTAAAGAAGAGTTTGACCTTTCTTCTCTATATCATATACATGTGTAGGGGAAGCATAACATCTTTGTTTGTACATTGTATATTATGCTTATATTGGTTAGGGTTTAGTCATTCATTTTTCATGTAATGTATGTATACAAGGGGAGTTAACTTAACTCTCTCCTCTTCATAGATTTATACCGCATATACATTTATTATATTTTCTTTACCTCTCTGTTGATGAATTGACCAAAAAAGGAAGAGAAATTTAGAGTTTATATATGCATATTATGATTTATGTTTATGCATATACATATGATATGGATGATATGATGTATTGTTTATGATTGTCATTGAATATCTTATTTTTTTTGGCTATGCATGAGTTAAGGAGAGCTTTTACAAAGCGTTTCTCCAATCCATGTATATATAACTCCATGAGTTTTGTCATTATCAAAAAGGGGGAGATTGTTGGCCTAAAGGTCCATCACTCTAGTTTTGATGATGATTAACTGATGTAATTATTACACGAACAATTTTTTGTTATTTAAGTTTATATTTAGTCAAGATCTTAGTTGATAATTAGCTTCTTCAAAAGACTCAAAAGTCAAAATTTGAAGCTAACTCAAGTTGATTCAAGAGCTCAAGTATAAAAGAACACATTAACGCTCAAGGATGAAGTCAAGCTCAAGGAATCAAGTTGTTGGATGCATTGAAGCACCACTAGAAGAAAAAAGAGTTTAGATTTTGTAAGATTTAGTTTTGTTAAAATCAAGTTTAGAGATTTAAATTGCTTATAAGTTTTACCACACAAAATTGATATTGTGTTTTACGCTCAAAAGATTGAAAACATTTATGATAGACAAAAGAGTTTACAAAATGAGTTTTTAGTTCATGTTTTTGGATTTGGAAAAATATGTTGAAGTGATTCAAGATTTACAAAATGAAGTTCAAATTTTACATTTTGTGTTAATCTATGATAACACATATTTGTGCTATAAATAATTTACATGAACTTATTTTTATAAGTATTTATCAAAGAAATTTATAGGATTTTCAAATAGAATTTCAAAAATGATTTTGAGAGTGTTTTTTGCCTTTTGCCGGTCGATCGCACGGTCGCCCAACATGTAGAGCCGAATGCTCTGTCGGTCCACCGAGCAATCGATTGGTTATGCACTGACATGCAAAGTGCATCTTGTGCACATCGATCGACTGTCCGGTTGACCGCATGTAGAGCAATGCTCTATCTTTATCATCATCGGTCGACTGACTGGTCGGTGACTGAGATGCAGAAGCTCTCTATTGAGCTCGGTTGACCGATATCCCCAACGACCAGAAATATGACCGTTGGCGGTCGACTGACAGGCTTGATTAGCCTGTGTTTTGCCTCAAACAGCAATATTTTTAATTTAACTTTTATGGGTTAATCTATAACGGATATTTTGGGTTTCTATTAGTTGTTTTGATCCCCTATATACAGTGGGACTGTAGAGAAACCCTCTTAACAAATCTTAGTGATAAAGATTATATTTTCTCAAGTTTTACAAAAGATTTTCAATAGTTTTTCAAGTTTGAGCCAA
The DNA here is from genome assembly GCA_038442645.1 of Agave tequilana. Lineage (NCBI taxonomy): Eukaryota > Viridiplantae > Streptophyta > Magnoliopsida > Asparagales > Asparagaceae > Agave > Agave tequilana. Next base: position 356,205 of record JAVJIF010001478.1, read on the forward strand.
AATTCCAAATCCTTGTTTTAGCTTTGAGCTTTTCTTCAAATCTCTTCAAAGCTTTTCTCACTACACAATCTCAAGAGCTCCATCTCCTCATTCTTGATTATAGGGATTGTTTGTGAGCATTTATGATCTAGAAGATCACCATTTTCATTATACTTTGAGAAGTTGTAGAGGTTGAGGTCTCTAGCGAGCTTGCGGGCTCGATTGTAGGCGTTGCAGCACTGAGTGAGGGGCTTGCGGGTCCGAAGAGTTCTTGCGGGAACTTGCACAAGTTGGTGATCTTGCGGGATCGATAGTAGTGGAAATCCTTCATTTCGGTGAAGACGGGGATGTAGAGCAAGTGGCTCGAACCTCGAAACATATTCTCGTGTTTGCGATTGCCTTATCTCTCTCTCTCTCTCTCTCAACGCTACTCACTCTTTTATATCTCGCATTCTATTATTGTGTTTATACTTACATGCTTGATATCTCTTGTCCTACATTGCTTTACTTGCGTGGGATTGTTGTATTGCTCTTGCTAGTGTTGATTTTTAGTTAGCTTAGTTGTTATAATTCCGCATTGTGTGCCGTTGTTTTTAGCCATCACTTATTAACCCCCCCCCCCCCCCCCCCCCCCCCCCCCCCCCCCCCCCCCCCCCCCCCCCTAAGGTGATTTCAAAAAGTTCACAGTTTTAAAAGAAAACATAACTAAAAACCATAATATAAAAGTTTCTAAAATAAAGTTCTAACATCCAAGAAGGAAGAGATAAGGTGTAGAGGTTGAAAATCAGTGGAAAGAGGAAGGTTTCTTGCTGGAAGATCTGATCATGTGTCTCTTTCCTTTGCCTCTAGGGCTCTCAGACTGACTTTCTGAGTTGCTGGGGTGACTTCATAGTCTGATGTTCCTCACTGCTTCTAGTCCACTGTTTGGACTGAGTCTTCTTCTTGTACTTGAAGCCCCGTTTTTTGAATAGGTGTTTGATATTCATCTTCATTTCTGCAAATTCACAAAAAACTGACTTCTTTATCTCAATGAGACTGGAACTCAGTTCCTGTACTTTCTTTTTCAATTTGCTGAACTGTTTGTTCCACCCACCAGACCTGCCACTCGGTTCTCCTTCTGAACTGGAGCTCACAAATACACTTTCTTCTTCTTCTTCCCTTTCTGCTTTCTTTCTTTTCCCTCCAGGGATTCTGCAATCATAAAACGTCTTCAGTCTTTTGCCTCTTCTTCCACAGTTTCTCCAATTAGGATTTTTGTATAGTTCTCTTTAGGGAGGAACCAATGCCTTCTTTTCCAAGAGACGGAGTCTCATTGGAAAGATCAATACCACAATAAGAAAATATCTTTGTTAGTAGGCAAGGAAAAGCTAGTTGCTCCCATGGTTCCAATAATGAATGCACCAACAGATCAGGCAAATTAATTTCAGTGCTAGCATACATGGCATAAATAAGCAGTAGAGTTCTAATTTTACTGAATGAAAGTGGCCTCCTTGAGGTATAAAATTAGACTGAGCTATCTTGGTAAGTAAACGAGCTCGGGGTGCAAGGTGTTTAATAGGGAACTGATTATCAAAGCTAGGTGCATCACTAACTCTAACACCACATAAAATAGAATGAGCATGCTGTAAATTCCAATTTAGAGACTCGAATGTCTTTTTTTAAATTTTCGTTCTATTAGCAGGCACATTCAAGATATTCTCCAATATAGTTGCATCAAGAAAGATAACAACCCCTTTAACCAGTGAATAAATAGTAAAGGGACTACATCTATATACCATATTAGCAAAGAACATTGTAACCAAATTCGGATAATACGGAATTCTGTCACCAGCATGATCTCTAATTCGCAGAAAATTAAAGCAATCATCCAGTTTACAATATTCAGTGGCAGAGAAATCAACATATCTTTCTACAATGCAAGGTCAATTGTAGAATTTCTTATATACTCTTTAGATTCCTTCCAAATCAGATATACCTCTTCAGCTTATGACAGAACTTTATCCGGAACACCTTTCCCTTTTTTTACTCGGCCGATCCTCTTTGTGAAATTCCGATACAGTGTCAGATACGAAGGCAGTGGCTTGGATGCGACTACCTTCCTGGGATTTCTTGGACATGACTTCTTCACAGACATGGAACATGTGAATATTATTCTCATTGAGACCAGAGTTGAAACCAGAAGATGTGGACATGGTGGCGCCTAGAGGAGGTGGAGAAAGAGGTGGCGCGGCTAGAGGAGGAGAGGGTGACACGGCTAGAAAGACAGAGAAGGGCGATGGCATGGCTAGGTAAGATAGAGAAGGAGAGGATGGTGAGGCTAAAAGAGATGGATCTGTGGGATAGGAGAGTAAATGAGTGAACTTTGATGGAAAAGTGGTCGGCGGTGGTGATAGAAGTAGATCGATGGTGAGAAGGTGGTGATAGGGAGAAATTTGTGGAGAGAAGTGTGAGATCTAGTGGATCGGCGAGACAGATGGTCGGAGAATGAAGTTTGGTGGAGTAAGAATTTTGGTCGGAGAAGTGAACGGAGTGGAGAGATTGGCGGTGGAGAAAGAAGATTTGTGGAGGCGGCACTGACTAGAAGAGGGTTTTTAGGAGAGAGGAGAAAGAAAGGGAAATGAAAGGAGATAGGTCCACAACAATATATAAAGCTTTGACTTAGGGTTTTGAAAAGAGTTGAATTGACTGGTCAAACTAGTTCAAGTTTTGCCAACCAAATAAAAATTACAAGTGTTGAAAGAATTGAACTATTGGTAGGATGTCAAAAGTTACTGGTAGGATAGTAGGTGATATTACTGGCATAATAGACTTAAATTTTGAAACTTCAGAAAAATATTATAGAATAGTCATAAAACAATAAAATTTTATATAAACATTTTAAAAATACAAAAAAATATATAAAATATTTATTCCAACAATCAAATTCCCATTTGCCTTCTAATGATGCAAAATTGTTCTACGGGCAATGATTTTGTAAAAATATCTACAAGTTGATTGTGAGTATGAGTAAATTCTAATTTAATATGCCCATACTCAACATGACCTTTCAAAAAGTGGCATCTCACATCAATGTGTTTAGTGCGAGAGTGAAAATAGAATTTTTGGATAAATTAATAGCACTAGTATTATCACATAAAATATTAGTTATATCAAATTGGACCCCATAGTTTTGCAGTGTTTGTCTCATCCACAAAATTTGTGCACACATAATTTAGCGGTAATATACTTCGCTTCCATTGTCGATAGTGTCACACAATTTTGTTTGAAAGTAAACCAATGTACAAGGGAATGACCACGGAATTGGCAAAATTCACTTGTACTTTTTCTATCAAATTTGCTTTCGGCAAAATTTGCATCACTATATCTCAGTAGATCAAAACTAGTATTTTAAGGATAAAATAGACTGTAGTCTAAAATGCCTTTAACATATCTAATACTTCCTTTTATGGCATGCAAGTGTGATTCTTTAGGTGAAGCTTGAAAATGTGCACACAAGCATGATATTTAGTTTACTAGCAGTTAAATATAAGAGGCTACCAATCATACCTCTATAAAGTTTTGAATCAACATTCTTTCTACTAGTATCCTTGTCAATTTTTGTAGAAATACTCATTGGAATGGTAATCTCCTTTGAGTTCTCTATTTTGAACTTCTTCACAAGCTCTCGAGCATACTTTTCTTGATTGATAAAGAGTCTATCCTTCTCTTGTTTGATTTGCAATCTAAAAAAGAAATTGAGTTCTCCCATGAGGCTCATTTCAAATTCTTGTTGCATACTATTGGAGAAATATTCACATAAAGTTTTATTAGCAGCATCAAATATAAAATCATCAACATAAATTTGCACCAATAAAAGATCCTTATCAACATGTTTAGTAAAGTAGTGTCAATTTTTTCTTTTGATTAAATTTTTGATAATCTTTCATACCAAGCACGGGGTGCTTGTTTCAATTCATATAAAGCCCTTTTCAATTTATAAACATGATCAGGAAAATCACAATTTTCAAAATTAGGAGGTTGTTTTATATAAACTTCATTTAAAAATCTATTCAAAAATGCACTTTTAACATTCATATAAAATAATCAAAATTTTTTAAAACTTGCATAGGCTAGAAACATTCTAATGGCCTTTAATCTAGTAATCGGTGAAAGTTTGATCAAAATCAATGCCTCTTCTTTATTGCATTCTTGGACAACAAGTCTAACTTTGTTTCTCGTAACAATGCCACGTTCATCTAGCTTGTTACAGAAAACCCATTCCCTGACCCCGCAGCACGCCCCCCCACCCCCCCAACAAAAAAAAAAACAAAAAACAAAAACAAAAACAAAACCACAGAGAGAGAGAGAGAGATGATGATGATGATGAAAACCAAAATTAATGACTAGCTATTGAGCCATTCCACACTTTAGTAGCTATTGAGACCTTCCACAAGTGTGGTACGCTTGCCTCCTTCCCATATAATTACCATACATTATTGTATTGGGGTCAGTGCACAAGCTGAATCTTTAAGCACAACAGGAAGGCTATCAGTTTCAAAGAGAATAAATTGGACTCTAAACCTTTCTGATACTTCACTTTGGCAACTGTTGTTGATCCACATGCCCAACACCATAGCTCATGCTTATACAAGTAAGCACTTAGGGTTATTACGTGAGATTACTCATCCCTGGGTAGAGATTGAACCAAACTTGGTACAGGAAAACAATAGAACTGGAAATATCACTCTTTACTACAGGTTTAATGTAAGAAAGTGCATTTAAGAAAACGTAAACATAATGGAAATGTTAAAAGTTTGAATAATTAGCGAATTGTGTTCAAAAGATTCAGTTCCAAAAAAGAATGTAAAGAACACTATACATCTGCAATTTTTTGTATGTTAAGTCAGTTGATTTGTTTACTTATGTTCATAGTTAGCAAAAATATTTTTGTTACATTTACACTGGTGTTGAACTCAAAATGGGTCAAATTTAGATATGATTTATAGGTACTATTATGTGTCATACTTGATACAACTCATTCTACCCACATTGACCAAGCCCTGATGATGGGGGATGAACTAAGAAGGAGGGATAATTGGGAACACACTAGAAAATATCAACCTAGAATTTGTAAAGGAAGAAAATTATTGAAACTCTCTCCCTAGTGCATCTGACCCAAAAGCACACTGGCTACACAAAAAGCTTAAGTAAGCATTTTTTTTATTAATCATCAACTGAGAATCTCTAAAGCAATTTTTGCTTTTTATAAGCGTACATCACATGAGAACTCTCACCACAACCAATGTGGAAACAAGATAAAATAAACTAATTACACTAACCAGTTAAAACAAATTAAAGATAAGATAAACTAACTACACAACAAACTAAAACAAACTAAGATAAAGTAACTCAACTATATAACCAACTAAAACAAACTAAAATAAAATAAACCAATTATATAACCAACTAAAACAAACTAAGCCATTAGATGTCCCATCATTTCTCTGGGGTTGGGGAAAACTCGTCCTTATTGAGTACAGATCTATCTGGCTCTCAATCAGGCCATGGTGGTGGCATGGAGCCGGCATTCGTTCATGTTTGCATCAAGGTGGTGGTGGTGGTTGTGTTGAACGACGGCGACGGAATTGGAAGATGTCGGCGGCAGAAGACGATGATGGAGTTGGCGGCTAGGAGGCAATGATAAACAACAGTAGGAGCAGTGCCACATGCAAATTTTGACGATTTTCGGTTGATACTATCTTTGGTGGAGAAATTGTGATCTTGAGATTTTGGTGGAAAAAATTAAAAATTTAGCTCTGATATCAAAATGATGGGAGACAAACAAAGAAGAAGGGTGATAAGTGGGAATAAGTACTAGAAAATCTCAATCTACAATTTGTAACCCAAGAAAATTATTGGGACTCTCCCTAGAGCATCTCACCAAAAGCACACTGGCTATATAAAAACTTAAGTAAGTATTTTTCATTAATCATCAACTGAGAATCTTTAAAGCAGCCTTTGCTTTTTATAGACATACATCATATGAGAACTCCCTCCACAACCAATATGGCAACAAGCATTGTTTTAAATATCGGCCGATATATCGGTATATCGGCCGAGATACCGGTATTTTATCTAAAACGATATGATAAGTGCATAAATTTACCGGATATCATTTTGAACCAATATCGGCTGATATATCGCCACGTGGCCGATATATCGGCCGATATCTGAGATGAAATATCTGATATATCAGCCGATATAATTACTTATTTGGATAATTATTATTTTTTGCTTGAAAGATCGTTTTATTTTATTTTATGTTTATTGTGGTATTTCAATGATGTTTTTATATAATGTTTGGATAATAACTTATTTCTTTTAACAATGTCTTATATGTATTGACTATTGATATATCAACCGATATTTAGTACCATATCGCGATATATCACCCGATATCTGGTATCCGGTATATAATTTTATCGACCGGTATATCGCCGATATCCGATATTTAAAACATTGGCAACAAGATAAAATAAACTAGTTATACTAACCAACTAAAGCAAAATAAAGATAAGATAAACTAACTACATAACTAATTAAAACAAATTAAGATAAAATAACTTAACTAAAATAAACTAAGATAAAATAAACCAACTACATAACCAACTAAAACAAACTAAGCCATTAGATGTCCCCATCATCTAAAGCCTCAAGGTAAAAGTTGCTTCAACCACCTGATTCAAGATGTGATCACTAGCCTGGTATGCCAACTGATCAGCTAAAAAATGCACTCTAAACACATGACAAGTGTTGTACTCGAAACACGAGAATGGACACATGTTGCCTATTTCAATCTTGGACTTGTACTGAAGCACATAACAAAGCAAGACTTGGACATGTGCATAGAACTTTTTCTTTATTGAATGCATACCTCACAATTTTACCAAGCAACTGCACTAAACTCAAATCCAAATCCAATGAAAATTTACTAAATAAGTTACTAATGTTTTGTCTTATTCGAAACATTGTCTCAAGAAAAATAAATATGCCTTGCTCTCATATACGTTTTAATTTTAATACTCCTTTTTCTTCGAATAGAGAAGATAAATTATACATGGATTCTATCGGGATGGGACCTCACCATCGACCATTATTCAAATATAATCAAGCTGTTGGGTGTGATTGGCCACCATTATTGTCCACTATAAAGAAAGTTACTTGATACACTTTGCTATTCTAATTTTATTTGGAAATTCTAAAATAATCGTAACAGATTAGGGAGGAAATGTTCTTCGGGGCTGGTTTCAGATAAATACAGCTAGATGTGAAGGTATTCTCCTTCTCCTTGTTTTGGAAGATAGAGTAATTTGTACTGAGTATAAACTATGAAGTCTTGCGAAATGGAATTGGTACAGAAGAGAATTTTGGAATATTAATCTGGACTGGTTTATAATTATTATATAGACGTGTGGTTTTAGCTCAATTAACTTTAAAATATCGTTAATATGTGTCCCATCATGTGTCACAACCTTACCTAACCCAAACTGAACTTATCTGCTATAAGGCACGGACACGGCCAGACCCAGGCCGTGTCCGTGTCGGGCACGTTTCGTCCGACACGGACCGGCCCGTGTCCGCTCAATGGACCGGGTTTAACCCGGTCTGGACACGGGCCGGACACGTATCGGGCCAGCGAGGCGAGTCGGGTGCTATGCAGGTCGGGTAAAAAAACCGTTCGCTCGTTTGCTTTTTAACCCTCTCTCTCACCCGTTCGTTCTCGATCTCTCTCTCTCTCTCTCTCGGATCTCTCTCGTTCTCGAACCCTCTTTCGGATCCATCTCGGCAAGGCGGTGACGGAGACGACGGCGAAGAAGGTAAGCTTAATTTTAGGTTTTTAGGGTTTTAATTTTGATTTTGATTTTTTTTACAGATCCTCCTCGCCGATCTCACTTTGATCTGATCTCCGATCTTCATCGTCGACGATCTCAGGTAAATTTTCATCCCCTCATCTCTCACGGATCTCTCTCTGTCGGTCTCTCTTTCTCCTCTCTCTGTCTCTCTCTCGCGTTCTGTCTGTTTCTCTTGTCTGTCTCTCTCCCCCTCTCTCTTCTCTCTCTATTCTATCTCTCTTTGTCTCTCCCCCTGTGTCTCTCTTGTGATCTCTCTTCCCCTCTCTTTGTGATCTCTCGACTGAGAATGACGCTGAGAGAGGTGAGCAGAAGGAGGCAGTGAGAGATAGAGGAGAGACTGGAGAGAGGAGAGACTGAGAGAGTGAGAGGCAGAGAGAGACTGAGAGAGAGTGAGAGGCAGAGTGAGACCGAAAGAGAGGCAGTGCGAGCAGAGAGGCAGTGAGAGATTGAGAGAGAGGGAGAGTGAGACTGAGATAGAGGAGCAGAGAGGATTATTGTTGTTGTGTTGTGAAATTAGAGCAATATGAATTCCATGATTGATGTAGGATTGTGTAGAAATTTGAGTTTAATTGATTTAGGATTTTGATATTGTTGTGTTATGTTTTGAAATGAGCAATATGAATTGCATGATTTATGTAGGATTGTGTAGAAATTTGAGTTTAATTGATTTAGGATTTTGATATTGTTGTGTGTTGTATTTAGAAATTAGAGCAATATGACTTCGATAGAAGGTTCTTCAAGTGGTCTTGTAATATCCCTAACCTAATAGTACTGTATTTTATTTTCTTTAGGTATTTATTACATTTTTATTTACCGAGTATTTAAATGAATCAAGTTGATTTATTATTTTCCTGAGATTATTATTATTAAGTATGGAAATTCTTTTGAGATAATAATTGGTAATTTGATATTTTATGTTTGCCATTATTAATTGTTAACTTAATTAGTATTCTCATTATTTCATTAAGGTTATTATTTATTCTATTTAGTGCTGCTATTATTATTGTCATTATTATTATTAATTAGGATTACTATTATTACCTGTTATTATTAGTATAGAGTTATTAGCATTTATTTGTATTTATTTCTGTGGTGATGATTAATTACCTTTCTTAGTATTTTGCCTACTATTTTTGGTGTCACTATTGATTATTAATATTATTATAGTTATTTCTATTTATTATTATTTGAGTTATTCTCCCAAAACCCAATAACCCATCCTATAAATAAATCCTAATCTCTAAATCCTAACCTAATCACCATCTATTTCCTCTCCCCATCTACAGCCGCCTCCCCTCTCTGGATCCAGCTCCCCCTCTGACTCCTAGACCCCAGAATTCGATGGCGAGATCTTGCCTCCCGCCTCTGCAGCCGCCTTCGATAGCTCGCCGGGGCTTTGGATGAGTGGCCGAAGGCCGGATCTGACGATGTCGACAAGTGGCCGCAGCCTTCGACCCCCAGCGGCCGACCCGATCTCAAGATCGACCTTTCTTCGCTCCGATCCCAAGGTAACAAGAATCAGATCGCTATTTTGATGAGGAATGCTCAAGTCGTAAATCATATCTATTTGGGGAGTGATTCAGTCGCAAGAAAACGAGAGATTATGCGGGAGCATGGGATCACTCATGTTTTGAATTGCGTTGGATTTGTTGCTCTGAATACTTTAAGTTTGATCTCCTTTACAAGACTCTTTGGCTTCAGGATAGGCCCAGTAACTAGCATTTTGTATGATGTGTTTGATTATTTTGAGAATGTGAGAGAAGTAATTATACTCTCCTTTCTCCTAAATTGTACAGCTTTTTGATGGGTTAAATATATATATATGCATAACTGTAAACGATATTGATTCATTTGTGTTTGTTGTGTTTGCGGCAAAATCCTACTCCGAGTCATTTTCCGGCTCTCCGCGGGACGCCGTTGATCGACGTCGGCGAGCACGAACGCACCCCACGCCCTTCGCGGCGAGTTGCTCTATCCAACGACACCCTCCGCGACCCCGGACGCCTCCGTCGGTGCGCCGAAATTCGCCCCGTAGCGTGAGTTTCCCTTTCCCTCTCTTATATATATTAATTTCATGTGTACAAGTATGAACATATAATGTGCATATTTATTAATTTGTCTTTTGGTGCATGGCCTTAGTTTGTGCTGTGCCTAAGTGTGAGTTCTCTGACTGGGGTGCGTGAGTTAATATATTTTATGTGTAGTGTTGTAGTAATAAGTGCATTAATATTTAGGTGGGTATATATATTTATAGATGTAGGTATGTATATGTTGGTATATGGGTGTACACGTATCTGTCGATGCGCTCGGGAATAAGTTTAGTGTATATTTATTTGTATGTGTCGGGTTGCTCGGGAGTGTGTAGTGTATATTTATATTTATTTGTGTGTTTGATTGCGTGCCACAGTATTTTGGATTTGTTTGGTGCAATCCGGACCAGCAGCCCAGGAAGGAGAGCAGCAGCACGGCAGTTCAGAACCAGCGCACATGACGGGCGAGCAGGCCGTTCTCCTGATCCACGCCAGGCCGTCGTCGGAGACCGGCACGGTGGCCTTCCCCAGTACCCCGGCTACCCTCCTATGCAGTCCAACAGCGAAGACCGACACCACTGCGACTGTAACGGCGACTCGCCCGGCGACGACCAGATTCCCCAATGTGAGTGTCTCTCTCTCTTTCTCTCTCTTTATTTATTAAATGATCGCAGATATTATTTTATATGTGATGTAAATTGTTGAGTAGATTTCTTATGTTACATGTTTATGTGTGGAGATCATCGAGCGTGGGGGTGGACGGTCATCTCCTGTTATTTTACATGTTGGATGCATAGGAATATGAAATGCATGATTCTTGATACATGTTAGAACCCCCATGTTTGTCCTATGTATATCTAGAGTATTGTTGTAGACATATCAGGATGTACCATAAGAGTATTTGAGATGGATATTGGTGGTAATGACTTGATCTAATAGAACTTAGATGCATGTATATGTTGTGATACCGAGTATTGGGATATCATGTTTAATCTTAATAAAAGGTGTGAACACTTGAGGATTTGGGAATCAGATTAAATTGTTAGAGTGAGAGAGCTGAGCTTGATTATGGATATATGTTGGAATGACAATTATTATATCAGATTCATTGATGTATGTTGATACTTGACGATCATGTAACTGTTGGGAATGTGAGTTAGATAGGATGACTTTGGATTGACCTGGGACTTATGCTATTTACATTGTATGATGATCAGTAATTAGACCTGACTTTATTAGTGAGTATTGAGGACATATCAGATATGACTGGATTAGTTGAGTTGTGACTTAAATTGATCTTGAGTTAGAGATTACCCAGGATCTATATTCCTTTTTATTGGAGCCTGTTTTGTATTGTGGTGAGATTGACGTTGCAGGCATTTGGGATCTGTTAGATGCTATGTTGTTGATGTTGATTATCAAGAGTAGATATTCTAGATTTACTTATTGAGGGTGTTGACTGTTTAGATATAATTCAATATGTATTGACTTGTTGATCTCGAGGACATACCATATACTTCATGATTGGTTATTGATTATTTCAGTTAACAGAGATGACTTATTATGATGGTGATCTACATCTTGGAGTTTGATAATAGTTATTATTTGATCTCAGTTGTTGAGGGTATAGGATTAGAACATATTGGTGTTGAGGAGAGGACTAATTACAGATTCATTGATATGATAGTCACCGTTTTGGATTGCACTGATACGGACCGATACTTAGTGATTCATGAGAATTATATTGAAACTATAAGTTGATGGATTAGTTATTGATATCTCTTTAACATGGATGGATGAGATTATGGTCAGCTTTAGTTGAGACTGTTTATTGAGCAGTAGCTAGACTGTCACTGTTATTTTATCCATGTTATTGAAGTTACTGGGAAAATGATTGTTTGACCGTAACCACGGTACAGTCCTATTGTTCATCGTATACACGGTTACTGCTACTGTTACTGTTACTGTTACTGATATTGTTCACCGTGTATACGATTACTGATTGACTGTTACTGTACTGTTATTGTTACTGTCACCGTATCGTCCCAGTGTTCTAGATAATATGGACATTGACTGGTTTAACTGAATTGAATGAATAATAATGTAAATGGACAACTTACACCGGGATTGGGGAAATTGATGGAGGAGACAGCGTCTGTATTTTGGGTGGACCTAGGATACAGGTTGCGCAGCCGACTGAGGGTTCCACTGCAGGGTTCCTGGGGGATGACTGACATCCCATCTGTACTGTTACTGTTCCACTGTTTTCACAGTGAGATTACTGTTACTGTTACTGTTACTGAGTACCTAGCGGTACGGCCTGGTTCAGCGCCAGGAAACTGAGGCCGTGGTCCCGGGTATGTACGGGACCCACCTAAAGCATGGACAAAGTCTCTTCCATTGATTTCAATAACTTAGGACCCTGATTGACACATGTAGTAGGCGTAGTATGGGATGCGTCTATTACATGTGGCAATTGGTGTTCGCTGACATAATAAATGATAATGAACTGTTAATATATTGGGACTGACCACAATCACCTGATTGTACATTTATATCACTGTGATAGACATATAACTATAACCTTGACTGGATTGTATGCCAACCTAGTGACATGTGATAGATTACACGCCTTGACATTGATTGCATATTTACAGTTGTGCCATTTGTCTGCTACCTGTATTCATGTTGTTATCATAGGTATTACTGTTCAGTTATTTATTGTGTTATTTAGTCTTTCTATCTGCAGTTGTCCTTATTATTATATATGCACATGGTTTCTTCTGCACGAGCTGTTTCCCCTTTACACACACACTCATTATGGTCGCGTTCTGACGACCCTGGATTTGCACGTCCAGATATTGGACGATTGTTTCTAATGTGCAGGTGTTCGATGAGTTGGTACGCTTTGCGAGGAGTTGGTCACTGTCTCCCTCTCTTCATTTTGGTACCCTCATTTCTCCTTTATTCCTGTTATTTCATGACTCTATCTTTTATCGCTTTCAACTGCCTTATTCTTGTCATTATTCATATGTTACCATGTGTAGTCTTATATGTATCATTGCAGTGATCTGGTTTAGATTATAACTTGTTTAGGTTAACTTAGGCTTAGCGTATATGCGTGGGGTATTATCCTCGCGTATATACGTCGCCATAACGACTCCGTATCTATAGGATCGGGGCGTTACAGAGTGGTATCAGAGCCAGGTTCGACATAAAAGAGAACCTAGTTCCTACCTGTAACCTGAGACAGTTATGTTGACACTGCAATATACATATACTATTCATGTGATAATATTGACTCCATTTGGAAATTGATCGTCCTCCCTCTGAAATTCCGTTCTTGATCTGTTGATATTCATGATTCCAACACTTCAATTAGAGTGATTTGGATGTCCATCTTGATTTCATCCTTCCTTCCCATTCATTCCTCCTGATTCTATCTCTTGAGATTGGTTACTCCTCGTTGAAGCCGGTACCAGAAATCAGAGCGCGCAGCGGAAGCGTGATGAAGTCTTGATGCAGTGAGAAGTGGTGTGGAAGCTTCATCTTCTTCCTAATTTGATTTTTATCATTCCCCGCTTTATTGAAATTTCGAGGACGAAATTTTTATTAAGGTGGGTAGAATGTAATATCCCTAACCTAATAGTACTGTATTTTATTTTCTTTAGGTATTTATTACATTTTTATTTACCGAGTATTTAAATGAATCAAGTTGATTTATTATTTTCCTGAGATTATTATTATTAAGTATGGAAATTCTTTTGAGATAATAATTGGTAATTTGATATTTTATGTTTGCCATTATTAATTGTTAACTTAATTAGTATTCTCATTATTTCATTAAGGTTATTATTTATTCTATTTAGTGCTGCTATTATTATTGTCATTATTATTATTAATTAGGATTACTATTATTACCTGTTATTATTAGTATAGAGTTATTAGCATTTATTTGTATTTATTTCTGTGGTGATGATTAATTACCTTTCTTAGTATTTTGCCTACTATTTTTGGTGTCACTATTGATTATTAATATTATTATAGTTATTTCTATTTATTATTATTTGAGTTATTCTCCCAAAACCCAATAACCCATCCTATAAATAAATCCTAATCTCTAAATCCTAACCTAATCACCATCTATTTCCTCTCCCCATCTACAGCCGCCTCCCCTCTCTGGATCTAGCTCCCCCTCTGACTCCTAGACCCCAGAATTCGATGGCGAGATCTTGCCTCCCGCCTCTGCAGCCGCCTTCGATAGCTCGCCGGGGCTTTGGATGAGTGGCCGAAGGCCGGATCTGACGATGTCGACAAGTGGCCGCAGCCTTCGACCCCCAGCGGCCGACCCGATCTCAAGATCGACCTTTCTTCGCTCCGATCCCAAGGTAACAAGAATCAGATCGCTATTTTGATGAGGAATGCTCAAGTCGTAAATCATATCTATTTGGGGAGTGATTCAGTCGCAAGAAACCGAGAGATTATGCGGGAGCATGGGATCACTCATGTTTTGAATTGCGTTGGATTTGTTGCTATGAATACTTTAAGTTTGATCTCCTTTACAAGACTCTTTGGCTTCAGGATAGGCCCAGTAACTAGCATTTTGTATGATGTGTTTGATTATTTTGAGAATGTGAGAGAAGTAATTATACTCTCCTTTCTCCTAAATTGTACAGCTTTTTGATGGGTTAAATATATATATATGCATAACTGTAAACGATATTGATTCATTTGTGTTTGTTGTGTTTGCGGCAAAATCCTACTCCGAGTCATTTTCCGGCTCTCCGCGGGACGCCGTTGATCGACGTCGGCGAGCACGAACGCACCCCACGCCCTTCGCGGCGAGTTGCTCTATCCAACGACACCCTCCGCGACCCCGGACGCCTCCGTCGGTGCGCCGAAATTCGCCCCGTAGCGTGAGTTTCCCTTTCCCTCTCTTATATATATTAATTTCATGTGTACAAGTATGAACATATAATGTGCATATTTATTAATTTGTCTTTTGGTGCATGGCCTTAGTTTGTGCTGTGCCTAAGTGTGAGTTCTCTGACTGGGGTGCGTGAGTTAATATATTTTATGTGTAGTGTTGTAGTAATAAGTGCATTAATATTTAGGTGGGTATATATATTTATAGATGTAGGTATGTATATGTTGGTATATGGGTGTACACGTATCTGTCGATGCGCTCGGGAATAAGTTTAGTGTATATTTATTTGTATGTGTCGGGTTGCTCGGGAGTGTGTGTAGTGTATATTTATATTTATTTGTGTGTTTGATTGCGTGCCACAGTATTTTGGATTTGTTTGGTGCAATCCGGACCAGCAGCCCAGGAAGGAGAGCAGCAGCACGGCAGTTCAGAACCAGCGCACATGACGGGCGAGCAGGCCGTTCTCCTGATCCACGCCAGGCCGTCGTCGGAGACCGGCACGGTGGCCTTCCCCAGTACCCCGGCTACCCTCCTATGCAGTCCAACAGCGAAGACCGACACCACTGCGACTGTAACGGCGACTCGCCCGGCGACGACCAGATTCCCCAATGTGAGTGTCTCTCTCTCTTTCTCTCTCTTTATTTATTAAATGATCGCAGATATTATTTTATATGTGATGTAAATTGTTGAGTAGATTTCTTATGTTACATGTTTATGTGTGGAGATCATCGAGCGTGGGGGTGGACGGTCATCTCCTGTTATTTTACATGTTGGATGCATAGGAATATGAAATGCATGATTCTTGATACATGTTAGAACCCCCATGTTTGTCCTATGTATATCTAGAGTATTGTTGTAGACATATCAGGATGTACCATAAGAGTATTTGAGATGGATATTGGTGGTAATGACTTGATCTAATAGAACTTAGATGCATGTATATGTTGTGATACCGAGTATTGGGATATCATGTTTAATCTTAATAAAAGGTGTGAACACTTGAGGATTTGGGAATCAGATTAAATTGTTAGAGTGAGAGAGCTGAGCTTGATTATGGATATATGTTGGAATGACAATTATTATATCAGATTCATTGATGTATGTTGATACTTGACGATCATGTAACTGTTGGGAATGTGAGTTAGATAGGATGACTTTGGATTGACCTGGGACTTATGCTATTTACATTGTATGATGATCAGTAATTAGACCTGACTTTATTAGTGAGTATTGAGGACATATCAGATATGACTGGATTAGTTGAGTTGTGACTTAAATTGATCTTGAGTTAGAGATTACCCAGGATCTATATTCCTTTTTATTGGAGCCTGTTTTGTATTGTGGTGAGATTGACGTTGCAGGCATTTGGGATCTGTTAGATGCTATGTTGTTGATGTTGATTATCAAGAGTAGATATTCTAGATTTACTTATTGAGGGTGTTGACTGTTTAGATATAATTCAATATGTATTGACTTGTTGATCTCGAGGACATACCATATACTTCATGATTGGTTATTGATTATTTCAGTTAACAGAGATGACTTATTATGATGGTGATCTACATCTTGGAGTTTGATAATAGTTATTATTTGATCTCAGTTGTTGAGGGTATAGGATTAGAACATATTGGTGTTGAGGAGAGGACTAATTACAGATTCATTGATATGATAGTCACCGTTTTGGATTGCACTGATACGGACCGATACTTAGTGATTCATGAGAATTATATTGAAACTATAAGTTGATGGATTAGTTATTGATATCTCTTTAACATGGATGGATGAGATTATGGTCAGCTTTAGTTGAGACTGTTTATTGAGCAGTAGCTAGACTGTCACTGTTATTTTATCCATGTTATTGAAGTTACTGGGAAAATGATTGTTTGACCGTAACCACGGTACAGTCCTATTGTTCATCGTATACACGGTTACTGCTACTGTTACTGTTACTGTTACTGATATTGTTCACCGTGTATACGATTACTGATTGACTGTTACTGTACTGTTATTGTTACTGTCACCGTATCGTCCCAGTGTTCTAGATAATATGGACATTGACTGGTTTAACTGAATTGAATGAATAATAATGTAAATGGACAACTTACACCGGGATTGGGGAAATTGATGGAGGAGACAGCGTCTGTATTTTGGGTGGACCTAGGATACAGGTTGCGCAGCCGACTGAGGGTTCCACTGCAGGGTTCCTGGGGGATGACTGACATCCCATCTGTACTGTTACTGTTCCACTGTTTTCACAGTGAGATTACTGTTACTGTTACTGTTACTGAGTACCTAGCGGTACGGCCTGGTTCAGCGCCAGGAAACTGAGGCCGTGGTCCCGGGTATGTACGGGACCCACCTAAAGCATGGACAAAGTCTCTTCCATTGATTTCAATAACTTAGGACCCTGATTGACACATGTAGTAGGCGTAGTATGGGATGCGTCTATTACATGTGGCAATTGGTGTTCGCTGACATAATAAATGATAATGAACTGTTAATATATTGGGACTGACCACAATCACCTGATTGTACATTTATATCACTGTGATAGACATATAACTATAACCTTGACTGGATTGTATGCCAACCTAGTGACATGTGATAGATTACACGCCTTGACATTGATTGCATATTTACAGTTGTGCCATTTGTCTGCTACCTGTATTCATGTTGTTATCATAGGTATTACTGTTCAGTTATTTATTGTGTTATTTAGTCTTTCTATCTGCAGTTGTCCTTATTATTATATATGCACATGGTTTCTTCTGCACGAGCTGTTTCCCCTTTACACACACACTCATTATGGTCGCGTTCTGACGACCCTGGATTTGCACGTCCAGATATTGGACGATTGTTTCTAATGTGCAGGTGTTCGATGAGTTGGTACGCTTTGCGAGGAGTTGGTCACTGTCTCCCTCTCTTCATTTTGGTACCCTCATTTCTCCTTTATTCCTGTTATTTCATGACTCTATCTTTTATCGCTTTCAACTGCCTTATTCTTGTCATTATTCATATGTTACCATGTGTAGTCTTATATGTATCATTGCAGTGATCTGGTTTAGATTATAACTTGTTTAGGTTAACTTAGGCTTAGCGTATATGCGTGGGGTATTATCCTCGCGTATATACGTCGCCATAACGACTCCGTATCTATAGGATCGGGGCGTTACAGGTCTGGTGGATGATCATGCACCTCTTTGAAAATTTGTAACTAAATTGGAAAAAAATTGAAAGGGGAGGAGGAAATTGGAAGTGGAAATGTAGTTATTGCTTTGAATCATTCAATGTATCTTATTCTAGAGTTATGGCCCATCTCATGCGGATAAGGGGACAAGGAATAAAGATGTGTGCAACGGTTAAACCTCACAACATAAGAGATATGACAAAGGAGATGGAGTAAGGGGAAATGAGATTGAAGGCTGTTGTTATGCCTAGGGAGTAGGGCTGCTGTTATGCCTAGGGAGTAGGGACGTAACATTACCAATATCTTCAACGTCAAGTGAAGCCGGTGGAAGTGCAAGTGGTCCAATTGCACCGAAGAAGAGAAGGGGGTCAACACCGTTGATCAAGCATTAAATAAAAAGGTAAGGGATGAATTAGATTGCATTATTTCGAGGATGTTCTATACCGGTGGATTGTCATTTAATTTGACAAGTAATTCATGGTATGCCAAGGCATTTAAATTTGCCACAAACAATCCAATCTCCTGGCTACAACTCTTTGAGGGCCAGTCTCTTGCAACGTGAAAAATCTCACATAGAGGGGTTGTTGGAGCCCATTAGGCCTACATGGAAGCAGAAAAGGTCTCTATTTGTAGTGATGGGTGGGCGGATGCTCAAAGAAGACCTCTCATTAATTTCATGGTGATCACGAAAGTGACCCAATGTTCTTGAACGCCGTAAATGCCGAGAGAGAAGTGAAAAACCAAATTACATTGCGGAGAAGCTTGAAGATTGCATTAAAGAAGTTGGTACTCAAAATGTCATCCAAATCATAACCGATAACGCTTCTGCATGTAAGGCCGCTAGTGCTATTGTGGAGAGCAAGTTTTTTCTCACATTTTTGGACTCTTTGTGTAGTGCACACTCTGAATTTTACACTTAAGAATATTTTTGCGGCTAAAAATACGAAGGCAAGTGCTATAGTTTATACTCAATGAAGTTGGATCACGAAGGTCTCGAATGATGCCTTGATTATGAAAAATTTTATTATGAATCATTCCACGAGGCTTGCCATGTTCAATGACTATTCCAAGATGAAACTTCTTGCGGTAGCGGATACTAGATTTTCTTCTTTGATTATCATATTGAAGAAGTTTAAAGTCATCAAAAAAACCTCCAAGATTTGGTCCTTAGTGATCGGAACATGTATAAGGATGATGATGTGGGACAAACACAATTTGTTAAAGAGAAAGTCCTAGATGATTTATGGTGGGACAAGATAAACTACATCATTGCCTTCATCGAGCCAGTTTATGACATGATAAGGATCACCGACACCGACAAGCCATCTCTTCATTTGGTGTATGACATGTGGGATACAACAATCGAGAAAGTTAAAAGTGTGATTTATCGACATGAAGAAAAAAGGGAAATGAGCAATCACCTTTTTATGATGTGCATCAAATCTTGGAGGATCGATGGAACAAGAGTAACACGCTACTTCAATGTTTAGCACACTCTTTGAATCCAAGGTAATATCTAAGTTTATGTTATAATTCATTGTCTTTAATGTGGTTATTCTTTAATGCGGTTATTATTTATGTTAATAGGTATTATCATGATGTTTGGCTTGATGAGAATATAAGTCGACAAGCTCCTATCAAGATGAAGAGATATCTTCTGAAAGAAGCAAGTGTTTGAAGAGATACTATCCCAACCCTGAAGAAAGGTGGGCGGTGAGCATAGAGTATGCTAGATTTTCGGGCACTTTGGGTGTTTTTGCTTATTCAGATTCTCTTCGTGATAGAAGATTTGTGGATTCGAAGTGTTGGTGGGTTCTTTATGGTTCATCAACTCCCAATTTACAAGCGTTGGTTTTAAAGCTTCTAAACCAATCGTGTTCTCCTCTTGTTGTGAAAGGAATTGGAGTGCATACTCTTTTATTCACTCCTTAAAGAGAAACAAATTAACCCCGGCGTGGGCGGAAGAACTAGTGTATGTGCATAACAATTTCCGTTTACTTTTTCGAAATTCAGAAGAATATAATGAAGAGGAAACAAAATGTGGGATATTGGCGACGATGGCTTTGACTCATTTCAGGGTGTCAGTGTTCTAAATTTCGCTACTCTTTCTCTTGATGAACCCACGATGGAGGTCATGTTGTTTGCGGATGATGGAGAAGGGGATAATGAGGAAGTCATTGGACTAATTTGACTTTATCTTGAGACATATGACGGCGATTGTAATTTCGTTTTGAACTTGTGATGTTAAGTGGTTTTAATATTGTTATAAACTTGTGATATTTATAGTTTGTGCACGTGTTGATTGATATTTTAGTTAGTTTGTTGATCACTTGATTTAGATTTTATAAATTTATTTATATGTAATAATAAAATATTCCTTGCCGTGTCCTTGTATCTTGTTTTTTTGGATTTTGCCGTGTCTCGTGTCCCGTGTCCGTGTCGCGTCCGACACCCGTGTCCGTGTCCGTGCTTCATAGCTTATCTGAGTTGACCCCACAATTTCAATAAAACCTAACACAAGCCAGCAAGACTCAAACTTTACAAATACCACATGACTTGAACTTTATACAAATACCAGCACGAGTCAGACTTCATACAAACAAAGAAAGTAACATATGAACTGTGTGATGTAGCACCCATCCATTTGTATGTCAATGTCTCTCCAAGTTTTGACATGTAAGCTTTTGATTGAAACCTTCACTTAAATACAACTTAAGACAGCACATGTATATAACTACCTTTTTGTAGATCGTTACACAATATAAAATTTTTAGATCATTCATGTTAAGGAAAGCATTATTTGACTGAGATGCAACAGGTTATATATTTTAATACTTGAAAGTAAGTTTGTTTTTGATGTTTTAAAAAAAATGTGTGTAGATTGCATGCAAAGGCAAACAAAAAGTATTTCAAGAATTCTTGAAGATTGAAAAAAATCCCTTGGATAAACATCTTTAATAGTGTAGGCATCTTAGCATATTACCTCTAGTGTTTGTTGATATAATTTTTCAGGGTGTGGTCTACAGTCAGCAGACTGCAGGATTAACTACTTTAGGGATTGAGAGTTATGTGCATAAAATCCTTTGGGGAACAAAAGTTCTGAAAGAAGACTGACGTGCAAGATGAATTCCGGAGCTTTCGCAGCTTTGTGGTGGGTGGTGTGTTGTCAAATGGAGGTGAAGAGAATATCAATTGGTAGACATGAAGGACGGTTTCTTTTACACATGAATAATAAATGAATAGAAATGGTTAGATTACATTTGAGTTAGATTAAATTAGATTCAAATTAGATTATGTTAAGATTCAAATTAGGATATGATGGATCGTGTTAAGCTTAAACAACCTAATTGTAAATTTGGGCTGGTGGAAATGCTATATTATCACCTTTTATAGTCACTCTACAGATTATGATGCTATATCACCTCTAATAGGCAGTCTACAGATTACGAATACTTCCAATATTTCATATATATTGTATAATTAAATGGTACCATTTTATATGGTAGCATATGAAAATGCACATATCAGAGATAGGAATACATAGCTTATCCTTGTAACACATTTGAAATATGATGTGCTATAATTCCAATCAAAAAATATATTATTACGAAATGTTTCTAAACTTGTTCAATAGAAATCAGGGAGAGGTTGCCCATGGGAGATATCGGTTGTGTTTATTGCTGCATGGTTAAATTATAGTGTTCTTTCCATGCAGAATTCAATTTTGTCTTTTTTGTGCATAAATTATGTTTCTGTCAGAATACTAAAAACATCCCTTCCCTTCAATCTTGCATGCATTAGGTATCCTGGTAAGAGTCCTCAAGTTATGAAGCACAAAATGAACATATAGTTTGCATGCTAGTGATTTCAACAAGAATGAGAGAGTTTAGTGTGTTGGTATACTAATGCTTAATACAACAGAATTGCTGACCTTTGCTCAGGAAGGGTGCTTAAAGTTTTGTCGATTAAGCCTTTTTCAAAATTTCCAATAACCTGTTTATGTTAATCCTTATGGGCTTTGTGAGCCAATACATTTTCCACGTTTTAGAGTATAGATGTATCGAATTAGCATGGTTTATCACGCACTCTTTAATTCTAGTTCAATCATCTTTTGTTGTTAGGAACATATTTAATGTACTTTTCTTTATTATGGCTTCAAATGCAGGTCTATGGCTACCACGCGCTTATGGTCCTTCATAAAGTTTCGAAGTGCTTAGTGAGGATGCAGCTGTAATCTTTTCCTAAAGAAAGCTAATTATGTCAATAAATCTCCTCTGTTCTGCATCATGGGGGGTGCCAGTATGTTTCCACACACATTTTTCTGTCACTTGTACAACATCTTAGCAAATCCACTTCCATTAGCTTTCTTGTCATCTCTTAATATCTTTCGAACAGTTGTATTTCTCATCTCTCACTTCAAACGTGTCATCTCAGCTAAATTTTACATCAATGCTTTCGCAAACAGATTACCTTGGCCAAGTTCATAACATTCGTTGACGTTTGTCATATTTCCTTCTTTTCTAACACTTGGACTTTGCTTATATATTCTACTGCTCAAGTAGAAAAATTAAGATCAATTATGTTACTGTGTTTATGGCACAATCACCTGTTTGTGCGCGCGCGTGTGCGCGCGTGTTTGTTAGAAAAAACCAAGTTTGATTCCAACTCTAGTCCATCATTTTGAAAGCTATATGATTAACTGCTGCTTTATGGAGAATCAAACAGATCACAGATTCCATGCTAACTGCTGCCCCAATTGATTGCATCAACAGCTTTAATAACAATATCTTGCTTCTCTATAAATAATAACTGTTATATTATATCATCACGAAAAAAGGGATGTGAATATATTGAATATGTGGACAAAGATACACATCAGGTGAAACCAGGGAAACTTCTTGAAGAACTGTGAAGTTTGATTGGTATGAGACCAGCTAAGTGCCAAGGAGACGAGCACAAACATGTGGGGAACTAAAACTAGGTTCCAAGAATTCAAGGAATAAATTATGACTTGGACCCAATGTCGGTTCAAAATTGAATCAGCATGTGAGAGAGACACAAGGCCTCTCCTTTGGGAGAGAATTGAGAGAAAGGTACCTTATTTGACTTCCTTCGACTCTTATCTCATCTTGAATGAGCTCACGATTGGCCCCTTGATGGCAACACTCTCCCAATCAATCTCCCACCAATTTTTGCCTTGGATTCTTCTCCTCTCTTGTATATTTAAGTGGTGGGCATGATCTCCAATTAGCACACGTCTCACATTCATTCCTCATACAGAAAGCTCTCTATGGATGCTTGTGGCATTCTTGACCGTGGCCGCGGCGCGGTGGTGCCGTATGTGATGGGCGAGGAACGGGAGGTATGGTCGAGTTGCTGCTCCGGGGTGCAGTCAGTGAAGGAGCTCTCGCCCATGCCGATGGTGAGGCGGGGCATCCGCGATTGCCTGAGGTCGATGATGGCTCCGGTGGGGGAGGATAGACACCCGTCGGGCGTCGGGGCTCGCCAGGAAGTGCAAGGTCAGGACCAACGTTATACCTACCAGCCTTGGCTTCCGTTGCTTTGAGTAAGCCCCTCCTCTCCTTCTACACAGAAACCTGCACATAGTTGGGGATTAAAAGTTAATTTGCTAACACGGTTTAAAATTTAGGCTAATAATTTTTATTATCAATATTGTTAATATCAATCATCAATATAGACAAAATCTTGTTTCGGTATAGACTAATATTATAGGATTAATATGATATTATAGAGTTAATATTATATCGGATATTTTAAAATCCAATATAATATTGACGATGTACATTGATCAACCGATATTTAAAATCATGTTTACTAATATAACTACTTAAGGTGTAAAAGATTGGTTTTATTTGGAGATTGTTATATGTAAACAAACTACTCAAAAAGATCATTTAAAGAAAAACAAAAGTAAAGAGGAAGATTCAGCTAACAAATGATTATGATTTGGGCCGCATGAAGAAAAAGTTTAGACAATTTTAATTCAAAGAATAAAATAGCGCTAGTGTCATGTGCTCTTTAACAGAGATTATTATAAATGTGATGGTTCTTCATATTGGGGTCCTGTCCTCACTAAATGGTATATTTTATTTCACATTGCTCCTGTTACTTTTCTTAGCTGGTTCCATCTGATGCGTAGTCTTTTTGTTCTTTTGTCATTTTCATGGAAGGTGAGATTGATGACTGTGACGTGGAGGTTATATTTTTGCCACTCTTTCATATTACTGTCCACCTCATGTTGGACATTTTTTTTGCATTGATAATTTTTTTTGTTGCAGAGACAAATTTTTGGGAATGTTTATTATAATTTAGTTTACTAATTTATTTTGTTTAATATTCTGTCCATTTTGTCCACCTTCTCAAAATATTTAACCTTTTTAAATATTTTGTTCATCTTGTCAAATATTCTGTCCATTTTTTTGTCCATTTATTCTAATATTTTGTCTACCTATTCTAGAAATTTATAAACTTAGACAGAAATTGACAAAGGTGAACAAAAAAAAAAAAGATAGACAAAAATATAAAAAAGTAGATAGAAGTTGAGTAACGATAGAAACCCTATTTTAAATGTAATTTCCAATTTTGTCCTTTTGTTCTTTTGCCTTTTTCATGGAACATGAGATTGATGATAATGGTTTGAAAGCTATGTTTTTATCCACTCTTTCATATTTATGTCCACCACATGTTGGACATATTTTTTTTTGCATTAATAAATTTTTTGGAGAGAATTTTTTTGTAATGTTTATTATAATCTTGTTCACTAATTTATTTTGTTTAATATTATGTCCACTCTGTTCACCTTCCCAAAACATTGTCCATCTTCTTAAATATTTTGTCCACCTTGTTAAAAATTCTGTCCACTTTCTTTAATTTTTTTGTCCACTTATTCTAATATTTTGTCTACCTGCTCTAAAAATTTATAAAATTAGACAGAAATCGACAAAGATCGACAACAAGAATGAAAGATAAACAGAAATATAAAAAAGTAGACAGAAGTTGAAGAAGATCGACAGAAAGAGAGAAAATTGAAGGGATAATTGTCTTTAAGTCCCTGAGAAAAGATGTTCATGTAAGAAAATCCCTAGAGTATTAATAATAGCTTTTCTAGAGTAGGTAGACAAAATATTAAAATAAGTTGACAAAATATTAAAGAAAGTGAACAGGATATTTGAAAAAGTGGAACATAATTTTTAGCAAGTTGGAAAAAATATTTAAGAAGGTGGACAAATTTTTTGAGAAGGTGGACACAAGTTTTAAGAACGTGGATAGAATATTAGAAGGGTACAAAATTTATAAGTTAAAAATAAATAAATAAATATTTATATGTTATGAATAATTTTCTTTTGCATTAATAATTTTTTTGCAGAGAATTTTTTTTGAAATGTTTATTATAATCTAGTTCATCAATTTGTTTTGTTTAATATTATGTCCACTTTGTTCGCCTTCTCAAAATATTTGTCCATCTTAAATATTTCGTCCACTTTGTTAAATATTCTGTCCACTTTCTCTAATTTTTTGTTTACTTATTCTAATATTTTGTCTGCCTACTCTAAAATTTATAAAATTAGACAGAAATTGACGAATGTAGACAAAAATAATGAAAGATAAACAAAAATATAAAAAAAAGTAGAGAAAAGTTGAAGAAGATCGACAGAGAAAAATTGAAGGGATAATTGTCTTTGAGTCTCTGTGAAAAGATGTCCAAGGAAGTAAATCCCTAGAGTATTAAAAATAACTTTTCTAGAGTAGGTAGACAAAATATTAGAATAAGTTGACAGAATATTAGAGAAAATGGACAGAATATTTGGCAAGGTGGAACAGAATTTTTAGCAAGGTGGATAAATTTTTTAAGAAGGTAGACAAAAGTTTTAAGAACGTAGAAAGAATACTAGAAGTGTACAGAATTTATAAGTTAAAGATAAATAAATAAATATTTATATGTTATTAATAACTTTCTAATTATGACGCTGTATACTGTCTTATTCATCTTCTTTCAAACCTTCTCATCTACTTCTGTCAGTCTCTTTTGAAGCTCAAAAGTATCCTTCAAATTCTACACATTTATCGCATCCATTACCTCGCATCTCCACAATCCAAATTTGTATGTGTCATCAAACTTCACCACATCAATCTTCATTTGGTAAACATTCTGAATTTCTTTGCAACAGAATATTTGGAAAGGTGGACAAAATATTTAAGAAGGTGGACAAATTTTTTTGAGAAGGTGGAGAAAAGTTTTGAGAATGTGGACAGATATTAGAAGTGTACAGAATTTATAAGTTAATAATAAATAAATAAATATTTATATGTTATGAGTAATTTTCTAATTATGAATAAATTACTAATGGCAAATCCCTAGGGAAAAAATCAAGCATTTATCATCTATTGAGTATGGATAGATATATAGCATTAATGTAAGAAAAAATTATCTCTGAAAAAATTATCAATACAAAAAAAAATTTATCCACCTTGAATTGAACAAAAATTAGAATGCAGAAAAAATTATCCGCTAAACAAATTATCTCTGCAAAAAAATTATCAATGCAAAAAAACATCTAATATGAGGTGGACAGAAATATGAAAGAGTAGACAAAAATATAACCTCCATGTCACTGTCATCACTCTCGTCTTCCATGAAAAAGACAAGAGAATAAAATGACAAAAAAACAACACATCAGATGGAGCCAACTAAGCAAAGGCAATAGAGGCAATTTGAAAATAAAATATACCATGTGCTGAGAACAGGGATCGACACACACAACAAACTCAGTCAAGAGACTTTTTCACTGCGTCTCAAACTGTGATGAGTTTTTCATATGATAGTTTCAGCCCAGGAGTCTAAAGACAATCCCAAAAAAAAAAAGCACAAAATTGGGAGGGTTAAAAAGAAAAAAATATAAATAAATTTAAATGGCTCATCTCTCTCTCTCTTTTTTTTGTCCTATTATTGCAGGCTTGCATGACTACTGAGCAGTTGCATGCAAGGGGACACTTATACGCGTGCAGTGTTTAGTACATAAATAAGAAGAATGGGTATCGTGCAAGTCACACGTGTGTAATGTCTGTATACATGTACCTCTTTGTTTGTGGGGGCTGGAATGTTGTTAACATGTTGTATTCTATTTTCACTTGTGCATGTCTGCGTGCGAAGCTTATGATGTCGATGTCGCCGTCCAATATATTTAGAAATGAGAATGAATATGTCTATATGGTTTCATTGAACGTGTCCAATAGAAATTTTTTTATAGGAATATAAATTTTCTCATTTTTTTATAGAAAAATTTCACTGGACATGTTCAATGGGGACTCATGGACACGTTCATTCTCATCCTAAATGTGTTGCTTTGCATGCTCATCTTCTCTTTTAGTTTTAATTTAGTTATTGGAATAAAACATGTGTTCCTCTCTGTAGCCGACATGTGTCGGTACCGGCATCCTGAGCTCGGTAGTCGCCATGTGTCACGGAACGGTGTACAATTAGCTCAAATAGAGCTGAACACTGCACGCGTGTAACTCCAACTGTTTCAAACCAAACTCTATGTCAAAGAGATTGAGGCTCCTCTCTTGTGGTTTTTTTTGTTACAGGTGAAACTTTTTTGTTACAGTTGGAACAACAACAAATACTGAGTTTGATGTTTAAAACACTTTGTTTTTTTGGTGTGTAAGAGTCAACATATGTTTGTTAAGATGTTGAGAGTAGGAAAGTGGAGGGCTACTCTTCTATCTTGTTCGTTTCATACAGGAATTAACTTATTATCAAAGTTGTTATCATTAGAATAAGTAAAAGTAATATTATTTTAGTGTTGTGACTTTGGGCGTGTTTGGTTGCAAGGAAGTGGGCGGAGGTAAGAAAATTGGGAAGTATAATTGTTCACTTTCCTATCTATCCAAATACTGGAAAAGAAAAATAAGAAAACCCCTTTTCCTTTTCTCTTTTCTCTTTTACACAACCATTTCCTCACTTTTAGAGTGCCATAGTTAATTTTGTGGTCATGTAAATCTCATTTGTAATAAATTGTAGCACAAAACAGTTAATTTTTTAATCATGTAAATCTCACTTGAATTCTAATTACAGTTCATTTTTTATTTTTCTTAATTAATTTTTATTTTAATATTATATTGCGGTCAAGTTTGTGGTCAACTTTTTCATTTCCACTTCCACATTATTATCCAAACACCGGAAAAGGCATAACGTTTTTCAAATCACACTTCCCAACAGCATCCAAACACCGAAAAACTTACTAACAAATTCTCAAGTTTCAAAGGGAACTAATACTACTTCTTCACTTCTTCACTTCCACCCTTAACAAAACAGGTCCAAAATGAAGCACAAGGCGAATCTTTTACCGGCGATTCCAAAGTCCCTTTTTTGTTTTCTGATGAATGCTGACGTTTTAGCAACTGGGAATTTAAAACAGAAAGTAAATTTGAGATTTCAATCTCAAACTCCACTGATGTAAAAGCTCAAAAACAAGTCATTCATGAAAATTCGTCGAAACTAGGATTGTGTCCTGTATTGGTATTATTGATGTAAGTTATCAAGGCGAACAAATATACATTTATTTTAAGAGTTTTTTCCCCGTATCAATTGCTGAAATTAGCAATCACACATCAAATTTTTATATTTTCTTTTCGACCTCTCAAATCTTTTAAGTTGGGACAAAGAAAGTCCCTCCATTAGTTGTTGTTTACACTACTACAGAAAACTCAAACCACATTGGTTTTAAACTGATGTCAAAAATGAAATGACATCCGAGTCTATTCTAGCGACGCTGTAAGTGGGAGGCAAACACGTCGGTTTAAAACCGATGTGAAATCCTTGTTTTTTATTAAAAAAATCATAACTGGCCTGAACAATGTCTAACTTGTTGACATCTACAAAAGACAAGTGGCAGACAAGTCGACGACCAGTTCTTCGTCCATCTCAAAGAGGAAGAATCAGCAACTTAGACTCTACTGATTCAGTGAAGCAGACAGTAAGCCGAGATCGTTCTTAAAAGCTCGTGAGAAAGCCCAAGCAGGTCCAGAGACGTTAAGTGAGTTCAACACTTAGTCACGCACAAGCTCACGAGATAAGTCTCGCATAAGAAGCCAAAGTTGCTTAGCATCGCAGGAAGTTCCTTCACAAACAGCTGCGAGCTAACTTACAGCTTCGCCCGGAGATGCTCAGTTAACTCCGCAGAAAGTTAACTTAACTCGAAGCCCCGCGCAGCTGCGCGAAAGGATGATTGGTAACTTCGTCACAAGTTCTATCTAGCTCTGCTGCCAGAAGCTTCTCCCAGCTCCGCCATGAGCTCAACGCAACGACTCCGCTGCGGGTCTTTTATGGTCACCTTTGACCAATCAAATCTCCAGATGAGATCAAATCTAATTGAGATTAAATCTAATTGAGATCAAATTTGACAGTTGCTTACCATAATCTTTTGACTCTCCCAATCAGGTAAGAAGATCAGGAGAAATCTTTCAGTTATTTGGAAAGAATCAAGGGCGTATCCCTCATTTAGCAGAGCGGATCAAGAGATCAGCTATCCCTAACTTCGCAGAAAGTTGATTCTAGCCTCGCGGCGAGGCTACTGATCGGATGTAAAACAGATTAACCCAATCTATTTCCAGATTTTCAGGACGATTATACCCCTACTCCTTATAAATAGCCTACCACGGGCGAGAGGAAGAAGGGAGAGAGCTAGAAAGAGGAGAGATGGCTAAGGACAGGGATCTACTCTCTTGCTTCTAAGAATTCAGAGAATTACTTCTCTAATCAGAGTTCTAATACCCTAAGATCTTCCTCCCTCTCAATGAATCTCCGGAACCAGGCGAAAAGGAATTCCAAGCGGAGGCAGCTCGAGAAGTAATAAGGAGGCTCTACCGACCTTCTGTTCTCCGATTCCCCGAACCAGGCGAGAAGGGAATCCCATCATGTGGCAGTCCAATTGTCTGATCGATCACATCGTCAAAGGGATAAAGTGATCGCGCGCTGATCAGATTCCTACCGGCACACTTCCCCAGAAATCTCAGAGGAGATCTACCTGTAATCTTTTTACTGCAAAGAGTTACTTGTAATTTAGCTCCTCAACTCCTTTTTGTAAGTTTTTTCCTTTGTAAAAATCAATGGAAAACAAGATGGCGACTCCGCTGGGGACTGCATTCTCCACTGCTGAGAACCAAGTGTCGCAATACGACGATCAGACCTTCGGGTCTACTGCTGAGTGCAAGGAAGTTGGCGTGGCCGGAACCCCTCTGGCTAATTCTTCGAAGCAAGTCTCTATCGAGACAGATAAGGCTCTCCGCAAGCCTACTACGGTCTTCTGGCGCAACAAAGAGGGTCAGAATCTTGAGCCTGATACCTTCGAAAACCTGGTCGTTCATTTCGACTAAGGAAAATTCGAAGAACTCCTCTCTGGAGGTGGTCCAGTGCTCCACGCACGGAAGCATAGAAAGGTCACAATGGCCAAGGTTTCGGACCAGAAATCGGACGCGGACTCCTCCCAACTCCTCTCAGCCTCGCGTGTGGCTAGCCAGGTTCCCTGCGAAACTAAGTCTCCTCTTCCAAAGCAGATGTGGAGGCCAAAGCAGAAAGCTCTATATGAAGCTTTAGGCGTAGCTACGCCACAGGTCCGCCTGTCCCACGAAGAAAAAGTAAGATGCATGCCTGCTTCGTTAAGACTATTAGCCGTGAAGCTAAAACGGCAATTATACCTTCGCCTAATTCAGGAGCAGCAACTCCTCGCGCCAACCTCGTTCTTATGAGCGAATTTACTGATGGCATGGCAAACACAACGCCAATACCTCAGGATACGCGCAGAGTTCCCAGCCACTAGGCTAGAATTAAAGCACCCACCGGTGCTAACCTCCTTCGCAGCAAGGTAGAGGGCAAAGCACCACGGTGTGCTCCGCTCCACAGTTCATCAAGCACTAAGCTCGCTCTTCGCAGCGGAGCTAAGCGATCATCCCTAAGTGTTGATAGCGGTGCTTATGCAGCTTCAGCACCCAAGGGCATTCCCAAAGTTCTTAGCTGCGAAACTAGAGCTAAAGCATTATCTAGTGCTAATCACCTCTGCGGTGATGAAAACAGGGCACATCCTATGCGCAATCCAACAGAGCCTCTGCGCTAAATTGCTTAAGCCCGGCTACGTCTGACTTGCGAGAGTTTTTAACGAACAAACGGAAGTCAGACTTACTCCAGACTTTTCCCTCTTGTTGTCAACAAGTGGGATGTCAGTTGGTGACGGTCCATTCAGTCTATTGCCGCCTGGGACCAATCCCCGCCACTCCTCCAAGCCGACGATCAGTTTTTGACCGACTATCGCAACAAGCTTCTGTGAAGCATCGCAAAAGGAGCGTATCGCAAGATCTACTAGATCTGCCCTCTGCATCCGTCAATGTGATCGGAAGGGGACGAGAGCCGTGTAGAGGCAGACAAGCGCCGCATGTCGCTAACTCTCCTCCCTCTAGTTCTCCAGATCTAGATTATACTCCGAGATTACGCTAAGTCTTGGTGCACGAAGAAGGCGTCTTCCAAAACACCAGATCTAGGGTCGCAATACCCTACAATTACGAACAGCCTTCCTCCGGGCTCTATCAATTCCTAGATCGACCTAGAAACTCGGTTTCTTTCTCGTTTCTACGAGGATGATACCGAGGTGACCATGGACAAACTCCTCTCTACCGTACAGAAGAAGGGTGAATCTGTCCGCGACTACATTGAACGGTTTAGAAAGTTGTCTTTGATATGCCCAGCAGGGATGCCATTACCCATGCTCTTGCAGACATGCTGGCGTAACTTCCTCGACTAAGTGGAGATTCGTATGGGGGCTGTCAAAGCCCATACCTGGAAGGAACTAGTCGGACAAGCTGAGATAGCCGAAAAGTCGGCTAAGAAGTTTGAACCATCTACCCCTAAAGGCAAATGAAGTATGAATAATAAAGAGCGCAGAGACATGGCACAGTCTTCCCAAGCCAAAGGGAAAGAAACTATGTCCGTTAAATTGTCAGAGGACGTTCATTCGAAGGCCTAGAAGAGCGGCTTCAATAATCAAGAGTCTAAGTTTCCTCCGAAACAGTACTCCTTCAAAGACGAGCAGGTGGTCACAATATTCCATTTACTCCACAAAGGGAATAAACTGAAGCTGCCAGACGTTCGATGCCCTAATGAAATGGGATGCACGAACAATCCTAACTATTGTCTTTCATAGGATGGTTCATCATCCTACTGATAAGTGCTTTGTCCTCAAGGACAAAATTCAAGCTTTAGTCGTTGCCGGAGTTCTGACTCTGAAATCAGAGCAAAAGAAAGTCACTGCAAATATGGTGACTCTCGAGTTCGGCAAAACCTCAAAGGTCACAGTTCCTGACGGGACCTTTTCAATCCCTGCACCACGGCTGGAAGTAAAGCATCATTCAGCTAAAACTCAAGAGAATAAGGGTCTTGTTCTCTTGACACTAGAGACAGGGAAAATCATGTGGATACACCCAGACCTTATCCAAGACGAACAATGGGATTCGAAGAAATCCAAGTCGAAGGGCAAATCTTGCAATGTTATCTCCATCTTGTCGGATGATGACAATCTCACATCAGCTTCTCTCAGCGATTCTGAAGGGGAAAAGCACGCTTG
This sequence comes from Agave tequilana, assembly GCA_038442645.1. Taxonomy (NCBI): domain Eukaryota; kingdom Viridiplantae; phylum Streptophyta; class Magnoliopsida; order Asparagales; family Asparagaceae; genus Agave; species Agave tequilana. The sequence continues at coordinate 388,853 of JAVJIF010001478.1, forward strand.
CACGACGCAGGCTGATGTACCTCAGCCACAGGTACTCGATCTGAAAAATTATACTTAAAACAGTATGAGAAAGCTACTGATGAGACACAACAGCAGACGACATCAGTACAAATATTCACACCGGCTCCGCTCCCGACAACGAGAAAAGAGAAGCAGAAAGAAATCCGGTTCCACCATGTCCTGAAGAAGCCTTCAGGCCCAGGGCTTAACATGCCCTTTCGTTTTGACATATTGGCCCAGCTGGCTAATATCCCAGCTCGTATTGCCATGCACGAGCTCCTTCGTCTCTCGAAAGAGATAAGAGAAGCACTCAGAGACCACTGGCTAACTTAGAATCATTCCTGACATATATGCCAGAAATCCCTAAAGATGACACAGTCTTCTTGCCCCGAATGCCATCATGTGCAATCAAAGGTACCTGCTATTACCTTCACAGCGGAGGATATACTTCTCAAGGATAACAAACACGATCGACCTTTGTACTACATCGGATACATTGGTTCGACATGCATTGAAAGGGTACAGGTTGATCCGGGGTCTGCACTAGTATCATCTCCAAAAGACTCCTCTACTTTCTTGGCATACCACTGTATCGATTGTCTGCAACCACTACAACAATATACAGTTTTATACAGGGAGTAGTCATCCACTTGGAAAGATTCGACTCCGTTGCCGAATAAGGAGCCTGAAGTCAGAGGTGACGTGCTATGTCATTGACGCTGACACGTCATACAACCTGTTATTAGGAAGACCTTGGATCCACGCCAATTGGATTGTCCCCTCCACTCTGCACCAGTACTTCAAATATGTTGAAGATGCAACAGTACGAACTGTCTTCGCTGATAAGCAACCATTCAAAGGGACTTTACTGACGCTCTCCTGTATTAAGAGATCGGTGAAACATTAAAAGAATCATTGCCTGACGACGATAATAGTGGCAATGAGGCGGATTCAGAGTCCGAAGCAGACATGTCAGCCATTTTGGTCGATGAACCAATTGTAGCATGTCTTAATAATCTCCAATGTAACACTCCTTCTGAAGATGAGGGCGAATGGGTAATTATTGACAATATTTTCTTTGATTATCCTGTGAGTGTTGAATTGTTTGAATCCGTTACGGGTAGCTCTCTGCACATGCCCTTATATAAGCCAAGTACATCAAGTACACTCGTGGAATTCATAGAAGGATCCGTTTTAGTGGTTCTTCCATCCAAAGAGCGTCAATTACCGATAATATTCAGTAAAGTCCAACTGCAAAGGTCTGCAGCCGCGAATTCAAGTTCAGACTCAGACACCGCACAATTTTTCATTATGCGCGACCAGTGCACCATATGATGAGAAAAATGGGATACAACTTGCAGCATGGGAAGGGCCTAAATTTCAGAAAATGAAGACGTGGTTTTCTGCGCAACTTTGTGCCAATAGGGAAACCGACAAATTATTGTGATAACACACACAGGGGGTTGGGATATGTTACACCTACACCACCAACGACGGTTCATTCCAAAGACGACAAACTAATCCCATCACGCTCTGCCTCTTCCTCCGAATGGGACTCAGATGTCAGTGTGAGAACGATGTTCGAGAATCTCACCGTTAATATGACTTCAAGCAGCCAATTGGAGTCAGCAGAAGCTACTGATGAGGAATCATGGGCTCAGCAATTTGATTTCCAGTAGGAAAAGCGATTCGAACAACGCGAACCACCTACTGAAGATAAGGTGATCCAGGTTAACTTGGGTAGTCAAGATCACCCTAAGCCCATCTTTATAAGTGAAAACTTATCACTCACAAAAAGAGAAGAATTGATGATACTTATAAGGGAGTATATAGATGTCTTTGCATGGAACTATGAAGACATGCCCAGACTTGATCCACAAGTAGCCATGCATCGTCTGAACATCAAGTCTGACGCCAAGCCAGTCAAACATCAGCAACGTCGGTTTCGCCCGAACGTTATGGAGGCTATTGAAGCCGAAGTTCATAAGCTCATTGCATGCAGCTTCATACGGGAGTAACAGCATCCAGATTGGGTTGCTAACATCGTCCCCATTCTCAAGAAAAATGAAAAAATTCGGATCTGTATTGACTACCGTGATCTCAACGCGGCTTGTCCTAAAGATGAATTCCCATTGCCCATCACCGATTTCATGATTGACAATACCTGTGGATTCGAAAGAATGTCTTTCATGGACGACTTTTCAGGGTACAATCAAATTAAGATATCCAGAGGATGAAAAGCATACTTCATTCCGGACACCGTTGGGGATATACTGCTATACCGTGATGCTCTTCGGGTTAAAGAACATGGGAGTAACTTATCAGCGGGCAATGAGTATGATTTTCTGAAATCATCTCCAAAAAATGGTAGAATGTTATGTTGACGACATTGCTGTCAAAGCCACGATAAGAATGACCATCTTCGTGACTTGAGAACGATGTTCGACATAATGTGGGCTCATCAACTGAAGATGAATCTGACAAAATCTTTCTTGGGGGTTTCGAGTGACAAGTTCCTTAGATTTATTGTTACATCAAAAGGAATTCATCTTGACCCGGACAAAGTCAAAGCCATTCAGAGCATGCATCCACCTAAGAATCTCAAAGAACTTAGAGGCATGCAAGGTAGACTGGCTTATATCAGAAGATTCATCGCAAATCTCGCAGGCCGCTGTCAACCATTCACCCGACTCATGAAAAAGGGTGTGTCTTTTGTATGGGATCAAGCCTGTCAAGAAGCTTACGAAGATATCAAAAGATATCTCACAAAACCTCCAGTCTTAGTAGCTCCCACATCAGGGAAACCATTCCTACTTTATGTGAAAGCTATGGACCATTTTCTTGGTGCTCTGCTTGCTCAAAAAGACGATAATGGTCGCGAACAAGCTATTTATTATCTGAGCAGGACTCTAATAGGGGCGGAATCTCGCTATAATCCTATTGAGAACGAATGCTTAGCTCTTATCTTTGCTATTCAGAAGACACGACATTATTTGGTCAGCCAAATCATACATGTCATTTCCAGAGTGGATCCTTTGCGTCTTCTCATGACGAAACCAGGATCACTGAATTCTAGATTGGCTACGTAGGCCCTCCTTTTGTCTCAGTACGACATGCTCTTTGTCCCTCAGAAGGCGGTTAAAGGTCAGGCACTTGCAGAGTTCTTGGCTGCTCATCCGGTTCCGGAAAGCTCAAAACTTCATGAAGATATTCCTGATGAAGTTTTCGAATCCAATATAACTTCAGAGGATGAAGTTTGGCAGATGTTCTTCGATGGAGCATCACGAATAGGCCCTAAAGGCAAGGTCATTGCCGATGTGGGAGTTGTGTTTATCTCACCACAAAATCAATCCTTCCTAGAGCATTTTCTCTGACGGAATCATGCTCCAATAATGTGGCAGAATACAATGCTCTACTCATTAGTCTTCAGCTCGCTCGCGAAATGGGGGTACGCTACCTTGAAGCTTATGACGATTCAAAACTGATTGTCAATCAGGTTAAAGGCGAATACGAGGTCCGTCATGAAGATTTGGTACCTTATTATCACGCAATTATCAAAGTGGCTGATTTATTTGATGGCTTTTACATCGGTCACATGTCTCGATCCCAGAAGACTAGGGCCGATACTCTGGCTGTGTTAGCAACAACGCTAGCCTTGCCAGTCGACACCAAGTATCACCTTACAGTGGCGACTCGACACCTTGTCTGCTCTAAGCATATGTTGAGAACCAAAGATGTTGGCCCAAAGGCCTATCACCCTAGTTTTGATGATGATCAACTCATTAAGTTATGTTTACTAATGATCTTGTGTTTAATTAGTGACAGATTCATTATCAAGATCGTAGTAGGTGCATAGCTCAATAAAGGATAAAATATCAAGATTTGGAGCTAGCACGGTGTGATCTAAGGAGCTTTTGGATCAAGCTTGGACCAAGTCAAGAAGATGAGAAGACTTCAAGGGAAGACTTCAAGATCAAGACTTGTGTCTTGGTATAAGATTTTGTTTTTGTTTTAGATAAAATGTAAAGGATAGAGTAGTTGGTGGATTGCTCAAGTATACCATGCACACACACTCTTGATTTAGTTGTCTTTTCATAAAAGAATTTTCAGTTTAGAAAAGACTTTCATTTTGGAAAAATACTTTTTGATTTTTGGAATTTCTTATATGCATATCTTTTATCCAAAACCATATTTAGAGCTTAATGTCAAAAATATAGATATTTCATCTTGATTGTGTAGTGGATCATATCCATACACACTATGCTTTAAAATGAATTACAATATCTTGTTTTTGTATTTGGTGAAGTTTTGGAAAAATAAGTTTTTAGAAAAATAAAGTTTTTCATTTGAGCCAATATTTTCAAGTTACAAAAATAGTCCAATCTTTTATAACATGCCTTGATTTTGTGCAAGCATGTTTGTATATCAAAGTATATTGGTAAAACTATTTTTGTAGATTTTTAAGTATTTATGGGATTTTATTTGAGCCAAAAAGACTAACTTTTAAATCCCAGAAAAACTATTTTCAGGCTTCAGCTAGTCGACTTACTACCTTGCTAGTCGACTAACTCTGAAGTCGGTCGACCGGACCGGTCGACCGACGTGCACAGACGTGCACACCTTTGTGCACTGGAGGACGGCCGACCGGACGGTCGACCGCTCCAGAGAGCTCTGCTCTCTGGAAATTTCGGCCGACCGTACGGGTCGACCGACAGAGAGTTCTACTCTCTGCTCCAGTGGCTCGGTCGACCCGGGCGGTCGACCGTGGCTCCAACGGTCGGATTTCTGACCGTTGGCGGTCGACCGACCCGGTCGACCGGCAGGCCTGACAGACCCCAACGGCTAGTTTTTGATAGCCTATATATTTGGGGGTTTGGTCATTGTTTTGTAACAAGATTTTAGGAGAGCTTTGAGCCAGTTTTTTCCCATTCTTTTAAAAGAGTTTTCTCCACATATTTGAGTGCAAATACTTTCAATCAAAAGGGAAGATTTTATTTAGAGTGTGTTAAAATAGATTCTTTGAGTTTTCCTCCACCATTCTTTTCCGTTTTTCTCACACAAACACTTGAGCTATCCATTGCTATATCTACCCTATATGGAGTGTTATTGTGAGAGGATTTTAGGTGATCTAGAGTTGTGATCACCAAAGTTCTACTTTGTTCCTTTGAGGAGGCGGACGGTTGTGTTCGCATTGTTTCGGGTCCTAGTGGGGACTCGGTGGTTTAGAGTTCTTGTGTGAACTCGGTGGTTTGAGGTGCGGCCTCGGCGAGCTAGTGAGCTTGCGTGTGTACGGGACTAGGGAGTCCGAGGGCTTGTAGGTGTTGCGGCACCGGGGAGAGATCCATTGGGATCTTGCATAGTGGAAATCCTTCGTGTGTCGAAGGCGGGGATGTAGAGCAAGTGTGCTCAAACCTCGAAACAAACCCTTTGTGTTTGCGATTGCCATCTCTCTCTCTCTCTCCCCCCCTTACTTATATCTTGCATTCAATTATAGTGTTAATCTTTATATGCATGATATATTCCTTGTGCTCATATTGATATACTTGCTTGGGTTTGTTGCTAACACTTGTATTCAACCAAGAGAGCCAACGCGGCACCTCAACCCATTCAAGGGGAATCTAGAGGAGTTTGTCCAGAGCCCTTCACGGGGAATTCGGCAACACTCTTTGGTTATACGTGGTGTTTAGTGTAAAAGTTTTATTAGGTCATAATTAGTTTTAGCTTCCGCATTATTTGGTATTTAGTGACCATTAGATGAGCCATCACCTATTTCACCCCCCCTCTAGGTGAACTTACAATTGGTATCAGAGCTTGGTACTCTGATTTGGGTCTAACACCTAGAGCTAAAGATCCTCATTTTAGGCTAATCACAATATTTTGTACACACACCAGGACTTCATGTCACCACCCACTTTTGACATTCTTAACATCCAAATTTGGAAGGTTAAGATGTCTATGTATCTCAAGGCCTAGGCATTCATGTTTATCTTGCTACAATTAAAGATTCTTATATTAATGATAGCAAGTACATTGAGGCTAATGCAAAAGCCCTTCATGCTCTAAATCAACCCTAAATGATGATTATCTATCTAGGGTTTCTAACATTGATTCGCTTTTATAGTTTGGAACACCCTCCTCTCCCTTGGCGAAAATGATCAATACTATGCGGGGAGTGACTCGGATGTTGGAAGCGACATCTCCAACAAGTGCTACATGGTCCAAGGGATAACCCCCTTGAGGTAACTACCGAATCCGAGGATGAGGATGATAACATGTCATATGATGAGCTTACTACTTTGTCAACTTGTGCTTGAAAAATATGACATGCTTAAAAAGAAAAATAAAATTTGAAAAAGAACATTGCTTGCATGCATAAAGAACATGATTCATTTAGAAGTAACATTGCATGTTAGAAAAAAAGATAACAAAAAATTTGAAAAAGTAATTGATTGCATGCTTAATGAAAATGATTCATTTAAAAATAAGGTTGCATGCTTAGAAAAAGAAAATAAAGATTTGAAAAATGAGAATGTTTCCTTGCTTGCAACATTGAATGATTTATGTGAAGGAACACTACTTTGAAAATAAAAATTGCTTTGGCGGAAACTCAAAAGGAAGTTGTTTTTCAAGAAAACAAGTCTTTAAAAAGAAAAATTTGTGAAAAAGAAAAAGATTTTGTTTCTCAAAAGAAAAAGAAAAATGATTATTTATCTCATCATGCTTTACATGCCACCACTAATGAGATTAAAGATTTGAAAAATAAAATGGATTGTTTGAGCTCAAATTTGAGCACATGTGCATTCAATCATACTAGATTGGAGTCAATGTTTTCAAGAAACAAACTCCATCCATTCATGCACATCATCATGCTTATGTTGCACACCATGATCATACACACTCACATAAGATACTAAGGTGTACATTTGTACACATTGTGGCCGCAAAGGCCATTTAGCAAAATTTTGTTATGACAAGTTGCATTATTTTTATTTTGCTAAAAATAAAAGATTTGGGTTCCTTACAAGACTAACCCCCAAGGACCCAAGAAAATATGGGTACCAAAACCCCCACCATTTGCTTTTGATGTAGGTGAGGGCTCTCACAAGACGTGAGGGATTGGTGCCTTGGTAGTGGATGCACTTGGACATGATGGACATACTTTTGGGATGCATCACTATCAAGGAGCTTTGGTGGGACAACCACCATGTTAGGAGCTTTGGAGTTGGTAACAATCTCTAAACTCTTACTTTTTATGTACATGCTTTTAATTTCATATATCATAGCATGTTCATATTTTTGTGTGCTTCATGTGGTATTTACATGCTTAGATGTAGAATGTGTCAAACTTACATTTATACATATATGAATAGTGAACTACAATTGACTCATATATATTTAAACTTCATGCTCATTTGTATCCACTATATGCATATGTATAGACTAGTTTTGATGATTCTCTTTATACATGTTTTGCCTATTTTATGCTTTACTTCATGTATATGTATTTTTAATTCAAATCTAATAAATATACATGTATACCGTGAGTCTCTTGCTTTCATGCAAATACATTTAATAGACTCTTTTATACTTGGGATGTATGGTGTTGTTAGGATTGGATAAATCATACATATACCTTGAAGCTTACTTTAAGATGAAAAATAAAAAAATTTCATGATTTGTTTTTAATGAAAAAAACAAAATTTCATGTCTTGTCTAAAAATGAGATTCATATTTGATTGAGCTTCATTGTCTATTTTCATGAAAATGCCATTTACATAACCTTTGAACACTCATCTTTTATTTTTCAAGATAATTTTGAGCTTTATGGACTATGAGTGCTTGAATTTTTATGTACTTAGTATTATTCATGAAAAACATATAATTTGATGTATTTGAAGGATCTTTAACTAGTTTGTCAAAAATCTATTTAAAACTAGTTATTTGTTCTTCAAATTAGTTTATGAGACATACACATGATCTTACTATTCTTCAATCATAAATTCTTTTGTATTCTCAAAATTTACTTGATGCTTCATGATTTGAATATTAGTTTATATGTTAGTTTTTGTCAACACTAGGATTTATACTTGTAATATCGTGGGCCACAAATAAATCTATTTATATTTGTACTTGAATGCTTATTTGAACCCTTGAAATGTGCTTGTATTGCTTGGTTTTGATGATACATACATTTTTAAACTTGTATTCCCACTTTTGGATTTGATTTATGATCATGTGTTTTCATTTCATGTATATGTGTATTTTGCCAAACTTTAAGATATACATGTTACCTCTTGAGTCATTTGCCTTTATGCAAATCTATTTATATGGACTCAATTGTGTTAAGAGATATGTATGTATACTTATTGTGTTGTCAAAACATACATATATCTTGAAATATAAATTTTTTTAATAAAAATGTGTGTGTGATTTTCGTGTCTTGATGATTTAAAGGAATATTGAGATTATTTGACATTTTGCTTTATTCCTTGCTTGAAGGATTCGTACTAGTTTTTAAAACATTTTCATATTAACTAGTGCAAATTCTTCATATGGTAGAGTATGATAAGCTTACTCTTCAATTGGTATCATTGGATATTTTCAATTGGTATCAATATGATTTTTATATACTCATATTTTGATTGTATGTATGAATGCTTTCAAATTTAAATTATATCAATTTCTATTGGTATTATCTTTTCATACATATATGTGATCTATTTGTGCTTTAAGAGAGTGAATAAATTGTTCTTAAAAAACAATGTATATGCTAAACTTAATTCAACTTTCAATTTGTAATTCTTAAAGCTTATACAATATGTTTTCAAAATTGATATCAAAATAAAGAAAATATGTTTACTTGATATCTTAAAATGTGTTTTATTAAGAAAGTTCAAAATTTTAAAGAAAAAAATTCAAAATTTTTGATTTGTATTTCCTATATGCAAGGAGAGCTTAACATCTCTCTTACATATAGATTCATGTTGAGTATATTATAAATTGAGGAGCTTGACAACTCTTCTTTATATGATATACGTGTGTGTAGGGGGAGCTTCACATCTCCTATTATGCATTACATAATATGTGTTATGTGAATTGGGGCTTGTCATCCCTTCTTCATGTAATGCATATGTGTAGGGAAAGCTAACTTAGCGTCTTCCTCTTCATGAATGTATATCGCATATAATATTTATTGATTGATTTGTATTACCCCTTCTTGATCTCTTTGTTTTTGACAAAAAGGGGAGAAAATTTTGTTTGATTTGATTTTACTTTAACCCCTTTGTTGATGATTGACAAAAAGGGGGAGAAGAATTTGAGAGTTATATGCATGTTGAGTAAGATTTATGTTTATGCATATATGTTTTGTATTGCAAATAGGAGAAAAGATTTTGATTTATGCTTGTTGCATGTTTTATCTCCATACTTGCATACATATTCATGTGCCTCATTGCCATATCTATTATTTTTTGGTATGCATGAGTTAAGGGGGAGCTTCTTTGAAGCTTTACTTTAATCCATGCATATATAACTCCATGAGTTTTATCATCATCAAAAAGGGGGAGATTGTTGGCCCAAAGGCCTATCACCCTAGTTTTGATGATGATCAACTCATGAAGTTATGTTTACTAATGATCTTGTGTTAATTAGTGACAGATTCATTATCAAGATCTTAGTAGGTGCATAGCTCAACAAAGGATAAAATGTCAAGATTTGGAGCTAGCACGGTGTGATCCAAGGAGCTTTTGGATCAAGCTTGGACCAAGTCAAGAAGATGAGAAGACTTTAAGGGAAGACTTCAAGATCAAGACTTGTGTCTAGGTATAGATTTTGTTTTTGTTTTAGATAAAATTTAAAGGATAGAGTAGTTGGTGGATTGCTCAAGTATACCATGCACACACACTCTTGATTTAGTTGTCTTTTCATAAAAGAATTTTCAGTTTAGAAAAGACTTTCATTTTGGAAAAATACTTCTTGGTTTTTAGAATTTCTTATATGCATATCTTTTATCCAAAACCATATTAGAGCTTAATGTCAAAAACATAGATATTTCATCTTGATTGTGTAGTGGATCATATCCATACACACTATGCTTTAAAATGAATTACAATATCTTATTTTTGTATTTGGTGAAGTTTTGGAAAAACAAGTTTTTAGAAAAATACAGTTTTTCATTTGAGCCAATATTTCCAAGTTACAAAAAGTCCAATCTTTTATAACATGCCTTGATTTTGTGCAAGCATGTTTGTATATCAAAGTATATTGGTAAAACTATTTTTGTAGATTTTTTAAGTATTTATGGGATTTTATTTGAGCCAAAAAGACTAACTTTTAAATCCCAGAAAAACTGTTTTCAGGCTTCAGCTAGTCGACTTACTACTTGCTAGTCGACTAACTCTGAAGTCGGTCGACCGGACCGGTCGACCGACGTGCACAGACGTGCACGCCTTTGTGCACTGGAGGACGGCCGACCGACGGTCGACCGCTCCAGAGAGCTCTGCTCTCTGGAAATTTCGGCCGACCGTACCGGGTCGACCGACAGAGAGTTCTACTCTCTGCTCCAGTGGCTCGGTCGACCCGGGCGGTCGACCGTGGCCAAGGTCGGATTCTGACCGTTGGCGGTCGACCGACCCGGTCGACCGGCAGGCCTGACAGACCCCAACGGCTAGTTTTGATAGCCTATATATTTGGGGGTTTGGTCATTGTTTTGTAACAAGATTTTAGGAGAGCTTTGAGCCAGTTTTTTTCCATTCTTTTAAAAGAGTTTTCTCCACATATTTGAGTGCAAATACTTCCAATCAAAAGGGAAGATTTTATTTAGAGTGTGTTAAAATAGATTCTTTGAGTTTTCCCTCACCATTCTCTTCCTTGTTTTCTCACACAAACACTTGAGCTATCCATTGCTATATCTACCCTATAGGGAGTGTTATTGTGAGAGGATTTTAGGTGATCTAGAGTTGTGATCACCAAAGTTCTACTTTGTTCCTTTGAGGAGGCGGACGTTGTGTTCGCATTGTTTCAGGTCCTAGTGGGGACTCGGTGGTTTAGAGTTCTTGTGTGAACTCGATGGTTTGAGGTGCGGCTCGGCGAGCTAGTGAGCTTGCGTGTGTACGGGACTAGGGAGTCCGAGGGCTTGTAGGTGTTGCGGCACCGGGAGAGATCCATTGGGATCTTGCATAGTGGAAATCCTTCGTGTGTCGAAGGCGGGGATGTAGAGCAAGTGTGCTCAAACCTCGAAACAAAACCCTTTGTGTTTGCGATTGTCATTTCTCTCTCTCTCTCTCCCCCCCCCTTACTTATATCTTGCATTCAATTATAGTGTTAATCTTTATATGCATGATATATTCCTTATGCTTATATTGATATACTTGCTTGGGTTTGTTGCTAACACTTGTATTCAACAAGAGAGCCAACGCGGCACCTCAACCCATTCAAGGGGAATCTAGAGGAGTTTGTCCAGAGCCCTTCACGGGAAATCGGCAACACTCTTTGGTTATACGTGGTGTTTAGTGTAAAAGTTTTATTAGGTCATAATAGTTTTAGCTTCCGCATTATTTGACATTTAGTGACCATTAGATTAGCCATCACCTATTCACCCCCCCTCTAGGTGAACTTACAAAAGAGGTCTATAATATCTCGACGATCTTGAACCGAGAGATTGGCGATTTCCCTCATCGACTATGCTTTGTATGGTTTGCTGCCAGATAACCCTAAAGAAGTGGCATCTATCAGGCGAAGGTCTCTCTACTTTTACTATGATCCAACCCTGAAGACACTTTACCGTCATTCTATGACGGTATCCTCCTCCGTTGCCTTTCTAATTTAGAGGCACAAGAAGTGCTTCAAGAAGCGCACGACGTATATGCGGAGCTCATCAGCCAGGTCCGAAACTCAAGGACCGATTACACAGGCTCGGATATTATTGGCCGACCATGATAGCCAATGCTATCCATATGCACGATGGTGTAAGCCTGTCAAATCCATGCGGACTTCATACATCAGCCTCTAGAGTTGCTTCATCCAACTGTAACTTCATGCCCATTTGAAGCGTGGGGAATCGATGTCATAGGACCGATCAGCCCCTCCTCAACAAAAGGTCACGATTTATCTTAGTAATAACCGATCACTTTTCAAAGTGAGCAGAGGCTATACCACTGGCGGAAGTTAAAGCTTCTAACGTGGTAAATTTCATCAAACACCATGTCGTCCATCGATTTGGTGTCCTTAGGCGGATCATCCATGATAACGGTCCCCAATTTACAAGCCAGGTATTCTATCGGTTTCTGTGATAAATACCAAATTCAGAATGTGGCTTCAACTGCTTATAATCCCGCCGCTAACGGCTTGGCGGAAGCATTCAACAAGATAATCATTAAGCTACTCAAAAGTTTATTTCCTCAAATAAGCGAGAGATGGAATGAGAAGCTTAGTGAATGTCTTTGGGCCTACCGAACCATAATTCGGACCCCAACAGGTAATATAACTTTTTCCTGGTATACGGGTGCGAAGCAGTCATATCGTTAGAAATTCAGATGCTGTCATTACGAGTCGCTTGATGACTAAGATGACAACGGAGGACAATGATCGATTGCGACTCCAGGAGCTCGAAGCCCTAGATGAGAAGTGGTTACAAGCTCAGCAACACATTGAGTTATATCAAGCCTGGATCTCAAAAGCCTTCAATAAGAAGGTTAAGAAAAGAGTCTTCCAGAAAGGAGATTTGATTTTTAGCCGTCAGACGACAGATGATCATGACGCACAAAACTAAAGGCAAATTTCAGCCCAAATGGGAAGGACCATTTGTAATAGAAACAGTCTATTCAAACGGGGCATATCGCCTTATGACTTCAGATGGTGATTTACTCATGATGCCGATCAACGGCAAGTTCTTAAAGAAGTATTATCCTTGATCGGATCTTTCTCATAATCAAGTTAACATTACATCTCTGATCAAGACCTTCAAATCCAAGATATGCAGAAGGAGCGCTCCTCTCTTCTCTAAACGAGATCATACGACCATAAACTAGTATCGAGCTGATCGTACACTAGTTGTCTCAAAGAAGAATCAAGGTTACGAATACAGTAACCAAATAATCCAAAACCTCTAATGGTTAAGGATAGAGGAAAATGTTGGCCTTTAAGCCCAACATGAGTCCTTGACAACTCATCATGCTGAGAGAAATAGCATGGCTATCCTGACTCAAACGGTAGTTGGTAAAAGCATACCAAATCCGTTGACAGCTGAGGATTTGCTAAAAATCCTAAGGACCTGTTCCCATTTGATTTGGCAGTTAAGGATAGAAGAAAATGTTGGCCTTTAAGCCCAACATGAGTCCTTGATAACTCATCATGCTGAGTGGAATAGCATGGCTAGCCCGACTCAAACGGTAGTTGGTAAAGGCATACTAAATCCGTTGACAGCTGAGGATTTGCTAAAATCCTAAGGGACCTGTTCCCATTTGATTCCACAGTTAAGGATAGAGGAAAATGTTAGCCTTTAAGCCCAACATAAGTCCTTGGCAACTCATCATGCTGAGGGGAATAGCATGGCTAGTCTGACTCAAACGGTAGTTAGTAAAGGCATATCAAATCCGTTGACGGCTGGGATTTGCTAAAAATCCTAAGGGACCTGTTTCCATTGATTCCCTCTCTAAAATCAATTACCAATTCCCATCCATGGAATGGTAAGACCACATATAAAGGTATTCATATCCCTTGCAAAATGAAGAATCTAACCTATCATGTTAACATTAACCTCTGATAGCAAAACTCTAATCTACCCCCAACGGATAATACTAACATTCCCAGTGAATAAACCCCGCTTGTCATTCTCTTCAGCAGAACGACAGGTCCACTCAAATTACTGTTATGTTCAAGCACCTTTAACAGTAAATGAATCTTTGTCAAGTTAACATCGCACCGATGGCAAGTTGCTTTACAAGTCCCCACAAAGTTCTCTGATACATGATCTTCTATGGGACTCATTTCCTAACTCCCTAGCGAGTTTCTGATAATCAGTCCTCAGTAGACTTTTCTGATTGTCACGTTAACAATATACCTCTAACAATTTCTTCCAAATAACTTCCGAAGGAGATATCAAAATCCCCATGCAGTTTATAATCAAATACTATTCCTTTTTCATCATGTCCAGTTCGTCACCTCTGAATGACAAAATTTCGAGCTTGGTGGCTTCTCAATCGGTTATGTCCTTGTTACTCTAAACCTATAGATAGCCAAGTCTCACCTTTCAGTCCAGTAAGGACTATTTCTTTGTCATCATGTCAAGTTCATCACCTCTGAATGATAAAACTTCGAGCTTGGTGGCTTCTCAATCGGTTATGTCCTTGTTACCTCTGAACCGACAGAAAGCCAAGTCTCATCTTTCAGTCCAGTAAGGACTATTCTTTGTCATAATGTCCAGTTCGTCACCTCTGAATGACAAAACTTCGAGCTGGTGGCTTCTTGATTGGTAGTGAAAAATGCATTTTTATCATAACATTTACCATCACATTTTCATATTTATTCATTTAATTCTGCACATTTATTAATATTTTGTGATTTATTGTGTGCATGCCTCGAGTTCTTATTTTTATAAGAAAAAAGCTAATGAAGCCCAAAAGCCCATATCCAAGCCAAGTCCAAGCCCAGGTGTAAAAGTGCAAATACCAAATGTCAAAAGTGCAAATACATAAGGGCCAAAGTTGCAAATACAAGAAGAGGGAAGGATAGATTTCTATTCAACCCTAAATGCTTGCAGGAAAGAGTTTAAAGATAAATTCGGATTCAGACTGTACATGTTTAGTATTCATCATAACTTTTGCTACAGATATGCAAATCCGATGATTCAAAATGATCCAGAAAGAAGACTTGAAGCCCTACAACTCTTATATTGATCAAACTTTCCAATTCAGTCCATAGATAAGCCAATTTCGGCGATTAACAGGATAATAAATTGCAGGACAGATTTGATTTGAACTTCTATGATAAGTGCCACAAGTCTGGAGATAAGATTTTTTGGGAGAGTTGTACTAGGACTCTACATCTTCCAACTCCTATAAATACCCCTGCAGATGCAACACAAAAGCGTCCAGAGGCGAGCCAAGGGCCAAAAGCTAGGGTTTTTAGTTTCTAGGTTAGATTTTCTTTTCTTTTTATTTTCAAGAGAGAGAGAGAGGCTTATATTGAGCGTGACACCGATGTACCCTTCCTCTTCTCTGCATTTGTATTCAGCAATAAAGGTAATTATTTTCTTTTGTCATTGTTCTGATATTTATTTTTCTTTTTGTTTTCCTTTCTTTTTCTCTGTGATCTCTTGTGGTGTTGATGAACATGCAAGTGGATTCCAAAAGCAAGTATAACTAAGCTATGTGAGAACCAGCGATAGTTCATGAAGACGTTCTCCTCCAAGCTACGCATCACTTCGTTCTTGATATGCTTGACGATATAATGTGCACAGGGATTGAGTTCGAGTTTATGATCTATGCGTGGAACGCCTCCTAAGCAAGGTAGAACATGTAAAGTTTTCACGTTTTTTCTTCAACCAACTCAAGTAAGTATTCTTTTCTTTCCTTTTCTTTTCTTTTCTTTTTTGTAGATTAAATCACAACTTCTCCCAATTCTTTATTTGCCGACCATTGTAAATACCACTTCCTTTCTAACTTAACTAATAAAAAAAAACTTTAGAGATAACTTGCTTAACGCTTCCATCGCAGTCCCTCCTTGAGGATCACGACCCGCATAGCCTTGCTACCGCGGATTAGAATTGAGAACTTGCACATCTATTCTTTAAACTAAAATACTATATTTTGTGTGCAGGAAATCTCAGTCAACACTTCTAAATCAGTATGTCCATGTTACCTCTGAACCGACAGATAGTCAAGTCTCACCTTTCAGTCCAGTAGAGACTATTTCTTTTGTCATCATGTCCAGTTCGTCACCTCTGAATGACAAAACTTCGAGCTTGGTGGCTTCTCAATCGGTTATGTCATTGTTACCTCTGAACCGACAGATAGCCAAGTCTCACTTTCAGTCCAGTAGAGACTATTTCTTTGTCATCATGTCCAGTTCGTCACCTCTGAATGACAAAACTTCGAACTTTGTGGCTTCT
The DNA here is from genome assembly GCA_038442645.1 of Agave tequilana. Taxonomy (NCBI): domain Eukaryota; kingdom Viridiplantae; phylum Streptophyta; class Magnoliopsida; order Asparagales; family Asparagaceae; genus Agave; species Agave tequilana. Next base: position 404,961 of record JAVJIF010001478.1, read on the forward strand.
CAATCGGTATATCCCTTACCTCTGAACTGACAAATAGCCAAGTCTCACCTTTCAGTCCGTAGGACTATTTCTTTGTCATCATGTCCAGTTCGTCACCTCTGAATGACAAAACTTCGAGCTTGGTGGCTTTTCAATCGGTTATGTCCATGTTACCTTGAACTGCAGATAGCCAAGTCTCACTTTTCAGTCCAGTAGGGACATTTCTTTGTCATCATGTTTAGTTCATCACCTCTGAATGACAAATTTCGAGCTTGGTGGCCTCTCAATCGGTTATGTCCTTGTTACCTCTAAACGACAGATAGCCAAGTCTCACCTTTCAGTCCAATAAGGACTATTTCTTTATCATCATGTCCAGTTCATCACCTCTGAATGATAAAATTTCGAGCTTAGTGGCTTCTCAATCGGTTATGTCCTTATTACCTCTGAACCAACAGATAGCCAGGTCTCATCTTTCAGTCCAATAGGGACATTCCTTTGTCATCATGTTCAGTTCGACCTCTGAATGACAAAATTTCGAGCTTGGTGGCTTCTCAATCGGTATGTCCTTATTACCTCTGAACCGACAGATAGCCAAGTCTCACCTTTCAGTCCAGTAGGGACTATTTCTTTGTCATCATGCCCAGTTCGTCACCTCTGAATGACACAACCTTCAAACTTGGTGGCTTCTCAATCGATTATGTCATTGTTACCTCTGAACTGACAGATAGCCAAGTCTCATCTTTCAGTCCGGTAGGGACTATTTCTTGTCATCATGTCCAGTTCGTCACCTCTGAATGATAAAATTTCGAGCTTGGTGGGTTCTCAATCGGTTATGTCCTTGTTACCTCTGAACTGACAGATAGCCAAGTCTCACCTTTCAGTCCAGTAAGACTATTTCTTTGTCATCATGTCCAGTTCATCACCTCTGAATGACAAAACTTCGAGCTTGGTAGCTTCTCAAATCGGTTATGCCTTTGTTATCTCTGAACCGACAGATAGTCAAGGTCGTCACACCTTCAATCCAGTAGGGACTATTCTTTGTCATCATGTCCAGTTCGTCACCTCTGAATGATTAAAACTTCGAGCTTGTGGCTTCTCAATCATGTTATGTCCTTGTTACCTCTGAACCGACAGATAGCCAAGTCTCACCTTTCAGTCCAGTAGGGACTATTTCTTTGTCACATGTCCAGTTCGTCACCTTTAAATGACAAAACTTTGAGCTTGGTGGCTTTCAATCGGTTATGTCCATGTTACCTCTGAACTGACAGATAGCCAAGTCTCACCTTTCAGTCCAGTAGGGACTATTTCTTGTCATCATGTCTAGTTTGTCACCTCTGAATGACAAAATTTCGAGCTTGGTGGCTTCTCAATCAATATGTCTTGTTACCTCTAAACCGACAGATAGCCAAGTCTCATCTTTCAGTCAAGTAGGAACTATTCTCTAATGTGTAACTAGCCTATCAATTTATCAATACTGATTAGATTAGTTATACCGTTATTTCGTTTCCTTTTGAGGA